>CM044446.1:69769379-69782574 GCA_024363595.1 Xenopus borealis | reverse complement strand
CATCACTACTGTCTATTCCAAAGTTTTACCTACTATTTGTCTCTTGTTCAGTCAGGGGAATAAGCCAAGCCCTTGTATGCCTCTTGCTCCTCGAATGTTACTCTAAACACTTGGTAAATAACCTTCAGAAACATTTAAGGTCTTAGATGTGTGGTCATTCTATTCTATACAGAATTCTATATCAGGAAATGTCCTGAAAGATAAGTGATAATATGTAATGAATATCTTCTATACTAGAATAAAAGATTAGAATATTAATGACTTTTCTACTGTATTGCAAGATTAGAATAGCATAATCTACTCTAATGAAATTATGTTCTTTCAAAGCTTCAGGATCAGTCTCCCTTTAGGAACACCAACAAAAATAATAATCATTGTTAGAGTCACAGATAGTGATGGGCGAATCTATCCTGTTTCGCTGAAAAAATTAGCGCATTACCAGCGAAATTTGCGAATTGGCGAAAAACTCGTGAAGCAAGTCGCGGCACATTATTGCCATTTTTTTCGATGCGCCTCTCGTTTTTTCTTTACGCCAGTGAATTTTCGCAAATTTATTCGCCGGCGGCGAATCGTGGGAATTTGCCGCCAATTCGCGTCTGGCGAATAAATTCGCCCATCTCTAGTCACAGAATCACTTGGCCTGCTTACATTTTTTAACCCAATACCAAAATTAATTTCAACCATAGTTTCAAGTTCAAATATATATTTTTTTAAAAAGTTCATCACCCCCAAATCATTTTGACTTCATTTATGCAGTGCTTGAATGTCATATGCCTTGTAGTGTTCATATTTGGCTCGGAATGGTCAGATGCAGTTACATCCAAAACCAAATGCTGAATTCAGTGAATCCCTAATTTGTACACAAGGGACAAATAGTTTACACTTCCCCTCTACTACTACTATTTTCAAATAATGACATCCTGTTGTAACTAACATGTTTCCATTGGCATACTCTAATAATGATATTAAATATTAAAGCATCACATACTTATATCACATTTAACTCTGTGCACATAAAATGGACTCTCCCTACAATAAACGCTATCATCCATCAAAGGAGGAAAATGGTGCATTAAAGGAATTGCATGGCAACACAGATATTATTATCAAGCCTGCAGACAAAGGTGGGGCAGTGGTCATCCTGGATTATGAATATTATAGATCTGAATTGTCTAATGTTAACTGTAATTGCAAATTGAGCTTTGATCCTACCTCTAAATTTCAGCTGCATCTTAAAAACCTGTTGGATGGAGCATGCACACATGGATGAATCACAGAGGCTCTACATGAGGGACTGTTTGTGAAACATCCGGTAAGACTAGTAATTTATTCACTACCGAAAATACACAAATCCTGGCAGGCCTATTATATCAGCCAGGGGATCACTGACAGAAAATATAGCCAAATATGTGGATGCACAACTACAGCCCCTGGTTAGGGAGCTGGGATTCTATTTACAAGATACCACCATTTTTTTTAATAGATGATTGGTAGTATTAACAAAGATGCCATGAATTCTATTTTTGTAACTATGGATGTCCATAGTCTGTACATGTATATTCCTACACGAGGCAGTATTCAGGCTGTGAGGGAGTTCTTAAGTAGTAGCCCCACATATAATGGTCCGCCCTCTAAGTTTGTGATTTCTTTATTGGAGTTTATAGCTTTATGCATTGGTATGAAATCTGTAATCTATACAATCATCTTCTTTTTCGGAAAAATGGTGGGTATTTTAGATGCTACATAGACAATCTGTTTTTTTCTATGGTATGGCTCTGAAGTGGAATTAACAGTATTTGTTGACAATTTATATACAATACCTTCACCTATACGATCTACAGCACATTTGGATTCACACAGTATTAACATTCTGTATGTGACAGTGTATGAAGATGAGGAGCTGCATCAGCTTCATACCAAGATCTTCCAGAAACCACAGATAGGAACTCCCTATTACAATATTCAAGCAGCCACCTCCAACATTTATTGAACTCCCTGCCCAGGTCACAAATGGTGGAGGTGATTCGGGTGACTAATAAAAAATAAGAGAGGGCTATGGCATTGGAAAATATGGCCAAAAGATTTCTGGAGAGGGGATACCTGAGTAAACTAAAGATTCATATACAAAAATGGGCTGTGTCACGTGATGAGGTGATCTTGAGGGGCTCAACATGGGACAACTCAGGATGGGATATATTATTTGACCACATTTGATTTATGTACCCCATTAATTAAAAAAATCTGTGGGCTACTCTATTGTGGTAGGACTTGTAAACACACCGATTAGAGCAGCCCTCGATCCAAAACCAAGGAAGGAAGACAAACAGGGTATTTCAAAAAAGCCAGTGGCACAACACTGGTTTCAAGCCAAACATCCAGCCTCCGCCTTTAAATGTATGCCCATTGACTGTATTTCAGATCTAGTAAGAGGTGGCAATAGTGACCACATGTTCTTCAAAGGGAGGTGTTTTGGTCATATGAACTGAACTGGGCTTAAATAGCTCACTAACCCTGAACTGTTCCTTGTGAATGAAATACATAGTCATGTGACACATATTTTACAAGTAGATATGTTGTAATGAATATTATAGATTGCCATATTGGGTATCAATTTTCATCACATTTATCACATTTACCTTTTTCAAATATATGTTTGTATAACTCTCATATAATTTATGGTAAATACTACTGATTTCTTGTTGTATAAATAGTATACCATGCCTGGCTAGTTATAACTTTGTGTTAACTAATGACGCTGAATAGATAGCAAAGTTGAACAGATAGTAATACAACACCGGGGGCTCATAGCCATAGGAGTATATTGCAAATCAGGTATAGACCAGGAATTTACCAATTTGTGCTGCAAAAATATCTTATTTCTTTATATGTATGTTTTTAATGCTAACATATACAGTATATATTTTATGTAACACTTGTATTTTAACTATTTAATACCATATTAGCACTACCATTGGAAACACATGCCCATGGCAATATAAAATTATAGCCTTATAACTTTAATGCATTACAGCACTAGGTCACTTTGTATTGTTTCACAGTATTCTTGGCACCAATCATTGTTATTATTACTAAAGGTATTGTCAGTGACACCCCCATTATTAAGTTGGAAAGAGTCAAAAGAAGAAGGCAAATTATTCAAATACTATAACAAAGAAAAAATTAAGATCAATTGGAAAGTTGCTTAGAATTGGTAGCTCTAAAACATACTAAATGTTAACTTAAGGCGAACCACCCCTTTAATAGTTATATTCAATAATTTGATACAGCTGTGGCTGTTTCTACAAATGCCAAATTATACTTTTCATAACACACCAGAAATGTGAGCCTGACAATATGTTGATACTTTCCTTTTACACTGAACTGTATGCTCCTCCCTCCAAGGTTCTGTGTACATTTCCAGAAAAAAAATTGGAAAATAGTGGAGGGCTTGAAATAATAGGGATTTGTTGGGAATGCTTTTAGAAGCATTTAAATGTCCCAACTGACATAAAAGTATGTATGGGGTAACTATACATCCTGTAACTATGCTTGACAAAAGAAATTTAGGAGAGACTTAATTACAGCACTGCTTCAATTCATTATGCTTAATATTACATAGTTACATTTAGTGGCTGGTAAATGAAAGGCCCAGCTCTAATAATTGGAGTTAACTTGTAATGCAACATTGATCTGTCGCCTTCATGTTTTGAATGTTGAAATTAATCTTCACATTTCTCTGCTTGCTGTTAAAAGAGATGATTCTCTAGGTGCCTGAACTGAGAACAAAAACACTCAGATCTTCAGAACATAGATTTTAAAAGTAATAAAACATGTGTGAGAAAATATCTTCAGCATATCAGCATTGATTTAAAAAAATATAAAACTTTATTCCACATAGTATGGGTCAAAAAGATATTTTAGATAAAACAAGTATATTTTTACATTATTAAGCATCTGAAAAGAAAATTCACAACATATTTTCCCTTAAATTATCTACTTACAGATGCAGTCACTTGGATTTGTAAGTTAAATGCGACGTGACTCAGGGCTAATTGAAGAAACTGTGTTATCCAAAGTTATCGTAACTCATTTAATGCATTTAACCTTTTCATTAGCATACCAAAGCACCATTGTTTTCAATGGTGAACTCTTTAATTGGATGGGATGCTGTGACACAATATTCTGTGCTAAGTGGGATAAATGGGATAGATGAGTTAAGTCAAGACGCATTTAACACACAAATCCAAGTGACTGCATCTGTATGTGTTAATCATTTGGCAGTACCCAGTTTGTTTAACTCTGTCCTTAATAACCCAACATACCTCTACAGTTGTTTGAAGTTAACTATCTATTACTTTTACGGACAGTCAAAATCAGGGATTTGATTTGTGTGTCTATCTCTCTGCCAAATATTTAAATATACATAAAACTATCATAAAGCAGTCATTGTGAATTAATTAAAATAATTTTTAGTGTAATTATTAGCTGAAAAGCAAATTAAAAACATGTGAAATTCTTTTTGTCTCTGAGATCTCTGAGAAAAACCCATTATGCATATTTAATATTTATATGTTTAATATGTTTTGGAAATGCATAGAATCTGTGCCAGTGGCAATTACACACCAGGGAGGAGTATTTCTTAAAATCTGTTTTTCCTCAATTTAATTTAATCTGAGCAAAAAAGCATGTGCTGGAAAAGTTGCAAAAATATTGTGCAACAATTCGAATAGCGCAGCTTTTTCATATTTGCCATTGGAAAACCATAACCTTTTGAGATTATTGCACAAAAAATCTGCATCAAAATGCTGCCATCTAAACATGACTTTTAAGGGTCAGCAGCAGGCAACCTGCTACCCACTACCCCACTGAAGGATAAATATTGAAGTGGAAACTTTGACTTAGATTCACATCGAAAACATAGTTACATAGTTATATAGTTAAATTGGGTTGAAAAAAGACAAAGTCCATCAAGTTCAACCCCATCAAATTAAAACCCAGCATTCACAAACACACACACACACACCTACACTCTTTCACACAAACCATATATGCCCATAGCTATACTAAATTTACAGTTTAGTATCAAAATAGCCTTTGATATTATGTCTGTCCAAAAAATCATCCAAGCCCCTTTTGACTTCATCAACAGAATCAGCCATCACAACATCACCCGGAAGTGCATTCCACAACCTCACTGTCCTCACTGTGAAGAACCACCTACGCTGCTTCAAATGAAAGTCCTTTTCTTCTAGTCTGAAGGGGTAGCCTCTGGTGCGGTGATCCTCTTTATGGGTAAAAAGGTCCCCTGATATTTGTCTATAATGCAAGCGCATTTTTTCCAGAGAAAACAACCCCAACCTGGACAACCTACCCTCATAATTTAAGACTTCCATTCCATAAACATAACCAGTTTAGTTGCACATCTCTGCACTCTCTCCAGCTCATTTACATCCTTCCTAAGGACTGGAGTCCAAAAACTGCACTGCATATTCCAGATGAGGTCTTACTAAGGATCTATAAAGAGGTATAATTATGTTTTTATCCCTTGAGTTTATGCCCTTTTTATGCAGGACAGAACCCTATTTGCTTTAGTAGCTACAGAATGACACTACCCAGAATTAGACAACTTGTTATCTATAAAAACTCCAAGATCCTTCTTAAGGAAACTCCCAACACACTGCCATTTAGTGTATAACCTGCATTTCTATTATTTTTGCTAAAGTGCATAACCTTACATTTATCAACATTGAACTTAAATTTCCAGGTTGCTGCCCAGTTTCCCAACTTAGACAAATCACTCTGCAAAGTGGCAGCATCCTGCATGGAACCTATATTTCTGCACAATTTAGTATCATCTGCAAAAATAGAAACCATACTTTCAATGCCCACATCAAGGTCATTAATAAACAAGTTGAAAAGCAAGGTACCCAGTACAGAGCCCTGCGGTACCCCACTAACAACACTGGTCCAATTAGAAAATGTTCCATTTACCACCACTCTTTGTAGTCTATCTTTTAGCCAGTTCTCTATCCAGTTACAAATACTATGTTCCAGGCCAACATTCCTTAATTTAACCAGTAACCTTCTGTGTGGCACTGTATCAAATGTTTTAGCGAAGTCTAAGTACATCACATCCCAGAATCAAGGTCCCTGATAACCTTCTCATAAAATGAAACTGTTAGTCTGGCAATATCTATTACGCATAAAACCATGCTGGCAGAAACTGATAGTATTGTTATTTGCTATAAAGTCCAGCATCCTATCCTTTATTAATCCTTCGAAAAGCTTTCCTACAACCAACGTCAGACTAACTGGCCTATAATTTTGAGGCAGAAACTTGTTAAAGAAACATTCTAGTTCACATTTCTCAGACTGAAACCTTCTGTAACTGTGATCTTACTCTTTATTGGTGCCCCTTGTATCACAATTACAATCAGACTTTATATACTGTACTGAATAATGTAAAGCTACACAGTTACAATATTTCCCCACAGTTAAGTAAGATAAGCCTGGATGTTCAGGAGTAAAGGTTACAGTATAATGTGTGGTGTTTTTACAAATGACCTGTAGAAGTCACTGTACACATGAGTTATTCTGTGCATACACTTTTCCTTCCACACTAGAGTTCAAGTTACTGATGTTATGTAATGACTGTATGAACCTGCTAATAAAGCACTGTTTTACTATGCTCATCCTCAGCTATCAAAACACAACACAATGCCTGTTTAGGATTAAGTTGATCATCTTGCATCCCTGAAAAGGATATTGTCAAATACAATTTACAAAGTCACTATTTCATACAGTAGGTTCATTTGAAAAACTTTAAGTTGAACAGCTACATTACAACAAGTAAATGTGAACCCCCTTTTTTCTGAAGTAGACACCCCACACATTTACACAATGATTCATATTATTATCTATTATAAAAAGTTAATTTGTGGTTTTGGTTTCTTGATATTATCAACTCGTTAAATATGCAAATAAATATCATTTATCTATAGAATTTAGCTTCTATTTATCAAGATTAAAAATCACAAAAGGACAGAAAAACTAAAAGTAGACGTTAAAAACACTTTAATGGACCAATCTGTAATTCAAAAATATACCAGAATATGGGGCCAATAAACAATATTTTTACAACGGATCCCCAAATCCTGAATTTAGGGTGCCCACAGGATTTGTTAATTACCAGACCCCCATCTCTCTGTATCTCCCACCACGCAAATACATCACTGAGAGTGGAAAGAGCAGAAATAAGTGTGCAAAGAAAATTACCAATTTCAGCTTGATTTGCACTTTGCCATCTCTTCCATAAATATCCCTTTATATAGAGATAATTTGTGAAAACCATCAAAGTGCTTCTTTGAAGAGCTAATTGAGGAGTTAATTAATTTGAATTTCTTCCCTCTTATCAAAAGCCTGCTCCAATAGCTGA
Source organism: Xenopus borealis (assembly GCA_024363595.1). Taxonomy (NCBI): domain Eukaryota; kingdom Metazoa; phylum Chordata; class Amphibia; order Anura; family Pipidae; genus Xenopus; species Xenopus borealis. The sequence goes on along the minus strand of CM044446.1, from coordinate 69,775,139 downwards.
GGTTAATAACAGAAGTCACATTTGCAATGTACAATATAGTAAATAACTCATTAAGGGGCAGATTTACTTTGGTTTGAATGGTAAATTCAAATTCGAATTTGAATGTTCAATTTAATTTTGGTCAAAACAATTTCAGATTTAAACCACCAACTTGAATTTGAATCTGAGATTTATCACATCTTTACCCTGGAAACAGCTCTAATTTGATACTTTGCCACCTAAAACCTTTTTAGGTAGAAGTCAATGGCAGAAGTCCATTGAACCATGTTTATATCAGAGGAAATCTCAGTTTGAATTTTCATGTCGTTCTTATTGGATCAAATGTTAGATGTTCGATTTTTTTTATAAAAATTTGTGTGTACTGTACATTTGAGTTTATTGAATTTTAGAGTTAAAAAAATTCACATAACTTAAAAATTCAACCATTGATAAATAACCCCCTAAGAGACACATTAATCAAGGGTCGAATTTTGAATTCATATGAGTTTTTAACTCCCTGTTAAACTCAACCTGGTGGTCTAGTGGGGGTGCACCCTCGGCAGGGACGTCACCAAATTCGTCCTCTTCCGCGCCATTAGCTGGAATGTGACAAACATGAAATCATGAGTGCTGTGAAATTCAAATATTTAAAGGGCTCTTTATGTAATTCTCTTTGCCCAATGTAAAGGTCTATTTATTAGTTCCTGGGTGCAATTCTCTATAATTCTGGTTGTATTTGACCCTGCCTGTTCCTGACCAAGTCTTGTCTGCTGTCTGTCCTGACCTCTGCCTGTACTTTGATCATTCTTTCAGATTAGTGATTTGGTGTAGTTACCATGATCCCGACAAAGCTCCAGTTCTCCTGTTATTGTACTGCGCTGCCTGTTTGGTGTATTGATCCAGTCTGTGACCCCAATTACACTCTTGTCTCCTGTAATTCTACTATGCTGCCTGTCTGGTGTATTGACCTGGCATGTGACCCCAACAATGCTTCTTGTTCTCTTTTCCTGTACCATGTGCAGTGCCAGTGCCCTTGCCTGCCCAGAACTCTCTCCCTGCTCCTCTCATACTAAGACCTGGTGGCACCTGAGTAACGGAGGGCTCCTCCTAAAGTGAAATGCGGTTGTTATAGGCAGAAGGTTGAGACATGACCAGGACCTTGGGATTTGTTCTGGGTTTTGGATACCAATTGAAACACTTCAATTCAAATGAATTTAAATTTGACCAGGCAAAATTTATAAATAAAATCAATTAATAAAACTCACTATTTAAACCAACCTGAAAACTCATATCGAATTTGATTCCAATTGAATCAAACTTGATTAGAGTCAACTAAATTCAAATGTCAAGAAGGCTGAAAAGATCTCCAAACTGATCCCTGGAACTTTCCCATTGACTTAAATAGTAATTTGGCAGGTTTTAGGTGGCGAATAGTCTAATTTGAATTCTTAAAGGGCTAGAGCGTGATAAATCTCAAAATTATTCCCTATTCAAATTTGACAGTTTTGACCATAAAAAAATTAGAATTCAAATTCAAATTTTCAATTCAACCCTTGATAAATCTGCCCCTAAGTGTATCAGTCTACAGGTATCTGTACAGTAAATTTAGAAAACAGTGCTTTTTTTTAGAAACACACAAAAAACATTTTTCCAAAATAACAGAAAAATACTGATGTTTATCAGTTGCCATGTTCTACTTTTGGATAACGCCACATTTATCTTTAATAAGCACAAGTATTTTACTTGTCCCTGTCAAAATAATATCTGTCTTCCAGTGTCATGATACCTACTATTTGTGCAGTTAGGAAACATTTCTGTCCTCTTACATCTTGTTAGAGGCAATGATTGGCATAGGTGAGGGTTTAGTAATGGTCCCACAACTAGTTGAACTGGCTGGTAAATCTGTATGCTCTGCTAATGACATCTCTGTGGATATCAAAATTCATGTTTACTTTCAATCTTCTTGCCCTTCTCTGCCTACTATCAGAGAACTTCTCTGCCTAAAACATACTGTTATTATATTTTAATGAATGATAGGAAGTGATAATTTGCGTTTATTAGCTCTTGTAACGGTGTTGATATAATATTGAACTCAGAACACTAAAAGGGAGATTTTTAGTAACCAAGAGTATACCAGAACAAATGGCAGAACAGTAGGTAAACCAGCAAGGGTACTTCTAAATAATGTATAATGGGAAACTCCAACAATATTCAACAATGTATCTAAAAAAAACTGGACATAGTTTTTTGGCAGACTAAGTTGGTTATTAGTTCCCAAAAATCTGTTTGTTTGAGTATACTTAATATCCCGTGTGTACTAACCCCACTAATAATCCTCATTGCAAAGCATATTGCCTTTTCTAGTTTCACTTGGTTAATGCAATCTCTCATGTGCCTTGCATCTCATTTGGGTCTTTCAATTTTATGCTGTTGGCTTTTCATTCTATGTAACCTAAAGGGACACTGTGGTCCTCTTCAAAAGGAAGGCCCTTTCACCTTCCTCTACATTTACAGTACAGTATGTAGGAAAATGGAAAACATATAAATGGCCAGCAATGCAGGGCCTCTGCAACAACATGACATCCCTCACTGCCTTATTAGAAATGCTACATTTGGACAGAAACTTAAACAGCCAACTTAGAAGGGACAACAACATTTAGAAAAAGGAATAATGTAATTTTCCTATAATAATAAGAATAATTAAGAATTATTGGACTATTTATGTAATTTCAAATGGTAAAATTTTTTCTTACCTTAGAACTTCCTGAAGATTACTTTTTATTCTTTGACTCTGTGAAGAAGGTCATACTTTGTTTCTTTTAATATGTTTTCCTAAACTCCTCCTCCAATGCCCTAATGGCCTTCTGTTATTTCATCCTGTGGCATCACTTCTTGTGATATAGGGTAATATACATATGTGTGTGTTATACAGACACAAGGAAAGCATTAATTTTGTGTGCTTTATCTGCATGCAATCTTTTGCAATAAAAAAACATTTCCAGCCAACATAATGCACATAATTAACGTTTGGAACATATGCAAAGTTTACACAAGTATTATGGCTAATTTATCGTATTGTCTAGTTTATGAAATTCTGAAACAATGTTATATTGTGTAATAATTACACTCAGTTACACCCCCCTAAAACTACCTACCTACATTAGGTTAAACAGTTAATTTTGACCATGCTGTCTGATCACCTGGGTATATTTGCCTACTTAGGGTGTCAATCTTGATGATTTGCTCTGTCTATATGCCATCCCTATATTTAGCAAATCAATCAAACATCCATGATTTTTGTAGATGGATAATTGGTAAGAGACATTGAAAGGTTAATCAGTGCATGACTACCTCTAGAGATGCAAGACATATCTTGCCATCCTACCTGTATGTAAACTCCTTTGGTTATGCAACCATTTTAATTTGAATGCTTAATCCTTTAGCTATTATGCCAAAGTAGTAAAGTGGTGTGTTAAAGCTCAATGTATGTTTCTATAATTAGTAGTATATAGATTATATCAATGAATTATTTCTCCCTAGAGTTATTACATGCACAGCTAAAACGAGTACATTTTGTGGTAACAATAAGTAGCATGAAAGCTCTTTTAACCTTTTTATAATGTGTATGCTTCCTGTATACTATCTCAGTTATTGATTGCAAATCCTCTGCTTGTTTTCCTTATTTTTATTCTCTAATAGAAAGAGACAAAAAAAGTTAACATAAGGCAAAATCATAAAATGAATTACATGGTGTATCAATTTATTGTTTAAAAATTGGTAATATAAGGTTTGCTAGCACAACACATTGCCAGTGCACCATAAGATGAGTCAAATGAGGTTCACATATGAATACAAGTACTAAATTGTACCAATGCATTTCAAAGTAGCAACTAATGGAAAATTGGCTTTAATTTTCTTATTACTTTTTTTTACAAAATGCAGTAGTGGAAATTTGAGGCAGTAAATACAACTGAAGGTAGCGCCCACATTGTTAAAGCCTGTACATTTACCTGTAAAAATCAATATGTATATACAGTGTATTTATGTGTGTGTGCTTAATATTATAGTTGGTGTCCTACACTATACTTCTCTAACCTGTTTTTTTCCCATCTTTAATTATTCATTTCTCTACCTGAAAAATCATTTAAGCTCTGCTTGGATCATAATTGATTCAATTATTCCAGCCATTTCCCATATTACTGTTGCTCTATCTAACTTTCTGCTTTGGGTACATCTTACCTTCAATGGACTGTGTTCCCTCAGTTGGTTTTATATTGTTCTTAAGTTGATTTGAATGCACATTATATTGAACAGTACCAAACAGTCTGGCTAGCTTTCAGTGGAATGCAGAATATACTGCAATGCAATCATACATTTTTTTGCTTTTAACAATATAATGAAAGAAATATAGAATACAGTATGCCCAGTGTAGTGGACACCCACAACAGTATGTCCTCTATTGTTTAAATTATTTAAAATAACAGTAGAACAGGAGAAATACTTTTGCTGTTTGAGGATTGTGCCTTTACAGTCTAATATACACATAATATAGACGAAGACAAGATGTCCTCTGCACTCACCAATTATTAGTATATTAAGTAAATTTAAAAAAAAAATTTCCTTTAAAGGGAAAAATGCAAATGTAATATAAGCTTCATCATACTGAATCCAACTCCCACCTCCTGCATGAAGAGAGAATGAGGAGAGACAGATGCTGAAAGGGGGACAGAGAAGATAAATTTGTTTATTTTACGATACAGAACTGTTAATTGATATATACGCTTCACCCTTTCAATTGGTCCCAGTGAAATACAATTTTTGGATGTAACTGTTTCTTTATCTGAAGAGAATTTTGGGTATAGCCTGTTCCGCAAGCTGACGGACAGGAATACTATTTTACATCATTCTAGCTTTCATCCTCCTTCTACGAAGGACAGTGTACCCTTCTCTTAATTTTTGCGAACTATACGCAATAATTCAAACAGGGCCAATTGTGAAGCACAACTGCAGGATATGTACAATCGTTTTTTGGAGAGAGGCTACAAAGCTCAAAATCTGCTCACGGCAATGAATAAAGCCTTGACCCATGCTAAAAAAGATAGTTCAAATAAACAGCAAAATACAAAAAGGATGGTCATTACCTCACAATATAGTACTGGCTCGACCACAATTCGCAACATAGTGTCAGGATCGCGCCGCCCGGAGGCTTACCTTAGCTCCGGGCGGCGCTTCCTCTCTTTCCGGCGTCCTATCCACAATACATGGATAGCGATGCCGGGTAGTGACGTCATCGCGTCGCGCCTGACGCGATGACGTCACGGCGCCCGTTTTGGCGCCAAATTTGAATATTTAAGCTACAGCTACGAAGCACAGCAGTCTAATTATGGCTTAGCCCTAACAGCCTTAATAGACAAGATGGCTGTTTCGATGCCAGCCTCTTCATCCGCTTCGACTCGATCTCCGGAGACTTTTTTCCATTCTTCTGAGCCACGTATTCCTGCGCCTCCTCTCTACGCTGGCGATCCTCAAGCCTGTAGAGGATTCCTGAACCAGTGTGAGATCCAGTTCACGTTAATCCCCAGTCAATTTTCTTCTGATCGTGCCAAGGTGGGTTACATTATTACCCGTTTGACCGGAAAAGCTCTTGAGTGGGCATCACCCCTGTGGGAGAAGAAGGATCCCTTAATTGATAATGCTATTGCCTTTGTTTCTGAGTTGCAAACTATTTTTGACGCTCCTGGTCGTGTCACGTCTGCTTCCTCGCGGCTAATGCAGATTCGC
>CM044446.1:69737827-69764987 GCA_024363595.1 Xenopus borealis | reverse complement strand
GGGAAATTGACAAAATGTCTAGCCCCATGTCAGATTTCAAAACTGAATATATAAAAATCTATTAGCTCTTTTGAGAAATGGATTTCAGTACAGAACTCTGCTGGAGTAGCACTATTAAATGATGCATTTTTGGAAAAAACAATAATAAAGACCTCCATACAACTTTACATTTCCCACCTTATATGGTATAGTGAATTATTTGCAGTGTAAGGAGTAATGTAGAAATAAGAACTATACCATAAATATCATGGCATAGTCTATTTAAGTTTTCCCTCTTAGGCAAACAAAACAAACAAGAATAAGAAACTAAAGAAATAAATAAAAGTACCGACAAACATTTTTTAATCTTTCAGTGTCAGCATGCAACTGCTATTGCTGAATGCAAGTTACCTCTAGACAGTCAGAAAATGACAGTGTCTTCTATTCAGCAGAGTATGTACCAGGATTTAGCTGTGTGATCTGTGCAAAAGTTACTGGAAAGGGAAAGTTTGCTGTTGGGGTACAAAGGGAGAAAGCAATAGCAGATTCAGACAGGCCTGAAGTCTAGATTTGGGCAATATTGAGATATCCTTATGTAGTACTCAGTCAGGGTGCAAACTATAGATTTAAGCCAAATCAGAGTCAGATTTGTTTCCTAGCTAGCCACAACCTGTTTGTTGGAATGGTTCAATGTAAAAATAATAACTGGGTAATTAGATGGGCTGATCAAAATAAAACATGTTCCTAATAATGTTATTTAGCCAAAAATGGAATCTATAAAAGCTGGGTTGAGTGATTGTCTAACATAACAGGACAGAACTTCCTGCTTTTCAGGTCTCTAGCTCTGAATTAATCAACGACTTGAAGGGGCCCAGATGGGAAATACAGTGTAGCGCCAAATGGTATTAAAACACGAATGAAACTCTCTTTCTCATGGATGAGCCCTCGCAGCGGGGTGGAGGAAGGATATAGTTGAACTGTAACCATGTGCAATAAGCACAATAAGTTGGGTGCCAGTGATTCTTTATGCTTAACCAAAACAGCATTTATTGAACAGCAGAGCAATAGGAACAATCCCCACTTGGAGTATAGTACAGTTACACAGCATGGATATAGAGTACATAGCATAGATATTGATGCATTATGCATCAATATCTATGCTGTGTACTCTATATGCATCATGCATATAGCATAAAGGAGCAAATATTCACAGCACCATACATGGGCTGGATCCCTTCAGGCAAGGGGTCATGTCAGCAGTAGTTGAGCTTTGAATGTGAACAGATATGCACCAGAATTCAGTCGTTGTACCAAGTGGAACCTGAGGGGAAACCCTATCCCTGAGGTCTGTACACTTAGTCCCTATTTCTGGGTTATGAGTAACCGAGGATCTTAATCCCTCTAAGTCTCCTGTCGGAGCGTAAGCTGCTCAACTAGCTACCTTTCTATCACTCCTAGAGTGATCTATGACAGAGTATAGCTGTACTTTACTAGGGCCTTTGCGCCTAGGGATAATGCCCATTCCCTTCCAGCCTGCAAGGTTGGGCTAAAGCAATGAACACTGAGCGCATGGTTCCCATTACCTTTATACTTTTACACAGTGCCACCTTGTGTACACTGTGAAAACTACAGGGGTTACAGAAGCACAAAAGGTCCCCATTAGGACCCATTAGCCGTCCATATTACTAGGGATGTGCCTGACAGAAATATGTGAGGGTGTCTAATTTTCACATCCCTACAACAGCAACTGTTCAGTGAGTTTGCTTTTGATCCTTAGCATGCAGGTCAGATTCAAAACAAACGTTTATGACCCATATTGCCTCCCCTCAAGTCACTCACTGATTGGTAACCAATAAGAGAGCCGCAAAGGAGGAAGTTGATTTCTTATTATGTTATTATGTAGGAAAACTGGTCACTCCAGTCTTTAAAGATTACATTTTTTACTTACCAACTATATTGAAAATATTTTTTATTTTGCACAATTAACCAGTTTTTATTTTTACATGGAGCAATTTCTTTAAGAAGCACTGGTTTAGGAAATATCAGACATCTAGTATATACAATACACCTGGGCATCTGAATGCAAAATTTTTTGAATCACTGTCAAAATAATCCATGTACTATGTAATAATGTTTATAATGCTTTCAGATCGCAGTGATGTGTTACACTGTGCCATCTAGTGGTTTGTAGAAGAAAAAAAAGGCCAGCAACCAGCTAATTTTACATTATATACAATTTTTACATTTACATTATAATCACAATTTTTTTTATAATTTCCCAAAATACCATGCTGTTCATTTGTATATGTATATATATATGCACCTACCTGAGGATGGCACGAGTTACTGTGCCGAAACGTTGAATAAATGTATTTTTATTTTTATGTGAAGAGACCCTGGAGTGCGGTTATGTTGGCAAGTTTTATATATATATATATATATATATATATATATTGGCACAGTAACATTTCTTCTTAAATGACTATGGGAAATAGACTGGATTTGCAAAACATTTACCATTTAATTACATTTACTGTTTACAATACAACAAAAAAATAAATATGCACTATGGCTGAGCTTGTCTTCTTGTGTTTATAGCCAGTGTAGTTTGTCCTATTACTTTGGGTGTTCTTTTTTTAGCTATAGCTGAATCATTGACTCATTTGGCCTATGACCCTTTCTACTGACATTTTTTCTTTGCGATACGCAAAATAATGGATTAAACTGCATTACAATCTATGAGGGTCATTTCTAGATATCATTAATCCAGCATCATTTATGTCACCCAGTTTGGTGCTCTTTCACCTATAGCTTTTTATTTTAGCTTACATTTGAACCAGTAATATCTGACTGTTTTATGGTAACTAGTAATTGATTGCCATTTACTGTAAAGAGAAAAATTGTATCTTGGCCAAGTGGCGATATCTATAAATTAAATTAACTTTGTATCTAGAATGTTATGTCAGAGGAGTTGATTATTTAATTTATTCATTTGCAGTAGATTCAATCCTATTCAAGATCAATATAATGTGTCAGAAGGCTCCTGTTACTCATGAAAATTTTCTCCTGGATGATGTTTCTAAATTAAAGCCCAATCAGTGTATGTAAAGGTTTTCCGTTTCAAGTATATTTAGGGTTGGGCACAGGCATTATAGAGGGTATCTGTGCAAAAAAGGCTCAACTATTCCTTGATGGCATAGAAACAGCCACAAAGTTAATTATTTACTTTAAAGGAACAATATACCCCTGAAAAATGTAGGTCTATATAAAAAATATATTGTATAAAACTGATCACATGTTAAACCCTATTGCCATTTTAAGAATTATGATTCACAGTGCACACAAACAAACCAGCCATATTAGGTCGCATGCGCAATTAACAGACAAATAGGGGAATGTAATTAAAGTAGCTAAGAGAAAAACATTGCGCACCAATAAGAGTAAAAATCCTCATCTCACAATGTAATACTGTTCCTTAAACGGTTATTGTGAATCATTATTGTGCATTGTAATCACGCACTCTTAAGAAGTGCTTGAAGGTGTCATTATCTTTTGGAGCAAACATTGCGACTTTTTCAGTAATAAGTTTTATTTCATTGACAGCATATTAGCGCAAAGTATAAAATTCGTCAAACGGCCTTCCATTTCCGGTGGAAGTGGTCGCTAAACAGTTTTTGGGTTCGCAAAAGGTATATTGCATTCAAGCAAAGTAAAATTTCTTCATGCAAAGGCTTAACTTTTCGCATTGTGAATAGTTTTAGCGTTACCGATGAATATTACATTCCCCTAAAAGTTCTGCATTTTGCTTACACACTTCTTCCTGTTAAAGTTAGAGCTGCAGCATTTCTGGTCAGGTGATCTCTGAGGCACAGAGAATATCATAAAACTGGGGATCAAGGGAAAAGTTGCAAAGGAGTAATGTTTACTTATATATTCTAGTTTGTTAACATTCTTTAATGTACCACTTATAAACCATTTGTTGTTTAAGTATTCATTTTGGGGATATAGTTTTCCTCTATGTTTGGACTCCAGCACAGTGGTTCTCAACCTGGGGGTCGAATGACCCTTTCACAGGGGTCCCTTAAGGGGTTCCAGGAGCAGGTTCATCTCTCTCCCCACTAGCCCTGGGGCAAGGTTGTAGCTATCCGGGTGTTGGTGCTGGGAGTTGTAGTTCAGTAACCTGTGTAGGGAAGCCAGTTCCACTACAACTTTCTATATCCCCTTAGTAGGGACTGCCATACAGCTCTCCCTGCCCATTTAAAATTTGTAAAATTAACATGGTAATTGGGGTGTGGCAAAAAGTTTTTGCTGTACTACGCACGGAAAACAAACCTTTATGTAGCCACACTGTCTCCTGTACTTTCCTAACAATCCGCTCTGGGCTGACAACGAAAATATTTTAATATTTTATGGTTGGGGGTCACCACAATATGAGGAACTGTATTAAAGGGTCGCAGCATTAGGAAGGTTGAGAACCACTGCTCCAGCACATATAGTACATTATGCAGTAACCACCAATATACACCATTGCACAATAGTGCCACTTGATTTATGGTTCACAACCTCCTATTCTTCCACATAGTTACATTGTTAAATTGGGTTGAAAAAAGACAAAGTCCATCAAGTTCAACCCCTCCAAATTAAAACCCAGCATAAACACACACCCCCACTCTTTCACACAAACCATATATGCCCATAGCTATATTAACTGTAGAGTTTAGTATCAAAATAGCCTTTGATATTATGTCTGTCCAAAAAAATCATCCAAGCCCCCTTTAAAAGCATCAACAGAATCAGCCATCACAACATCACCCGGCAGTGCATTCCACAACCTCACAGTCCTCACTGTGAAGAACCAACTATGCTGCTTCAAATGAAAGTCCTTTTCTTCTAGTCTGAAGGGGGGCCTCTGGTCCTCTTTATGGGTAAAAAGGTCCCATGATATTTGTCTATAATGTCCTCTAATGTACTTGTAAAGTGTAATCATGTCCCCCTTTTTTCCAGAGAAAACAACCCCAACCTGGACAGTGTACCCTCATAATTTAAGTCTTCCACCCCTCTAACAAGTTTGGTTGCATGTCTGAACAACAAGTTGAAAAGCAAGGGACCCAGTATAGAGCCCTGCGGTACCCCACTAACAACACTGGTCCAATTAGAAAATGTTCCATTTACCACCACTCTTTGTAGTCTATCTTTTAGCCAGTTCTCTATCCAGTTACAAATACTATGTTCCAGGCCAACATTCATTAATTTAACCAGTAACCTTCTGTGAGGCACTGTATCAAATGCTTTAGCGAGGTCTAAGTAAATCACATCCACAGCCATCCCAGAATCAAGGTCCCTGCTTACCTTCTCATAAAATTTAATTAAGTTAGTCTGGCAAGATCTATTACGCATAAAATTATGCTGGCACAAACTTATAGTATTGTTATTTGCTGTGAAGTCCAATATCCTATCCTTTATTAATCCTTTGAAAAGTTTTCCTACCACTGAAGTCAGACTAACTGGCCTATAGTTTTGAGGAAGAGAATGGGATCCTTTTTGAATAGCACCAGTCTCTCTGCACCATGCCAGACCTCAATAATTGACTTGCCATCATCAAAATCCCTGACTAATTCCTTCGCAATGCAACATATTGGAACACTGAATAATATATGACTGAATAACTAACCCCACCATGGAATACTTGCTACAATTAACCACCACATCTGAATTGTGAGGTACCTATCATGCCCGAACAGAAGGAGGCAGGTGGTCATGTCAAAATAGGAAACTGGTTATGATTTCCTTGTTGGACATCCTCCTACCAAAAGCTTATTCTCTACCAGTTGGCTAACTCACCGTAAGTAAACCACAGGCCTTAGCCCTCAACTGGCAAGCATTCCCCACCAGCTGTTACAGTACAGTAAGGCACCTGTAAACCAGAAACACAAGTATGCCAGACTACATGGTGCAGAAATCAAAATGGCACCAATACACCTCATTTCTCATGTGGTCATTTCCAGCCGAATAAGAATTCATCACCAATGTCTCCTTTTTTTTTGCCCAGTTATATCCCCCTGCCCCACAAACTCCCCCAGCATTCCAGGAACGTCCAATTATTTACAGTTGTTTCATTCTCAATGTGCTTTCTATAAAAAAAATGGTTGCTAGTTTTCCATGAGCTTTGGGCACAGGACTTAACCTGAGATAACTAATTCTCATTAATACTACACAATAAATGCAAATACAGCACATGGCTGTTCACCTTGCTTGTTTGAATGTTTGTGCGTGGGGTAGGAGATGGGGTGCTGACAAGAGTTGACAAATGGAGTCCACAAACCCATAATAGGGGTGGGCAGAGGATGCTTCAATAGGTACCTGCCCAGTGCCCCCTCATCACTGTGCCTTGGGCAAGTGCCTGTTCTGCCTACTGCCCTGAGCTCTAGACATGGTATGTTAAAGTTTAAGTAAAACTATTGCTCGCTACATGTACATGTATATTAACAACTGACAAACTGCTGATATTTAGCTGTTTGCTTAGTGGGACCCAGTTTGGGGGATGATAATTCATGTGTAACTATAGTTGGGAATACTTCAGCTTACATTTGATGAACAGCCATGGCTCTATGCTCTGGTTACCCCAAAGAATATCAGCTGACAAATCAACATAGTATAACAATTTAATTCCTATGCAGATCTGAGATGCATAACTAGGTTTGATCCAACTGATAGTATTGCTTCCTGTTAGTTTACTGGCAATCATTTTAGCCATTGTGGTTCCTTTTTCATGATCTGCCCTCTTTTCTTATAATATTACTTGTTTTGAGACCTGCAACCAGTGTAATATGGGTACTGATTCTATTAAAAGATAGTGAAGTCACAGTTTGAATATACTGTAAACATGAACCACAGAACCAGGATCAGACTGGGCCAGCAGGGCACCAGGAAAAAACCCAGTGGGCCGCCGGCTCTTGTGGGCCCCAGACCCGCTCCCTGTTGAATATTCCACTCCCTGCTGAATCTTCGTGATGTGACCTCCCTTTGCCAGTCACGGCAAATATAAAATGCATGCACATGTGCAGTGTAGGGTGGGGCTCGGTGGGAAATCCGGCAGGGGACCTGGAGGGGGGCCCTGCGACAGCAGCCCAGTGGGCCCCGGGCCTCCCAGTCCGACCCTGTACAGAACTGACAGCTTTATTTGTGATAACACTGACATACTTAAATGCCAGGAATTTTGTATAATGTAATTGCTTTTCTACAAAACAACATATTAGTACTGTACGCTGAATTGTTGGCCAGTAGATGGAAAATGAGGTACAACACTTTTATTCATCTAAATGAACTGTATACATTATACTTATTTATGCCATACAGGTTTTTATGAACTCAAATACATAGACTGTTAGTAAACAGTGGCTTTATTGCAAAATGCACAACAATGGCATTTGAATGAAACAACATTTTTCCTCTAAAATAAACCATATTGTAATGTTTTTTTTTTTTTAATGCATTATTTGTCAGTAATGTGTTCTTTTAAAACTTTTTTTATTGTATTCTGCATGTGACCTTGGGTGATAGCTTTTATCAGCCTATGATTAAGTGTCCTTGCAACACAAAAAAACTATTAGGCTGTTTTGGCTGATGATTTATGCGTTAAGTAAACTCAATATTCACAATCTTCCTATTTATTTATGTATATCTTATGAGGCTACCACAATACAATTCCAAGTCTCTTTGTCTCCCTGTATTTTTTCGATACGACAAATATCAATAAAAACCAGAAGGTGTAAAAAAACATTTCAGTGTGCATTAGCCACATTAAATCATTTGCAGTATATACAGTATGTGTAACATAAGAATTATCTAACATATCTTTAATCTTTCCTCAAAATTTTTTACAAGAACCCATTGTGAAGGTTGATACAGTACATGATGCTTGTTGTTCTTACATGTGTTTTAGATCCCAATAAATACAGCCAATACCATATATATGAAGGTATTTTAAATAGTCTTGTTATTTTTTTTAAAGCCCAATTCCATGCTTTCTATGACCCTTAAGTGCACGGTGCAAAATACAAAGTGTTGGGGGCATCCTAAGAGTCAAACCATAAAAAGATATGGGCTCTAAAAAAATCCCCAGGCCAAAACCCAACCAGAGTAGTTGAGCTCTGAAGGTCAGAGGGGCAAGGGACTTCAGACTCTCCCTCGCCTCACAGCTAGAAAGAATCCCTTTTTCCAAAGTGTCTGCAGTGGCTTCCCCAAGTAACCAGAATCTTGGGCAGAGCCCAAAAGAATGATTGCACCTCAAGTTCCTACTGAGTAGAGAATTATGTAAAGACATAAAACATAGATAAAGCGTATCTATAAATAGGTGCTTAAAATAAGTGCTAAAAGTACCATGGTAGGGCTCCAGCCCGATGGGCAGATATAAAAAAAAATTCTTTCTGGCCAAAAGGCCAGATAAAAGCAAAAAGTGCAAGTGCTCCTGCTGATCCACATAGTGAGTCTGGCAACCCCAGCATGGGGGCACAACACCTCTGGCTTTTATACTGCCAGCCCTTGGCCATAGGATCAAGCTTTATACTTGTCCCACCAGAAGAGGCTGTGACTCCCCTCTTGATAAGAACAGATACACCACTTGATCTAAGCTAAAAAGTTAAAAAAACCAATAGTCATGTTATATAATATTACAAACATTGCTTTAAGATGAACACAGGTCCCAGCAACCAATCAGCAGCTAGAATTTACTGTTCATCTGTTTAAAAGCAAACAGGTTAGTTGCTATAGGTTACTTCTATTGAGCAAACTTGATGCCTTTTATTACATATAACAGTATGTGAAAGATTTAATGTAGTGTACTGTAGAAAGGTGATGTCACGTAACATGATTAGGGCATTAAGGTACTACAACCACTTGTAAATTTACTTGACCATGTGCAATTATTTTTGGCACCAAAAGAAAAAAGATTGAAAAAACTCAGTGATTTGAAAACAACAAATAATATTTTTGTGATTTCTGGTTCATGGTTCCAAATTTGTATTCCAAAATGTCTAAAGCAGTGTCAAAATGTACATTTCTTGAAAGAAGCGGCCATTAACCAATTTCACTACCCGTATGTCTACTTTGCACGTCTCTTTTTTGCCGTGTATCAGTGGTAACAGCACATACTGTAGCTTATACGACGTATATACTTCAATTTGAAGTAACTCTCTTTATTTTGTTGGTAGTATATATATTCTTTATTTCCACTTGCATTTTAGAAATCTACTGTCTTTACTTCTCAATGGTTGATGTAAAGCTGAGCAAAGTAATTTGGCATATTTGAAATTGCCTGACTTTTAACATTCAAAATGTTTGCAGAGGTGACTCAAAATATTACTTGTCCTTAAATTGTAAGTCTGGTGCAATACTTATCTTAGATGCTGTCCAAGCATTCAGTAAAAGCTGGTGTACTAATCAATTAGCAGTGTTGCAGTGATTTAATGACACAGATGTTTAGAAGCATGCATGGATACTTCCAATCCATCATCTTGCTGCAAGTTGTTCTGATCTCCTTGGTATCACATGGGAATAAATTATTACTGGTACAGTGGGCTTCCAAGTAGACCTAATTAATGACAGATAAAAAATGTAATGGTTATTATGTACTCTGATAGTTACACAGTTCACACGGTTGTGTATTAATCAGGGCTTCAACTCAATTTCCATTAAAGGAGATTAATTTAAATATGCATATTTTAAATGCATCGTTTGCATAGATTCATGACAGTCATAAAATAAAAGGTCAGAGATTTCACGTCTGATGCATATATAACCCGATACCTTGACATTCTATATTCTAAAGAAATATCCTCAGATATAAAACAAGCAGACAAGAAGTCTGTTTATGGCAGTAAATTTTATAAGCATGTGCAGCAGGCTATGCAGAATTTAATTATGCTTTAAGTCAATAAATTATAAGATGTCATTCTCACCACTTTACCCATGATCTGAATTTGCTAAAGCATGGGATGCTTCTCTTGTTTTGTAATGTGAACATCCATAAATCTAAGAAAAAACAGCTGCAAAATTATTTCTTTGTTTCAAATCAGAACAACAAAACCAACTTGTTCAAAGGCTATTATGATGGAAGATATGAATGTATGTTCACTATACTGAGTAAAGTATCAAAAGAAGTTTTTAAATTTTACTTTCCAGTCATTTTTCTAAAAAAAAAAAATAATGTTATTTACAGCTGAAAACCATCACTCTAATCAGTTTATTGTTTAAAATGCATTTTTGTTATACTCTCAGAAATACACGGGTATTAATATGAAAGCAAATAACAGTTACGTGGTTACAGCTGCATAATATTAAGAAAGAATAGGGAAGAACCCTACTCGTGAGAGCTTAAAAGGAATGTGAGGGCCAGTGTGGTTGTAGATGTCCTGTCAGTTAATACAGTAGTTGTAAGTCTGTAGTAAACTAGTAGTGTGTATATGTGGAAGAAGATTAAGGTGGAAGGTTAGGATGGTGTTCAAGCTGATGAAGGCTAAAATAGGTTAATCTTATTTTGTAGTTAAAGAACAACTTTTGGTCAGGGTCTCCTTGAAGGTCCAAACTTTGGTCACACCACCTCTTAGCTTGTGAAATGTGCATATCTATAGGAAAATATTCATGTATCAGTCATTCAGTCAACATTTCATGAATAATTAGGGGAGCAAATACACAGTCACCCAAAGTCTAGCCCACCTGACCTTTAAAATGAATTACTAGTGTATATAAAGAAGCAAATGGCCTTTCTTCTAATTAAAAATGTAAGTGTGCTTCAGGCAGAGCCCCCTGCTCCACTAATTTGGGATCCATTACATCAAATTGTAGACTTGAATGTGAATGTTTGAAGCCCTGTAAAGTTTTGTAAGAACATTTCATATATGAGTGCATGGTATTGTGAAGAATGAAAGCTGAGCCTTTGGAATATGAAAATATAAAACATACTGTATCTGTAGGAAGATATCAAATAAATTTGTATGATAAATCACAACCTGGTATGTCTTGTTTGCATATGGGATCTATTATCTGGGAACTCGTCATCCGGAAAGCATTGAATTATTGAAAGGCTCTTGTAGACTCCATTATATCAAAATAATCCAAACATTTAAGCTTGGTTTGTAGTACACACGTGAGACTGTACCCTTTGCTTCTGTATTAGTTGAAAGTGTTGGCTAATAAATGTTGGCCCTTATTTGACCAATACATCAAAAAACATATCCTTGCCAAAATTGTTATTACTAAAATTAAATACCGTTCCTTACCACAGGATATAAATAAAAATCCTTACAATGGGATGCTTTTTTGTTGTGGCTTGTGTGGCTATTCAATTCTATCCACTTACAAACAGGTATTAGATATTAGACATACAGTATCTGGACTAATCAGGAATAATGATGGTTATATACTATGTGTTTAACAATTATTTCTTACCCTTTAAATATTTGAAGTATAGCACTTTGTTATGTAATACAGGCAATCTTGTTGATACAATCTGTTTTTCTTTGGCCATTGTATCAAATAACAATTCAAAAGTGGTTAGTGTGTTGTCAGTACTTGATATAAGAGTTATCTTAGAACTTTTTCGAGTATTTTCTACAAGCATTTTGCGAGAGGAGTTTGATCAAGTGTTGGCAATTATTCAGTTCAGGTGCTTCCTTCCTGATTTCTGTCATTGTTCCTGAATTCCTGATTTCTGTCATTGTTCCTGAATCCCAACCTGGTTTCCCATTACTCTTCCATGCCTGTGTCCCTCTGCTCCATTTCTTATTGCTTGTTGGATCTCCTGGTATTGACCTTGGCCTGCCCATCAGACTCTCCTTGTCAGCCACCTGCCCAGACCCACTGCAAGTTATCAGACTTTCTTGTCAGCCGCCTGTCTTCGACCATTGGCCATTGGCATTAGGGACCTGTGTATTTCCTTGAGTCTGCAGTTATTGCTGCTGTAATCTTGCTGAAATCTTCATTCTTATAACAAGTCTGCTGCCTTTCAAGTTCCAGTTTTATAATACTCATGTTACAGACCACATAGGCTCCTAATTCCTAATTGCTCGTCTGTAGCTTACCCAGACAATGGGTTGCTTGACCTTTTGCTTACATTTTTCAATGTTCAAGAGCATGTTTTTATCAATAATTAGGATATTTTGGTTGTAGTTTAAGGTAAAGAAATTACCAAGTGTTTCATAAGTGGATGGATCTTCTGTATCCACACCAACTGGTACCTCAGACATGGGTGATGGAAAAATTTTGTCCTGTAGCAACAATTCCCATGTGTAAACTTAACATGCTGAAATGGTCCTCCTCCAGTTGTTTGGCCTGAATGGCTTCTTCTGACATTTTTTTGTTTGACTGTTCTTTTGCTGTAGTTAAACCAGCTGTCATTAAAACTTTTTTTTATTACATCAGAGGTTCTGTGTACACTGCTCACATCTTTGACAGATGCTGTGATTTCAGGCTTATTTTTGTGAATAGGATGTACTGACCTTGCCAGTTCCAAACAGATTATCATATCTTTCAATGATATCTATGGGTTGTGCTAAATTTTCTTTACAGCTAAACCTAAAACCTAGCTAAGCCTATTGTCATCATCCACTGGATTAACATTGGTGTGATGTGAATTGATATTGTTTCTGACTTTGATGGATAGAACACCTTCAGAACTACGTGAGTCATACTGTATCTGGAGGTGGTAGAAGTCCGGATTTCACTTTCACTTGTCTCTTCAGGGCCACCATGGACTGTGCTATGGTCCATTATACTTACAAATTATCAATACAATTTTTCATCTAAAAGGGCAAAAAAATATGTTAAGGCCTTTGAGACACACTTACAGACACAGTGACAGTTACATCAAATAATGACATTGGTTACACAGAAAGAATTTAATGTAATTGAATCTTTTAAAACAAAATGGTGATAATGCTTAGCTTCATTTTTGGTTAATTCACCATATTTTTGTGTTGCATAATAGCTACTGCTATTTTTGTTTACAACACCTGTCTAGTTGTTACATTATGTAACCCTAACAAGCAGCCCGGGTTTGCAATTGCAGACTGGAATAGTCTTAGAAATGGACACATACATTAACTATTTAGAAACATAAATAAATCAAACCTGACACCACAAACTGTGTGATGGTAGGATCAATCACCAATAGCGTAAACATTACATTATGTTGAAATAATTGAATTATGATTTTCATTTTACAGGGTGATTTAACCCTTTAAATGCACATTCTGAAGAAGCCTAATTATATTTAGACATGGAATAAGTCTCTAATAAAAGGAACAGTAACACCAAAGAATTAATTTTGAAAAACCAAAAACATATAAGAGAAGATTAACACTTGCTGAAAATGAAAGATAGATGATATGTTTGAAAGGCTGGTATAGGTCCTTTTCAGCTGGTGAGGTGTACATTATAACATGATGTAGAGGATATGGTTAAGTGCAAAAAAATGTGAAAAAAGAAAAGAGTGAAGTTTAGGTTGTTTTTGTACACAGGATTGGGAACATGAAGGATGTTAACATTTAAGATAAATCTCTTCAGAGAAATTTAACTAAACTGGAGAACTGGCCGGCAAATTGCTAATGAGGTTCATTAAAAAATGCAAGTTTATGCACTTTGGTAGAAATAATATAAACATGAGTAAAACACTCAATGGTAGTGTGTGGGGGGTTGTCTTAAATTGAGAAGGATTTGGACATTTTAAGTGGATAATAAACTGTGTTAGGCAGTGCCACTCAGTGGCTACTAAAGCAAACCAAGTTATCTTGAATAATAAAGGACCATAACTGGATGGATACAAACTTTATTTTTCCTTTCTATAGTGCTTAGGAAGGATGTTAATGAACTGAAGAGACTGTAGAGATGTGCTGCTAGACTGCTAAAGGGGATGAAAGGAATAAACTATGAATGTAAACTGTCAAGATTGGGGTTGTTTTCCCTGGGAAAAGGACTTTACAAGTATTGTACATCAAATGACATTATAAACATAAAAAATATAATCAAACCAGAAGCCTCCTGTTTAGACTGGACTTTCATCTATAGCAGCTAAAGTGGTTCCTCGCAGTGGTTCCTAGCAGAGAGGTTGTGTAATGCTGTGCTATCTGATGATATGATGGAAGATTCTAAAAAATGCCTTCCAGTGGCTTGGGTCATTTATTGAACAAACTTAATATACAAGGTATAGTATAGGTATTGGTACTGTATATATGGTTTATATATGACTGTAGAGATAAGTTCATATAAGTATGTGTATATATATATATATATATATATATATATATCTACACACTGGTGTTCTTTTGGAGGACTTTTATCTTTGTTTCAACCCAAATTAACTAAGTAACAGTAATTTATTTATATAGCACTGCTTGGGTATGCAACACTATATTAAAACCTTATAAAATATTTGATGCAACTACATTAGAGAAACTAATGAAAGACAGTTTGAAGTAGGTTGCTGACCTGTACTCTCAGTGGGTAGGTCACTTACAGATTCAAGCAAGAGGATAAAAAGTGTTGTAATTTACAGCAGTTGGCATTGCCTTATAAGTGTCAAGATGAGTCAGATGTTAATGATTATCTCTTGCAGCACAGCCATTAGGGATGGCGCGAACTGTTCGCCGGCGAACTTGTTCGCGCGAACATCGGGTGTTCGCGCTCGCCGGAAGTTCGCGAACGTCGCGCGACGTTCGCCAATTTGGGTTCGCCTTAGTTGGCGCTTTTATTTTGCCATTTCTCCCCCAGACCAGCAGATACATGGCAGCCAATCAGTAAGCTTTTTTCAAGCAGCCATAATATATTTTACGTAATCCGTATCCACCGCTGTAGTAGTGTATACGTTGACCTTGTAGGCATTATTTGCCCTGTAGCCATTTTTTGCCCAGTGTGTTCTTCAAACAACTGCCATCTAGCTGTGTGAGCTTGTTCACATTCTGTCTAAATATCAATAATATTACAGTGTCCACAACCACCTGAGTGACTTTTTTCCCTTTACAGCACAAAACGCAGCGCTGTGTCAACAATGGATTTTTCAGATACATTTTTGCCCTTGATCCCCCTCTGGCATGCCACTGTCCAGGTCGTTGCACCCTTTAAACAACTTTAAAATCATTTTTCTGGCCAGAAATATCTTTTTTAGCTGTTAACGTTCGCCTTCCCATTGAAGTCTATGGGGTTCGCGAACCGTTCGCGAACAGTTCGCAAATTTCCGGAAGTTCGCGAACATGTTCTCAAACTTTTTTTCGGCGGTTCGCGCCATCCCTAACAGCCATGAGATTAGTTTTGAAGAGATTAAATAAGGGTTTTCAGGTATTACATTCCAGAGGTAAAGAGCACCAAGAGAGAAATGTTTGAGGCTGGATACAGCAGTAGAAGGGGGAGATGTCTACAGGCAGTTATGTCAACAGTCATCTTTCAGATATGTAATTCTATAATTAAGGAGCAATGAAAGAGAAAGGGCTAAGATGGGAATCAGCAGTGGTTATTTGTAGTCAGCAGGCAGTTACCTAGAGGAATGAAATATTCAGCTTAAAATGAATGGACACGAGATGTAGGGAGGTATACTTTGCTGAAAGATTGAATTCAGGTATAAGCTGGTGTAAGTGCCGCAGCACAGCATTTATGATTTATAATTAAAATAATAAGACTAGAACAGAGAGATTAGAAGAAAAGCAGGGAGCAAACAGGCAATAATGCATGGTTTTTGAGAAATATTTAATAAACAAAGTCTGCTTGCATGTGTGGTTTTCTCCACATTCACAAGGCAGATTGTGAACAGGAATACAAGAACAGGGTCACACTGGTTAAAAACATTGGGACCCAGCTGGCCCAGATCTGCTTCCTTGCCCTTAGTCATGAGCAGGAAAAGAGATATGAATGGGGAGTAGGCTGAAGTGACTTGGGGGGGGGGCTGCGCAAGAACCTTGTTTGTGAGCTCAGTTAGTACCTGAGTTTTGGTCAAGTGTGGATGTGAGTCAGTGGGGAAGAAAACATGAGGTTATAATCAGACTAAAGTGGTGACTAATCAAATCTGCTGATAAATATGAATATTGGTACAGGCTAAGTCCAGAATGTATTATTGCTTGATGTGTCTGTCCACTGTTGGAGTTCAAAGGTGGAGGTGTGGTGAAAAATAATAGGATCCTTAAAATCCAAGTATAATGATGCGTTAATTTAATTTAATGTGTATATCGATTACTGTCACTTGCTGTTAACTATTAATACGTATTTTTGTTCTTGTTTATGTCTGTACTCTGGTGTGATGAGTCAGTTATTGAATGTATGATATGTTTGGTAACATTTTACTATGACATGGTATTCTGAACAAATTATTAATTGCTTTATAGGAAATGCACAGGTCTTCCCCTAATGCTGACACAGCACAATAAATTGTTCATAAAATGTTAATAAAATGTTATCTATCTATGTTATGTGCCATTTTACATATACAAAGACACTTTTTACAATAATATTTTATTTACACTGAACTTTGGCACTTTATGGTAAGTACATTTTAACAAATTTTTTGTGGGGCAAAATAAATTGGATTATGGGTTTAAAAATCTATTTCATTTATACCAGTGTGATTTATGGGGATGCTGATCTGTATTTTGTGATGAGTTATGTGTAGGGTGTTCTTTCGCTGGACATACTGTAGGATCTTGTAAATTCTCTGCATAAGAGAAAGTTTTAACCTAAAGCAGTTTGTCTATGTGTCATCTTCACAAAGCAATTCTAAAAGCTGTCAAATGAATGCCTTAGGGGAGAAGTAAAATAAAAGAAAAAAAACATTACAAGTTATCTGAAATGGTTTTTCTTCCTCATGGACATTTTTCTATCTAAGTGTGCATAATAGCACTATTTGATTTGATATTATGTAATTCTACTCATGTATTGGTACCTACAGTATACCTTAAGTGAATTGTACATTTTAAATATGTTTACCTCAATTTATACAAGTTTTGTCTATTACCTTTTTGTTTACATATGCTATACTGTATGTACAGTTACTGCATGTTACAAACAGACCAGAGAACTCTGATGTGATTTCTAACATCCAGACCTTTTGGAGAAAATGGTTTATAATTTTGTATAATAAACATCATTTTCTCTAACTGCAGCCAAACCCCTTCCACCTGCCCTTGAGTAGATTAATGCTGTTTTTTGTCATTTTATGTGCAGCTGTAAGTGGGCAATATTTTACAGTTGAGGCTTAAGCAGGGCTGCTCCTGCCATAAGGCAAGGTGAGAATCTGGCAGCAGTGAGCGGCCAGTTGCCAGGGGCAGCAAAAAGCTGCTTCCTGTAACTTAAGAGCTATATTTCCCATTTTTAAATTGGAAATTTGGCTCTGCTAGTGCAGAGAGCACTTTAGCGCTCACTGCACTAGCGATGTGGCCCCCTTTTGACCTGCTCCAATGCTAAAGTTTTATGTGCAAAACGGGAGGGGGGTGGCATTGGGGGCTGCTGGTTCAGACAGCCTCAGGATCTCCCCTTGACTTAAGCTGGGGTGCATTGATGGTGTGCTAGCTGGAAAAGACAATTTGGTGGGCATGGATCTTATGAGGGAATGACAGTTGGTTTCCTGTTTGCACTTGCCATATGACCCCTTTGGTTTGGTGGCCAGCATGACAGGTAGCTCACAGTTGGATGTGTTGCTTAATTGCAGCAATTATTCCAGGGTCTGGTTAGAAAGTTACTTAATCAAAAAGAAATATCGATATATGTATATATGTGTTATAATGTGTTAAATTTCACTACAATGAAACAATACACATTTGTATTAAAGCTGTAGCCTTTCAATCCCAAACCTGATATTCTTGATTTATTGCAAGATGTTCTTATGCAACATGGTGGGGCAAAGAAGTTGGTACACAGATTCTATCCTCACCCACCGTTGAAAATGCCAAGTCATTAATGTCACAGACCCAGGAATCAAAAGCTAAAAATATCAAATTACTCATGGAATCTCTTATGAGGAAACAAATAATTTTAGATGGGTACATGTGTCAGGTATCAGGAGTGTCAAATATAAGAATATATTTTAATATTTAAAGCTCTTTTGTTTATAACATTTAAATTAGTAAAAACACCTGTTTAAAAGTTCAAAAATGCACTGCTGGTAATATAAAACATATAGAAACACATGGAGCTCAATTATTCTTAAACTTCAAACATATAGAACTTTGGGAATAGCACAATAGTGCAAATTGTTAAATTTTTTAGATAAGAAAATTAAAATTGTATTGCATTTATAGTCCATGCAAGTGTAGGCACTTGTAATAGGAAACTATTTCCACTGTGGTCTGGATCTGTGTGTGCAGAGATCACCTCTGAAGCGTACAACCATGAGTCCCTTTCTGAGTGTCTAATGATGATGTCACACCAGAAGGTATGTTTATTATGCTGTGTAAAAAAACAGAGCAATAATACAATACACATTGTCAGGCTTCACTGTGTAAAAAAGGCAAAAAAAAAATCAGATTACATTTTTCCCTAATTGTTTCTTAAAATGACTTCCACTGGAAGCAATGAAAACTGCAGCAAATCTGGCTTGTTTGGTGACTATAGTTTTACACAGCATAATAAATATGCCCCTGATGAGTTTTACCAGTTAGGTTTCATCAACGTTGTGCCTACACTTGCATGAATTCTGTTAGTGCAGTAGAATTGTATTACCTAATGTAAAAAGTATTTACACTATTGGGTGTTTCCCCACTTTTTTATGTTACAGTGAGAATAACTAAAGGGATCGGCACATGTCTTGACTGAGAGTTGTTTCTTTACGCTGAAATCTTGTAGGGATTTGTGAGTACCTACTTGTACTAGCACTGACATCTTCCTTATTAACGACAATTGATATTTCTCTTATCTGGATTATTGGGAAAAATACCTAGGTTTTAAAAGCTCCTAAAAGGTGCAAATACTGTTTGTGAATATCATTAATGCAATATATACCCTTACTGGAATTTGACTATTAATTGTTTTTCAGAGGATCATGGATGATCAATTGACCCCAGCAGAGAATCAGAAGGCATACTTATATTTAGAGTATACCATTTTTTTAGGTAATTGGATGGCAGACTGAAGCTCAGCAATCTTGAAAAAAGACTGTAGCTGCGCTTTCTGCAAGGCACCAAAGTGGGTAACCAAGGGCGCCCGGGACTGTGGGGAGGTGCTGGGGGCAGAGGGAACTCTGGGACTGGCTGCATGGGGGAGAGTTAAAATATATATGGATAGGCAGCACCTCACCATTTGAAGTGCTTGTATGCTGGGAAGATAGCATCCACAGATGCTGCTTACAGCCAAGCAAGTAAGTAAGTAAGTAAAATTTTTATTTATATAGCACCTTTCAAAGCAAAGCTACAAAGTGCTGAAAAATTTGTAAATTTCCAGCGAAATTTGAGAATTGGCGAAGAATTCGTGAAACGATTCGCGCCACGTTTTTGACACACGTCGAGTCGTTTTTGATGCGTCACATCGTTTTTGATGTGCGTTGTGTCATTTCCGGCGCGCGACTCAAATTTTTTGCTAGCGTTTCGCTAATTTATTCGCCGGCGCAAAAGCGGGAATTCTCCCCGAATTTGCACCTGGCGAATAAATTCGTCCATCACTAAAAATTAGTCTTCAGTTGACTTCAAAAAATATCAACAGAACAAACCTGTCTAATATACAGTGGCAAAATATTCCAAAGTCTAGGAGCATATGCAGCAGAAGCCTTTCCCCTTCAGTCTAGTTCTTGGAATTTTTAAAAGTCCATAACTAGAGGATCTTAATAATCTAGTAGCATTTTGTACAGTCAGTAACTCCGACATATATTTAGGAGCTACATTATTTAAAGCTTGATAAGTCATCAATAGTATTTTAAAATCTATCCTAAGCTTCACCGGTAGCCAATGTAAAGCAGCCAACACTGGACTAATGTGATCGAAACGTTTTGATTTTGTTAATTACCTAGCAGCTGCATTTTGAACTAAGTGGAGCCTAGCCAATGATTTTTGACTCAGACCTGTAAATAATGAATTACAATAATCCAAACAGGAAGAAACAAAAGCATGTAAAATTCTTTCTGTATCCTGAAAAGAATACAGAATTTTAGCAATATTTCTAAGATGAAAAAAACATGTCTGAACTAACTTATTTACATGCATAGAAAAGTTTAACTGAGAGTCAAAAATAATACCTAAATTCTTTACTGACATGCTCACTTTAGACTCCAAAGGACCAAGATCCACATGCAATGTCCTAGTAATCTTTTCAGGACCAATAATCAAAACCTCAGTTTTATCTTCATTTAGGCTAAAAAAATTACAATCCATCCAGGATTTAATTGCGGTTAAGGTTGTTCAAAGCATTACAATCATTTCGCTTAAAAGAAAAATAAAGCTGCATATCATCTGCATAAAAATGAAATATTAAACCTATGAATTAGAAAGCCCAAAGGCAGCATATAGGGGGGACCCCACAAGAAAGATCACAAATTGACGATTTGGAATAATTTACTGCCACTAGAAATGTTCGATTAGATAAATATGATCTAAACCATCCTAGTACTGATCCAGACAACCCAACCCAATTCCTTAACCTCTCTAAAAAAATTTCATGGTCCACTGTATCAAAAGCTGCTGTCAAATCCAGTAAAACTAACACAGAAACATCCCCCATATCAGCACTCATTAATAAATCATTTAAAATTCTCGTAAGGGCAGACTCAGTGCTATATTTTTGCCTAAAACCTGATTGAAATTTTTCAAACATATCATTATCCTCCAACACCTGTATCAATTGATTGAAGATCGCCTTTTCCGTAATCTTTGATAGAAGTGGTAATTTTGAGATTGGTCTATAATTATTTAAATTCCTTGAATCTAAATTGGGTTTCTTTAAAAGGAGCTGAACAATGGCCAATTTAAAGCAATCCGGAACACAACCCGATAATATTTAGACATTTACAATATCCAAAACCTGAGGGGTTATCCAATCAGAAATTTTCTTATAAAAATGAACTGGAAGAATATCAGAGATACTAAAGGAAGGTTTTAGCTGATACACAATCTTCCTCAGTTCTTCTAGCGATATTTGGGCCTCTTTATAATCATGAGGGGGTAAAATTTCCAAACCTAATATTGAGCAAGAAATATTAGTTCTAATATGCTCAATTGTATCTAAAAATGTGTCGCAAACAATTCACAGTTACTATTGTCTAAAGGCAACTTTACACCATTTACTAAGTGATCAATAGTAGAAAATAGAAACTTAGGGTTGTGTTTATTCTTCATAATAAGGTTATTAAAATACCTCCCCCGTTCCTCCCTTACGCTATTATTATACAACGTAAACAATTCCTTCATATATTGATAGTGCACCTGCAGCCTAGTTTTCTTCCACTTGCGCTCAATCTGCCTACATTGCCGTTTAATTTGTAAAACATCACCTTTTAGCCATGGCGAAGAACATTCCATTGACTTTGTTTTAGTCCTTAAAGGGGCAATATCATCTAATATATCAATACATGACTTATAAAAACTATTCACCAAAACATTTAGATCTACAGTAACTGCTTATTTGGCTGCAAATTCAGCCCTAAATAAGCATCATAAAACTTTCTTACAACATCTTCATTTAACGCTCGGAAACGTTTAAGACATCTAGGCTTCCTTTCCAAATTGTTAAAGGCAAAATTAAAAATAACACTTTTATGATCAGTTATGAACAAATTTTCTAAATTAAATTGATTCAAAGACAACCCTAAAGATAAAACCAGATCCAATGTATGTCCCCGATTATGTGTAGGACCAGATACATGCTGTAAAAAATTAAATGATTCAACTAAATTTAAGAATTCTGAAGAATAATAATCAGAGCTCATATCAACATGAATATTAAAATCCCCAATCATCAACATTCTGTCATATTCAAGTACAATAGCAGATAGCAATTCATAAAATTCTGTTATAAAACCACGGTGAACACCAGGGGGGCGATACACCACCACACAAAGGATAGGGTTTTTACCACATATTTTAAAAGCCAACATTTCAAAACTTAAAAAATGACTTAACTGTACAACAGTGCAATTTAAAAAATTCTTAAAAACCACTGCAATCCCACCACCCCGGCCAGATTGTCTTGGGCAATTCAACACTGAATAGTTAGCTGGACACAGTTCCGAAAAACAGTAATTTTCCCCAGGCCCCATCCATGTCTGTGTTAAAAAAAGGAAATCCAGCCCTAAGACAACAAGAACTCAATAAAAATGAAGGTCTTGTTTGATAGCGAATGGGCATTTATTAATGCTGCCTTGATCTCCAAGCAGCAATTTAGTTCAGACAGCGAAACACAGGGAATACTGCAAAGATTACTCAAATTTATCCCTCCTGGCTTAATAAGCAATTTTGTTGGAAAAACTTGACAAGGAGAACTAGAAAGAGGCTGTAAACAAACGTATTGTTCTTCCAAAGAGCGCTGGGCAATAGTCTGAACTAAGGGCCGAAGCAGACTCTTCACCGAAGAGAGCCAACTGGTCCACCCCTGAGATGAATTAGAGCAGCTAAGGAATTAACTAAAATATTACTAGAAAGAGGATATTCCAAGGGCAAACTATCCCAAGCAGAAAAAGAAGTTAAAAAAAATAACCTGTCACGATTTGTTAAGCCCTAGACAAAAAATAAGAGCTACTTACAGTATTACTAACTACTAACTTTTATCAGTAAATATGATAGACACTAAAAATATAGAGAATGTAGTTAAAAAATTCTAGCCATTGCTACAGCATGATCCAAAGTATGGATCAATTTTCTCAAACCCACCACGTTTTGCATACAAAACGGGTAGGTCCCTGTGTGATATACTGTGTTCTTCTTCGGACCCTGAAAGCAAAACTATGTTTAAAGGCATAACTAAGATTGGCAACTTCCCATGCATGAGCTGTGATTGCTGTAATTCAATTGTAAAAGGAGCCAATATAAACCATCCAATAGCAGGAAAATAAAATGAATGCCTTTTGCTACTTGCACTCCCAATTTTGGGGTCCATGTTTTGAAGTGCCCATGTGGGAAGCTCTATGTGGGTAAAACAATCAGATCGGTAAATATCAGAATTAAGGAACATAAAACTACTATTGGTAATTTCAAAGCAGACACACATAATGATACTAGACATTTTCCTACTGCCAAACACAGCATCTGCCAGTTGAGATGGAAGGTATTAGAGGTTGTACCTAAATCACCAAAAGGGGTCATCCACAATACCATGCTGCTGCAAACAGAAGCACAATGGATTAGACGTGTGGATTGCATTTACCCTAAAGGGATGAATGAACAACCTTGTCTTGTTTTTTGTAAGGTAATAAAACTGTACTAACTCTATATTTCAGTTACAGGAGGTTTTGACAGCCAGCTAGTCTTTCACGAATCTCCTGCTGTACCAAGTAATGATGAGTCTTTTGCTACAGGAGACTAGAATTATATGCTGGCTAATATCCAGTTATATTGCTAAACTAATGCAAATTTAAAAATGTGTTTAATAATTTTAAAAAAGCAACAATGTTACAACAACATGAAAAGCAACAAATTGTCTACATTATTAACAGTTTCAAAACGATAGTGCCTGGATAGGCTTACTTGCAGTTTCCTTTACGAGCTACTGGAGTAATGGCCTGGTGTCAAGTGGAGATGGAGAGATGGACACTATATATATGTGAACTTAATACACGTGTTGTGAATTTAATATGGTACACGGATGTTTCATAGGAAAATGGACTTTAACTGGACTTTTAAGCTTGACGTTTTTCAGCAGAAGGCCCTTAATCATATTCCTTGACGAAACGCGTCAAGCAGCGTGCATCATGCCTTCACTTTTAACCATAGACTAATAAAGATTTTTGACTTTTTAACCAGAGTGGGGAACCGCATTTCTTCTCCCTTAATGCTAGTGTCCCAGTGACACACATTGCAATATCATTGCCACGCCTGCCTTGTTTTATAAAATCACCAAGGTGGCAAACCTAGTGAATGTTTTGTCTATTGCTATTGTGCTCTGCTGCATAGTTCTCTGATACTATGACATAGAGCCATAGTATCCATGGGAGAGGTATGATTTTGGGGGAACCAAATGAGAAGTAAGCTTTGCACTTCTGAAAACTATAGGTATGTGTTTGTACTGAGGAGTAGTCTGGCACAGTCCTGATTGGTGAAATAAGAGACATGATTTTGAGGTAAATGGATGTAGATTAAAGCTTAGCAGTCATGGTTTTCTGATAATATAGAATTAAATGATCTGATAAGCCTGTAATATATTGAAGCTTAGCACCTTTAAAAACAATGGGTACATGTTTAGTCCTTTGTGACAATATGTTTAAAGGAATTGTAACACAAAATTTTTATTAAAAAATCCATTCTACCCACACTAATAATAGAACTACCCTGCATAAAGTGTATTATATCAATGCTTTATTAAAAAAATACTGTTCGAAAACACTGCTTTCTGTCTACTGAAAAACAGCCATAGGGCAACTCACTCTGCAGACCTGCGCTCCACATCTTCCCCCTAACCTGACTTCTGCCAAAACTGGAAGTTAAGTGATGCAGTGCTATTATATTCAGAGAGGAATGTTTCTGGTACAGCAGTTGCAAATCTAAGCCGCTCCTCCTCTAGAAAGAGAAAGCTGCACTAGTAACATAAAGTCAGGCCTGTACACTGTGTTAGAATGGGTCACATAGAGACATGATTGGAGGAGAGGCGGCTTAGACATGCTACTGCTGCACCAGAGACATTCCTCTCTAAATAGAATAGCGAAAGACACGGAAGATGCAGGAAGTGGTGACAATCCTCTCTTTTGCCCCCCAGCTTACGTCATAGAGCCATTACTGTGAAGCACTGAGCGCTACCCCAGCTGCTCTTTCTGCTGCCTGGTGAACTCACAGACCAGAGATAGGTAAGGTAAGCAGAGAGGAATGTCTCAGGAATGTCTCTCCTCTCCTGAATGTCTCCTCCTCTCTAAACTCAGAGCTCAGAATATATCCCTCAGGACAGATCTCTTTGAACTGTCAGCCACTGCAAAAGTTGTTTCACTTAACTTCCGGTTTTGGCAAAAGTCAGGTTAGAGGGACAATGTGGAGCGCAAATCTACAGAGTGAGTCGCCGTATTGCCATTTTTTTAGTAGACAGGATGCAGTGTTTGCAAACAGTATTTCTATTTAATAAAGCATTGATATTAATAATCTTTATGCTGGGTAGTTCTATTAATGTGGGTAAAATGGATTTTTTCATTTCAAAATTTTTTTTTTACTGTTTGTAGTTCTATGTTAAGATACTTAGAGTTCTATTCTAACGAATTTTTTTGTAAAGATTTTTGATGTTACTGTTCCTTTAAGGTCAGATTTTAGTGGCTTTAGAGGTTTTTTAAACCACAACTAATCTTCCAAACTCTAAAACCACAATTGTCATTTAATTTTTTCCATATTATTTATTTTTCAGAGATAATTTTTTGAGATTTGTGCAAAAAAATTGTAATTCAGTTGTTAGTAAATTGGTCTAATGGGGGGCATGTAATTTTCGAGTAAAAGCATGGCGGACTGAAACCATTAAGTACATGTTTTGTCCTTTTTCACAATGTCCTGCTGAGTAGATGCACATTGCAATGGAAAGATCGGTCAAATTGGTGTAAACCCGTTTTATTCAGCTTGTGGCATTATGCAGGGATCAAGCACTATGATGTATTGATAGTTATTAACAGATTAAGACTGCTTTTTTTACATAGTTGCTAAATTGCTTAGTGCATAGCTTGCAATCATAGCTTGCAATAGCAAATATTTTGATCAGTCTACTACCTATTAAAAAAGCAAAGAAGAGATCTTTATCTTTTACTGTACCTGTGGTTGGATAAAGGGCACTATACAATTCATTTGTCATTTCATATTAAAAAATATTTTAAATGCTCTTTTTTATTCAATTAGTGACTACATCATTAACCTTAAACACTTTCTGAAAACATGTTTTTTGTGCTGTGTCTGCACTACGCTCATATTTGCTGAGGTAGTTGGAGAGTGAGTGCTATAATCACCAGGAGAAGTGATTAAACAGAAACTATCCAATTAACATTACAATTCGACATGGGTTTTGCGAAATATGGATGATATTCATTCATTTGGTTATGCTTAAAGCCATTATTTATTTCTTTTCAGTTAGCTGTCACATTACTCTTCCACAGTTATGTCTGTGACATTATCCCATCTGACACACACAAGTTATTTCTGGGCATTCAAAGTGACAATGTCAGGGGTCAAAACCAAGAAACTACACTGACATTTTACAGGTTTCAGTTCACTGACTGTTGGAGGAAAGATGAAAGAAGAAATTTCAAAAAACTATTATTGGTGGTGATTCAGAGGTTTTATCCTTTTGTGTAGGGAAGATATTTTTAGTATTGTACTTTGTATAGGGGTTAAAGGGAATTTTTATTATTCATAAATAAGTTGTGCACTGCCTAGAGTAGATTGTCACAAAATGTGGACCATGCCGACAAAGAGGGGCTTAGGAGCAACAACATGGAGATGCAGCACCAACACAGCTGTGGGTCAAGAGTGTTTCTGGGGCTGCTGCCACCTGAGAAAGCAGGCCTGATGCCACCCCCCCTCCTGCCCCATGCTTCTAACTTGTAGCGCGTCAAGGAGGGGCCGCATTGCTAGTGCAGTGAGCTCTATTGCACTCGATGCACTAGAACAGCCAAATTTACATATTAAAAAATGGAGAGTCTGCTCTTAAAGTTACCAGAGGTGGCTTTTTGTTGCCCCTGATAACTGGCCACTCTGTGCCACCTGAGGCAAGATTCTCACCTTGCCTCATGGCTGGAGCAGCCCTGCTGTGGGTGGTGTATTGATAATTGTAAATGCAAAATGTCTCGAAAGGCGAAAAATCACATTTTTTATGTATTAAAGGGGTTGTCCACCTTTGAGTTACCTTTTGGTAGTAAGTTGGAATTCTACAATATTCTAAATGTTAACTTAAAAGTGAACCAACCCTTTAAGGCTTCAAATCTGTGGTTACATGAGCTTTCTGATTGACAGTACATCACAAATCTGTTGCTGTTATTAAGTGGTGATTCCCAGGCCAACCGATGAATAACAAGCCCAGCAATGTCAGCCACAGCCCAGAACATTCACATCAT
>CM044446.1:69665208-69737679 GCA_024363595.1 Xenopus borealis | reverse complement strand
TGTAAGAGGAGAAGAACAAAAGGAAAGTTTCTTGATAAAAGTTGAATAGAGAATGGAAAAGACGACCAGCAGATGGGAAAGAAGAAGAAATACTGAGCAAAAAAGTATGAAAGCAGAGGGAAACAAGGGCATAGATAGATAGAGCACTACATATGCAGAAAAGAAAATGAAAGTGAGTGATAAAACATGGCAATACAAGAAAACTGTTAACAAGAAGAGAAATACAGCTGGACAATTACAAAAAAGGGAACAGAATGCAGAAAATGTGAAATGTGAGAGAAATCAGACTCCCAAATTCATCTTAGGGAGCATCTATTACTGTATGTTAAACACATGATCACTTTTCACTAGCATTTTACTCTTTCTTTTACACTTTCTAACTATATACATTATTCAGGTATCGGACCTGTTATCCAGAATGCTCTGGACCTGGGGTTTTCCAGATATGGGATCTTTCTGTAATTTGGATCTTTATACCTTAAGTCTACTAGAAAATCATTTAAACATTAAATAAAACCAATAAGCTGGATTTGCTTCCAATAAGCCTTAATTATATCTTAGCTGGGGTCAAGTACAATCTACTGTTTTATTATAACAGTGAAAAAGGAAATCATTTTTTAAAACTTGGATTATTTCATTATCATGGAGTCTATGGGATATTATCTTTTCATAATTTGTAGCTTTCTGGATAATGGGTATCCAAATAACGGGTCCCATACCTGTATGTATAGTGTCAATATTAAGGTTCTGCTATATAAATGAATATGAGCAAATGCAATGCAGCAAAGAAACAAATTATAATTATAACAGTATAACAACCCACATGAAAAACATTTTTTTTTCAGTTATTTAGCTTTTTGTTTAGCTGTGCTCTAGATTGCAATTTCAGCAGCTGTCAGGTTGCTAGGGTCTTGATTTCCTTAGCAACCAGGTAGTGGGTTGGATAAGAGACTGAAATAATGAAAAGTAACAATTATAATAAATTGTATATTCACAGAGCAGTAGTGTGTTTGTCTGCTGGTGTCAGTGACCCATATTGAAAAGCTGGAAAGATACAGAAGAAGACAAGTAATTCAAAAAATATAAAAAATAAACATTAATGGTCAATTGCAAAGTTGCTAGGAATACAAAGTTAACTTCTAAGTGTATCTACCCATTTAACAATCAACCAGGAAAGTCCTTTTTCAGTTTTTGGGAATCAAAGGAAAGTCCTTTTTACGTTTTTGGGAATCAATAGTGATATTTGTCAAATCCATTAGGAAAAAAATTTATTGTTGCCCATAGCTACTTATGGACGAATCTGGGGCGTTTTTGCTTCCCCAAATTTTTTGTGAATATCTAGAGAAATTCGAGAAACGGTGAAAAATTTGTGAAACGTTGCCGTGTCTCGTTTCTGGATGTGGGCATCCATTTTTTGATGTGGGCATCTGTTTTTGGATGCTGGTGTACATTGCAGGCATTTTGCGAAACATGGGAATTTGCCCCAGGCGAATAAATTCACCCATCACTACCCATAGCCTTTTATGGTATTTGACATCCCAGTATTAGTTGGCTGGTCTGGGATAATGATTTCAAGGATTGGAAGTGATAAATATTCATTATTTTGCTTAAAGTGGTCTTTAAACAGTCCATCCAAGTAGGAAGGCCTGTGCCCCTTATTCTTTAATCTTAAAGTGGAAACAGGGGCCGGAACTAGGGGTAGGCAAAAGAGGCACCTGCCTAGGGTGCAAAGATGTGGGGGCGCTGGGCAGGTGCCTACTCAAACATTTTCTGCCTACAGTTTGTGTGTAGCAATGATTAATTTTTAATTTATGACATCAGGATGATATTTCATAAAAATTTAAGGAATATAAGGCTGACATATGAAGAACAAAAAGAAGATATATTATTATTAGTATTATTATTTTCTTTACTTCCTGCTTGTGAACTGTTTTTTAGATTAATGCCACAAAGGGATTTTTTTTCAACTGCTTCAACATTTCTCAGTAAAAGCTGCAGAGACAGAATTTTGACAAAGAAATGGCAATAAAAATGTAACAAATACAATTATCTAGTCTGACCAACTGACATCCATGCACTTTGAGATAATCCTTGACATTATTGCAACTCCAAAACTCAAATGGTAAAGGAACCTTTGATTTATGTTCAAACTGAGAGTAAGTCGCTACTTCCACCTAGCATAGTTACATCCCCAACTGCAGAGAGTTGGAGTTCCTTTAGAATAATGATAGATAGGCTTAGATGGGGGAGGTAGTAGATGGACATGGAAGGTATTCAGGAATTAGGTGGCCAGGGGATTATTAGGTAGAATAGACAGAGTTACACATTTATTCCATGTACCCCTTTACTCATGGGTGCTGGGCAGTAATAAAATTATGTCATATGACCACACCAAGTTATGGGCACAGTGTTGTTTTCCAATGACAAAAAACATCCCTTGTTCCTTCCCTAAAATAAATACATTATGTACTGCACTGCCCTCCCACTTTCAACTATCTTGGGATCAAGGTCTGTATTCATTGGAAGATCTTTTTTTCCCTTCAACACAAGTATCAAAAAAATAAAAAAGGAAAGAATTAGCATTCACTGTTTGACGATACAATTTTGAGAATAATTATGCAATTGGCACATATTTACTAACATTGGAGATAAATATATCTTGAGATATTTGTAGATTTCTGGGCCCAAACAATCAGTGTAGCTGATCAGTGTAGCTGCATGTCTCTTATAGTATTCCATCTGCCCCCAGTGCTTTGCCCACTGGAAAAGCGTCTATTGCCTTCACTATTTCAGCAGCTGTCAGAGAAATTCTCTAAATTCCATTGTTAGAGTTGGCAGTGCTATTTTATTTAGGAACTCGTCCACTGCTGCCCCACTCCTTTTAGCTTAGAGTCGTAAACGTTAGCATAGTAGTCTGCCATTGTTTTTTTTATTTTGTTTGGGTCTGTAGTGTATTCTATTGTGCTTTTTTAAGTTTAGTGATTATAGGGGGTGAGGTATGTTCTTTCATGAGGAGCGCTAACATTCTGCCTGCTCTTTCCCCTAGCTCCAGGACCTTGGCCTTCGTGAACAGGTGCTTGTGTTGTGATCTGTCTCACAGGTGATGTGCACATTTATCCTGCTTTTGTTTCAGCTGAGTGTAATGTTGTGGGGAAGGGGAACTGGCTACTAGGGTTTCTGTCTGGGTTATTTTTTTGTACCCTATAATTTCCCCATTAAGTTGTCCCCTCAGATATGCCTTGAAGGCATTATCCCTTCATGCTCTTTATTATTATTTAGAATTTTCAACCATACCAAGTTCAAAGACCAACAGTTTTGCTTTTGTGGCTCTTCCAAAGTGAGCATAAGTTCTAAAGGGGCGTGGCCTGTTATACCCCTAGGGAGGTATTCCGCCCACTTTATACATGCTAGGGAGGTACCATTCACAAAGGAAAAGTCAATTCTGGAGAGCACAGAGTGCGAAGCTAATAAACATAAATATTGCCGTGTGTGGGGATGTAGGCTCCTCCACACCTCTACCAGCCCTACCCCATTCACCAGGTCAATTAGGTTAGTGTGGGCATCTGTCCCTTCGTGTGGGCGTACTCTCAGTCTATCTAGTTTGGTGTCTAGGAGGGAGTTAAAGTTCCCTGCCACTATAACCCTTGCTTGTGGGTGTTGGGCTATAAATAGAATCAATTTCCGCACACAGGTGGGTTAGTATGGTGGTGGTATATATATTAGCAATGATATATTCATGGTGAAAGATGCTGGCATGTATAAAGAGGACTCTGCCCCTAACATCTGTCTGAGTCTCCAGCAGCTGGAAGGGAACATGTTTAGCCACCAGAATTGCTACTCCTGAGGAGTGTGGGCTATATGTAATGTGGTAGTGCCAAACTTCCCAGGTTTTTTTCAGGGCAAGAATTTTGCTACCTGTTAAATGAGTTTCCTGCAGGAATGCGATGCTCACCCTTTTTTGTTTGACATAGTCCATTACCAACTTTCTTTTAATGGGGTTGTTTAGACCCCTCACATTCCAGCTGATTAGTTTTAGAGTAATGGGGGACTGAATTTGTGTACCTGCATTATTGTTGAACATACTTTTCCTGAACATAACATAGAAAACATCAAAACCAAACATTCTTTAATCCCCTTTCCGACCCTCTCTACCCTTTACCATAACCGCAGGTAGAATTTCACCCATAACTTTAACTGCAGGTCACTCGGGGGGGAACTGGAGTTAAAGTATAACTTGAACAGCCCCTTATGGTGCCCTTCCACCTTTGACTGGTTCTACAGATCAGTTTACCCACTTAACTCAATTGTAGCTTTCCCCTGCTCCAAGGGTTAGTCCAAAGTTAACAGCAAAGAAAACAGGAGAAGCTATATATTGTATACCTTTCTGTCCCATGTACCAGGTCTTAATTGTGGAGCTGGAGCTGGTGGTGTAGCTGGAGCTGTGACTTCATGCTCTGTCTATGGTGGTAGCAAAGGTGGGCGTCTGGAGCTATCTATTACCTCAGTGTTGTACTAAGCGGTTTCGCAGAGAGAGTCCCTGTTGCCTGGTCTCCCTCTCTAGGAGTTTGGGTGCTTCCGTTCTCCTCTGTGCCCTCTGCGGTCAAGCCAGTCATTGAGGTCCGATGGAACAGTGAAGAATTAAGTTGTTTCATCCGCGGACACCCTCATTCTTGCCAGATACATCATGGAGTATTGAAGATTAAACACTCCGCCACTTGCTTTTGGTAAATTAGGCCCACTGTTTCTGGATTTCTACCGAGAAATCTGCATAGATGTATATGTTGCGAGCTTGGAATGTAATGTTGCCCTTCTCCTTTGCCAACCTCAGGATCTTGTCATGGTCTTTGTCATGGCTTTTAACAACCACGCTATCAGCGGTCTTGAGGGGGTCTTGGGGGGCTCCCGGGTGGTCCGCGCTTAGTAGGGATACTATGGGCTCTCTCTATAGCAAATGTTGTGGAGAGATTTTGATCTCCATATGTTGTTTTAAGCCATGATTCCGGGCTGTCTCCCTCTGCACCTTCAGGAAAGGCGATGAACCTCGGGTTATTCTGACGGAGCCTGTTCTCCCTATAGTCTTCTTTGTGCTGAGCTTCCTTTAGGGACTGTTGTAGCTGCTGTATGCTGTCTGGGAGAGGTAAGCACACATCTTCCAGTGTGGTGATCCTTTGCTCCCACATTTTGGCTCTCTCTAAGACTTTTTGCATGTCATGTTTAATAATGGAGAGATCTACCTTGATCTTTTCCATTTTAGCATTAATCAGCGATGCCCACATGTCTCTTGTGGAGCAAGCAGGTCAGACATAGTAGGCTCCACTGTCTCTGGCTGTGATGCAGGACTATCAGGGTCAGGAGAGCTGGACCTGGAGGTTGAGGTGCCATCTTGCACAGGCCTTCCCTGGCAAATTTTCCCAGCTTTGCGACTGCCTCTGAGGCTTGTTTTTGCCCTCGATTTTGCCCCATCAGGTTTCATTGTGGTAGCTGGTCCAAGGAGTGTTCCATTTTGTCAGATGTTTGTGGGTCTGCCGGGTAAAACAGGGTATTTTGGAGTTTGGGCACTGGAGCTCTTTACAAGTGTGTCTGCTCACATCAGGCTGTTGGCCACACCCCTCTCCGGAGACAATTATCACCAATGTTAGTAAACATGCCCTTAAATTCTGTTTTTAATTTGATGTCCCATTTTAGATCAATATATACAGTACTGTATTACTAGCTGCCTGTCAGTACCACTTTATGATCATTGCTCCTTCACAGCACAAAACAATGTTTTCACTTCTCAGTTGTTCTCTACGGGCAGTGTATTTAGGTCCAGTGCATAATTGCTTTTCCAGGGAGGTTGCAAATTAATTGTTTCTGAAAATTAATAAGGATAAAAACAGTTTTGGATGTAGAACATCAAAGCCAGTAACAACTCTGTACTTATCCTCTTAGGAGTACAGTATGTAGATAAAGGATCTACATCTCTGTAATTATTATTAGGTTTAGAAAAACAGTATCTAACATCAATCTGTACTGCCTCCCTTTGCC
The DNA here is from genome assembly GCA_024363595.1 of Xenopus borealis. Lineage (NCBI taxonomy): Eukaryota > Metazoa > Chordata > Amphibia > Anura > Pipidae > Xenopus > Xenopus borealis. The sequence goes on along the minus strand of CM044446.1, from coordinate 69,731,652 downwards.
TTAAAGCTGTTCTGACCATCTGTGCTGTACCCTGTGCATTGACCAGAGTAATAAATATGCTTTATTTTTATATAAAATATAACAAGTCTGAACATTATTAGCAAATCTAGGCTAGTCAGCACTGTATTAGTAGTTTTATTATACTTTATCAGTAAGCAGTAACCATTTCCTGACGTATTCTGACAGAATGTGGTTCTCTATCAGATGGCAACTTCTGACAGACTGTGCAGTTACCATGTTCATATTCTAGATCTCATCCACTGATTCCAAAAGTCAGTCCTTGGCTAAACTTAAACTGTCTTATTTGTATTATACTTGATATACTTGGCAGATATTCTATATGTCAGATTTTTTTTATATTGGATAATCAGTCTACACATGAAGCACAACTAATCTACAAAAATTATGGCCACTTTAATGTTAACAAAGGTTAAGTCCTCCCCCCAAAATCTTCAAATTTAATAGTATTGCTGCTTTACTTCTTAAACCCATAAATATCCACCCAACCACGGCTTATTAATGTAATATTTTTAACTGTTTATATTGCATATTATATGATCTCATAGACTTTTTAATTTCCTTTAAGAATATAAATAGACGAATAATTAAACATCATTACCACTTATCTGTTTTTGCTCTGTTCCTTTAGTTTAATTACAAAAGTTTTTCAAGGCCGAGCCCTTTGCAGCATTAAATTACAGTATTCATTAGCTCTGAGCTGTGTTTCCTGTTTATCTGTTTCCAAGATATTGAGATTTATTCACAGTATGACCTGTTTACAGTTTTCTATTCATCTACCGGATATTAAAACTATAATTTTTTAATTAGGGAAACATTTTTAAAGTACAGTGTAGCTGCCAGATTAACTCTAAAAAATAACAGATTTGGGATAACGGTATAAGTCGTAAACTCAGCTCATCCATCTATCTCTTTTGTCTATTCATTAGCAAGGCATAGGGACTGGAAATGCAGTAAAATTATCTGTAAACTCTCAGATACAAATGCCAAATTATCCAATCTTCACCTGGTGCTTCCTCACTTCTAGACTGAGTAAATATGCATAGATTGCAGGCCTGTAAACTATTTTTTATAAATACAACATACAACAATGAATAGACAACTTAATCTAAACATGCTTCCTTCTATTAATCAGGTCTTAAAGTGGTAGTTGAACTTTAAATAAACTTTTAGTATGCTGTAGAATTTGCCATTCTTAGCAACCTTTCAATTGGTATTTGGATCATTTGCATTTCTCTACTACCTCTTTACAACTTTGATATTGATGTCTCTGACCCCCAGCAGCCAAAAAAACAAACATATTACTTTATCTGTTTCTTGCCTTCAGACTTTTTTGCCACCCTCTAAATGTAAACCACTGACTTGGGTGGTTTTTATTATTACGGAAAATAGTTTCACACCTCTCCTAGGGGTAAATTCACTAAAGTTCACCAGGCGAATTTTCACCATTCTGCCATGAATTTGCGGTCAAGGAGGTGAAAAGTACTGTTACTTCTTTAGGCAAAGCACATTTACCCTAGTGATGCCTAATTTGCATACGGCGTAAAGTTAAAAGTATAATAGAAGTATATGTTACAGCTATATTACACTACACAAGCCCAGGAAACCTTTTATAAATAAAATAAAGTTGTCCTATTGCCCTAAACATGTGCCCACTGTATAGTTGAGTTGCCATATGTTATGAAATGTAGGGGGGAAGGATTTTCACCCTAACAAAAGTAGAAGATGTCAGTGGTTTTTTTGGGACTTAGAAAAAATGTCAAGTTTTTATTTCAAACTCTTATCTATTGTATTGAACTTTGTCAGGTCTGACCTGGCAAAGTAAAGTTTAGCACAAGAGGTAACATTCAGTAAAATAGGCATCTAAGTGAATTAGCGTAGTTACGCACCCTGTCGTAAGTTGTACTAGTCTATCTACTTTGCTAGCAAATTTTTGCCAGGGACACTGCTAGTAAATTAGCGAAGTTGAGAAACAACGTCACAGTGGCGAATTAGTGTTCTAGTGTTAGATGCTTCGTGCTTTAGTGAATTTGCCCCCTAGTGTTGAATGCTCTTTAGCCCTCATTTATAAAAAAAACACAGGAAGTCACAACAAATAATGCACAGAATAAGGCGTGCAGTTAATTTCAGGGGGACACATCCTTTATTTCATAAGGAAGGTTTGTTTCCTGAAAGTGATGACTGGAAGTTCTGTATGAGTATACAGTGATGTACAGTCAGGCATCTACTGTAGACAACTAAGGCACCCCTAAAGACCATAAAGTCAGTGCAGGTGCTACCATTATACCCATTCCTAATTCAATATATTTATCCCAATGACTTTCCTATGAAAAACATTTCCAAAAAAGGCTCCCAGTTCATTAAATGTTTTTTGCAAGTCACTGGGGATCAAAATGTAGTCTTCTTCAGTTTATCACCTTTAATCCAAATTTGCTGCTGAATAGAGTTGCTCATAACAACATCTCTGATTCTTTTACAGGCAAATGTCTTTTCTGTTTATATACAATATCATGTATATTTTTTCTGTGCTTACATTTCACATTCACTGATACTATTTCAGCATTTATTTACTACCGATATCTCTGCCTTGATGCGCATTACCCCATTAGCTCAGTACAGTCAAAAATAGTTTTTCATAAGCATTTTGCAAAATGTCTCCAACATAAGCCTTTATCATCTTTGTCATATCCATTGCTCCCTCTGCTGGCCATTTGCTCTATTACACAAAACCATTTTCAATGTCACGTTTGACCCCTTTGTACTACCAGCCTTTAACATGTGACCCATCACAGTGCCTTGTGGTAAATTAGGCTACATTTTGTAGCTCATGCTTTGCTGGTAAGCAAATTGATCTAAATCTGCACTAATTCATTACTATAGCTGCCAGTAGCTCAGGATACTGCTGCATCTATGATTGATGTGACAACATTTGTGTGTTCATGTTGCATCTGTTTAACCAATGCAGTAATTTTTTTTTGTATTACTGTTTAATATGTGTTCATTGCAATATAATTTGCTGTTAGGGTTGTCGACCCCCCGAAAATGGGCAGGGGGGTGGGCAGGTGATGTCCCATTATGCTTTTGCTGAATATTTAAAAAGACTAGCCTTAATAAGTTAATTATTCTGCTACATTAGGTATTCTCTATAAGGTAGATACTTATAGAATTTACAAAATGTTTGCTGCTCTGAAATCTTAATTAATTTAGTTCTAGCTCAAAAAATTGAATTGTGGTAAAAAAGAGAATCTTGATAAATCAGACCTGTGGAGGCCTATATATAATTTTCGAGTGTTGCGATAAAAAAAAAAGTAGGCAACAAAAGACTTTGGAAACCCTTATGTAATGTTTTAAAACATTCGGTTTTTTTATGAAGCAAAACACAACTATGGGGCAGATTTTAAAAATTCACGTGAATAATTCGAAGTTTGAGCGAATTCGATCGAATCGATTTTCGATCCAATATACAATTTTATCGGATATTCGAATATGCAAATTTGGCTACTCATCACTTTGGCCGATCATCGAATATGCAAAATTTGACTGTATCGAATAGATCGAATTATCGAATAGTCGATCATTTGACCATTCGATGATCGAAGTACTTCAACTTTAAAATTTTATTCGACTGCCTACTTCGCCAGATTGAACCTACCGAATAGCAATAGAAGCCTATGAGAATCCCCCCATAGGCTTTTTTTTCTAACACCTGCTCGAATACCATTCGTATGATTGAACGCCTCAATCGTTCAAATTGTACATATTTTTCGAACTTTTTTTTTTTGTGAAATCGAATAGCGCACAAAAAATAGCCTAAAACTATTCGATAAGCATTCCATAGTTGAATTACTATCGAATTTCTTCCGAATTGGAGGGCTAAAAGCCCTTGAATTCATGAATAATGATAATTCTGCCCCTGTGTGTTCTTTTTCTTTTTCATGTCAGTGGTAATCACATTATTCCATTCATTTTCTATGAGAATAAAAAGTTTTAATGTTTTAATGAGCTGGAATATATATATATATATATATATATCTATATATCTATATATAGATATATATATCTATATATATATAACTATATATATATATATATAAGATTACAGCAACCATAGGGTTTACCGTTGGCTTAATGGCGGAGGAGAACTGAGGCAACGCCGCTTCAGTCGGTCCCACGATGGTATACGCAGACGCCGGCTGACGTTCAATAGTGACGTCACTTCCGGGGATTCGGGATCGGAAGCAGAGTCAAACGTAGCAAGTACAGCCAAGGCTCCGCAACCACAAATGCAGATGGCTACAAGACAAAGGGGTCTTTTTTCCGAGCAGCCGCCTTCTCAGGACCGCACAGTAATAATGCCCCTATTCAGCCCCGCAAGCCAAAGAGGCGGACACGCAGAGGGCAAAAAAACAAGAGGCCGTCCACCACGCAGTCAGCGATGATACCTATCTTCAACCTCTCACACCACACGCTTTCAAATGGTGAGTCCTCTTTGCTTTCTAAAGGAGCTAGTTTTATCCCTAGCGTCAGATACAATGAATTTGATTGGTCCATTGAACAATACAAATTGGGACGCAAACTAAGATTATTAGAAGAATTCGGTGACCCTAATCCAAATGACATTTCCAATAAATGGAAACTTAAAAGTTCCTATGATCCTATTTCAAACAATAACAGCATCAAATCCTTTTTACAAACTATTGAATTTGAAACCAACAAGAGACTGGGTACACCAGATCTCATATAAATTTAACCAAAGAAGAACGGTTGGCTTTATCTACCCTTAAGCAAGACCATTCTATCATCATTAGACCTGCCGACAAAGGTGGGGGGTTAGTCATATTGGACTATAAAGATTATCACAATGAGGCTATGAGACAACTAAATTATACCAAAACATATCGAAAACTGCGAAGTGATCCAGTAAAAGAATATCATAGAATCCTGACGGACACTTTGAATCATGCCTTAGATTCACAATGGATATCTAGAGACACTTATAATTTTTTATTACCATCATTTCCAATTTGTCCAATTTTTTATTGTCTCCCAAAGGTCCACAAAAGTACCATAAGTCCACCGGGTCATCCAATTGTCTCTTCAAGAAATAGTTTGTTTTACTTCTGTGGAGTCTTTATTGATTTTTACCTCCAGAAGCCTGTGCAAATGCTACCATTCTACCTAAAGGATACCCCCCAATTTTTATCCCTCATTAATAAGATTAAATTCACACGACAAAATCTCATTTTGGCTACACTTGATGTCTGCAGCCTGTACACCATCATTCCCCATCATGATGGTGTGGAGGCAGTAAGATCAGTGTTAGAGACTTCTGAGGTATATGAAGGTCCACCCGTAAACTTCATATGTCACCTACTTGAATTAACTTTAACATATAACTATTTTTGTTTTGAAAATCATTTTTATTTACAAAAAGAGGGTACAGCCATGGGTGCTGCCATGGCACCTGCTTATGCCAATCGCTATATGTCTCTATACGAATATAGATATATAATGCCCAAATATCAATCGAATATCATCAGGTATTTTCGCTATATCGATGATATTTTCATTTTATGGCAGGGGGACCGGAGTTCTTTAGAAAATATGGTGGCAGACTTAGAATAGTCTAGAAACATCTGTGCGATTTACCCTCACAATTGGCGACAAAGAAATAAAGTTTTTAGATGTCTCTATCTTCATGGAAGAAGGTAGATTGGGCTACAAATTACATCGTAAAGCTACCGACAGAAGCACCATTTTACATTACAACAGCTTTCATCCACCTTCAACTAAAGACAGTGTTCCTTTTTCCCAATTTCTGAGAGTTGTTCGCAACAATTCAAACAAAGAATGGTGTTTTAAACAGCTACAAGAAGCTTATGATCGCTTTTTAGAAAGGGGCTACAATCACCAGACTTTAGATCGAGCAATAAATAAAGCCCTTAATTACAGTCCTGGTGATAAACTAGAAACCCAAAACAGACCAAAAAGAATGGTAATTACCACTCATTACAATTCTGCCACACCGGTCATTAAAAATATTGTAAACAAAAATTGGCCGATTTTAGCTAGTGACAACAACTTACCAAACATTTTAAAACAAAACCCAATGTGGGGATTCAAAAGAGGGAAGAATCTTAAAGATATTCTGATGTCTACAGACCTGCTAAATGTGAATGTCACTCAAAACATATTAAAAACTAAAAAAGAGATTATTTGTTCTTGCCATTATCTCTTTTTATGTTGGTTTTTTTGCAAAGTCACAAATTATCTAGAAAAGTTTGTGTAAAAAGCATGAGCTCAAAATAATAAAGAGAAACAGGGGATAAGAGAAAGAAAGAAAAAGAAAGAAAAAGAAACTGAAATTTGAGAAAGAGAGAATTATGTGAACATAATCTCTTGAAACTGATGGAACAAACTGTTAAACACAATGGGACACATTTACTAACAATAGGCAAATTTTTCCTACTGCAGTAACTTTGGAACACTATTTTCGGCACGCACTCCAAAGACATCACAAATTCAGTGTAAGATCAAATCCCTTAATCTTTATTCCGCAGATCACACCTTTCGCGTTTTGTGTGTTACCACACATAATCACCACAGTGCATATTACAAACAACTGGGCATATTTAAACTAGTCTAGAATAGCCGCTAAATGTTATTAAAATGAATGTAAGGCCTAGGTTAATATATATTTTTCCGACACCCCTACAAGTACCTTTATCTTTTGTCTGGTAGTGCAGACATCCCAGAATTAAGACCAGAGTTCTCACAAACAGTAAACAGGCTGGCAGATTGGCGCTTCCTAGTATAATTAGTTATTATCACACAGCAGACTTTAACAGAATGCTTGATACTTGGTCTCATAACATTGATACTAAGGGGGTTATTTATTAAAGTATGATTTTTCTTCTGGTCATAGTTTTAAAGGAGAAAACACAATTTTTGCAGAAGGAAAAAAAAGATTTTTTCTTAATTTATTAAACTTTGGTGTTAAAAGTCCAAATAAAAAAGTACTCCAACACAGACCTGCCAAGATCATGTAGAAGTCAATGGCAGATGTCCCTTTGATCAGCTGGGTTTCAAACAATATTCTGAAGATTTTGTGGTTTTCGGGTAATAATCCAAAAAGTCAAGTTTCAGGCATCAAATCCCAAAAAAATTAGATGATTTGGCTTTTTTTCACAATTTTATCGAGTCTTTTCCTGCACAATACATTTTTGGTTTTCAGAAAATAGTGAGTCACACAAGTACCATCAACAAGGAAATATACAAATGAAAGTTTAACAGGCACATTATATATACTTGTCAGGCTGGGCCACAGGTGAGTGGCTTGCAGTTAGGAGCCTAGGTGCTGTGTAACATGGATACACTGGATATTTAAGATTCTGATACACAGTAAACATTTTGTAACTTGTCAGTGGTCACTGGCTCATGAGAAACAGGTGGGGATACTGAGATGGGCGGAGAGGTAAGGCAGAAGACTTAGGTATATCAGGAACACAAATGAATTATGTAAGACAAAGGACCTCCAGTGGCATTACAGGAAAGTTCACTGGTAAGTAATCAGAGTTCAGAAACAAAGCACTTCCAGACATTACCCCCACATTGACGGGCTATCCGGTGGATACTGCCTTTTTAGAAACACAAGTCTTATAGCAAATATTGTCCAACAGAATATTATAGTTTAGATTAGCAGAATAAATAGTGGATACGACAAGAAAACATGAACATTGTGATGTGGATAAATTGAAATAAAGAAAAAGCACACAGGGAAAAACTCAATCTTAGAACCAAACAGACAAAAAGAAATAGTTGCTCAAAAAATAAACCAAGTGGAGGGAATGTTTAAACTTGTAGAGCATTGGAATCAGGGGTCAAGGCTGGTAGAATGGCAGGAGCATGAGCCACTGTGGGAGATTCACCAGGAACTAGAACTGCTGCCAGGAACAGGAGCCACAACAGGTGGACTGACAGGAATATGAGCTAGAGTGGGAGAGTTGCCAGGGACTGGAGCCACTGCAAAAAATAGACAGAGCCAAGAGACAGGATAAATAAATTGCCAGAAGCAGAAGCCAGAACAGGAATATCAGCTTGGAAGCTGGAAAATACACTTTCATAACCTTTTCAGATGGAGAACCAGCATGGGGAGACAGAAGTGGAGCATTGCCAGAGTCAGGAGTCAAAATTGAGAAGTCACCAGGGTCAGGAGCCAAATTGGAGTGGTCGCCTGGGTCAGGAGCAAGATCGGAGGAGTCGCCAGGGTCAGGAGCCAGATTGGAGGAGTCGCCAGGGTCAGGAGCCAGATCGGAGGAGTCGCCAGGGTCAGGAGCCAGATCGGAGGAGTAGCCAGGGTCAGGACCATTGCCAGCGTTGGGAGCCAAGACAGGAACCTTAGCAGGGTCAGAAGGAGAGATGCCATGGTCAGGAGCTGTAGAGCCAACAGGGTCAGGAACCAGAGCCGGAGGATCAACTAGATTGATGGCTGGAACTGGAGCTGAATCACCAGAGTTAACGGCCAAAGCAAGAGAGCCACTCAATCCACCCACTACAGGTGGCGGACCAGCACAGGCACCCATTTCAGGTGGCAGACCAGCACAGGCACCCATTACTGGTGGAGGATTGCCCAGGACAACAGGAAGACCACCATGAATAGCAACAAGACTGGTAGAATCTTGAGAACCAGAACTATCAGATCCTGCAGCAGGGATGGCAGGTCTAGAAGTAGATTTGTACACAGGTCCTCACAGGCGGAACCCGGCAAGGCTGCTGGCACAGAGGCTGGAAGCGGCAAGACTGCTGGCACGGAGGCTGGAGACTGAAGCACTGGCACAGGAGACTGAAGCACTGACACAGGAGACTGAAGTACTGGCACAGGAGACTGGACCAAGACTAGACCATACTTAGTAATTGATAAAGAAAAAAGTGAAGATACAGATAAGGGTTCCAGTTCCAAAGTATGCACTGTTGTGTTAACCTTGTCCCATTCTGTCTTGTTCTAGTTCAAACTATGTGACCTGAATGGCACCTTTACCATTAGCGCACAGACAATTGGACTTATATTGTTAACTATCTAAAGGACACGTGGACCTTTTTTTATCCGTCAGTGCTGCTGGCTCACTGAAGGACTTAGCTCAAAGTGATAATCTTATTGTTTGTTTTTGCAGATATTCTTTACTTCAGGATTTTTACTTTATCAGTAGAGGAACAATATGGTAAAAGGTTAAGCATGAAACATGAATAGTGATAGGCAAATTTATTCGCCAGGTGCAAATTTGCGGCGCATTCCCACGACGCGCGTCAAAAATGTGCCGCGACTCATTTCGCAAATGCATCATAAAATCTTCATAAATGTGAAAGCTCTTTAATCTCCTGACTAGTTGAGCTACGTATGTAAAAAATTGCAAGAGGTCAATTTTCTGATCGAGTTTTTACCCTCAGAAAAAAGTTTCCCTTTAAAACTCTGACCAGTAAAAATCACACTTTATTAAATAACTCCCTTATTTAAAAAAAAAGAGGACGTAAAGCACCCTCTCCCATGTTTTTTTCCCAAAAGTAGAACTTTTTGCACTCCTAGAATGGAACACATCAAGGCTCACTTTATATGTAGCACTGCATTCAGAGGGGGAGGTTGATAGGAGACATACAGAACAGTATATGGGTTCTCTGAAAAACTCCTTAATTGCATGTTATTCATAAAGCAAGTTAGTAAAAGCCATGGGACACAAGAGGCTAGGGAACCCTTTACTATGACAGATATTAACACTGTGTATGTTTTGTAACTATATTGTAACTGCATTACAACTATAACTGCAGTGAAAGTTATAAGCCTCTACCTTGTGGTTTAGTTAACTTTCAACATTTGTTTAGTGAAGTTTGCATGTAAGGGTGAGACGCCATGAAGATAGCTCTCGGAACTTAATTTGGTCAATAGGGGTAAATTTGTAAGTTAACTATTTGCAAAGGTGCAAGTGCGCAGTGCAAACTTTACACATAGGACAGGACTTAATTACTCTCCGTTTTAATAATCCAGACATAGAGTGGAGTAATAGAATAACTCAGTCAGAAAATGTGCTTTTGGATCTCATTACTATTAATGATTTTATCTCCAGCAGTAAAGTGTGTTAGTGTTTAAAAAAAACACACATAATAATTGATGACATTTTTTTTAAATGTATAAATAGCAAAAATTAAAGGGGGTGTAGGACTTTTTGTTTTCAAATCAGGTAATTATGTTGAAACAGCTAAGGAGCTAAAGGCCTGTAAGTCTGTCATCTTCAATGCTATAGCTGAAAGGAGGATGATATATACTTATACTTGGATAGTGAATTGGCTGAAAAAAAAAAGAAAAATAAATGTTTTGTATATGCCTTTGGATTATGCTCTGCAATACCAGTTTAAGTACTAAAGTGTGTACTTCACCAGTAGGGGCCCTCTGCTTACATACAAAGAAAGGGCATAGACACATGCTAGGTTATATCAGCCAATGATTGGATATAGTTGTGCCATTTACTAAAATGATTCCCTATTAAAGTTACAATATACATGTTTCCTGTGCAATGATCAATGAATGATCTGAATGAAACAGAACATAACATCATGGTGGCTCAAAAGAAAAGATGCCAAAGGGAAATATTTACTGATATGAATATACCAGTTTTTGAATTCTCTTAGTCGATATAACAGGCCAAAGTCAAACACAGGAATCAAAATCAATAAACAGGAAATCCCACCCAGGAACAAGTAGAAGTAAGGTAAGGACTCCATACATAAATAAATAATAAATACATCTAGCGTTGAATTTCTATTTTCCACTTGAATGTAATCCCTAAGATTCACCCCATAAAAAGGTGAAATATTGTGGTTTACTCTTTTCAGTTTAGGATTTCTCTTAATATCAACATATTGATCAGACCAGTTTTTAGGTTGGTAATTTATTCTTTTTCTGATAAACATTCTATGATATATCTTACATTAAAGGCTAGATTAAATTTCCTGAACTCAGTTTGTTTTATAGATACTTTGGCAGGATGCTTATTAGAAAAAAGTAAGGACCCACCAAGTAGGCGAAGAGGTCCAGAGGAATTGCCCTGAACCTTCAGCTAAGGGAGGGGATTAAAAATGCATTGTAGTAGATCAGGCAATCCAATAGCAGTCTTCCAAAGACGTGTAGAAAAATGATATTTTGTACATATGGATGTAGCCTTACGTGTTTCCAATCACATATGGTCTCCTTTGGGTTTATGTTGGAGAGACAACTATGTAAAGAAATAACTAAAAACACTAGATTTTAGACATGTAGACTTTGCCAGTATAAAAGCATCTCTGCAACATATTAACTGGAAAAGGCTTTACACAGCTGGATCCACTTGGAGCCATCCAGCTAGCAATGACAAAATTTTAGTTTAAGTAAAACAACACTTGCTTTTGTACAGTACAAATTATACAGGCTGAGGTATGTGATATAACTTCAAGAAAACTATCATCTATAAGGATGGCAAGTATGGGGCAGGCAATACTATTGAGAGTTTTTGCAGCAGATCCTCTACATTTGATGTTAAAGTACTCATCTAAACACACATTGGCTCACAAAGAAGCCAAATCTCTTTGAAAATATTTTATTTGATTTTCATATTAAACAATTGAGATCAAAATGGCAGCAAACGTTATGCAGATGAAGAGAATATGTTATATTCGATACAATGGTCAAAATTATTAACAAGAACCGACAAAACATTGACTAAGCCAGTGGATGAAATAAAAGAAAGAAAAACGCTCATTTATCAAGTGGAATGCTGGAAAGAACACCTTACAATTGAAGAAACCACCTTATTTGATCACCAGTATTCGAATTAGAAACTTCAAAATAAGAAGACCAAATCTGCCTATAAGAAAAAAAAATAAAATAAATAGGAAACAATTGACATTATTGTATTTAAGAAAAAAAAATTCTGATTAAAAACGCTACATTCCACTTCTGCCTGCAGCTCATTATCAAAATCTGGGTGCCATCTCTTCAGGTCACTCACGGGCCCCCCACCCCCCTCCTTGCCGATTTTCTTTGTGGCTGCAGCGAGGCGAAATCTGTCGGGGGGCCCTGCGGGGGTACGGGCCCTTGTACACTCGCACCCCCTGCTCCCCCGGTAGTTACGCCACTGTGCTTCACAACTAGTTAAGGTATTACTATGAGTGACTTCAATTATCCAGACATTGACTGGGGTACTGGGGTTGCCAAGACAGAAAAATCTAGTAGGAATGACAAATTTTTATTCCAGCTCGTTTAAAAACCAACTAGTAATAACTCTCTTTTGGATCTTGTAATAAGTAATAATACTGGACTCATGTCTATCATTTGTATGGGTTAGCATTTAGGGAATAATGATCATAACATGGTCTTCTTTGAGATTCTGTTGTAGAGTAAATTCTATAAGGGAGTAACTAAAACACTAAATTTCAGACATGCAAACTTTGACAGTATAGGGGTATCTCCGCAACATATTAAATGTGGAATGCTTTTCACAGTGTTAAACACAGAACAAAAATGGGAAATCTTTAAAATGCTGCATAATAAATATACATGTCAGTGTATTCCCCTTGAAAGCAATGTTAATAGTTAAAAAATGAAGCATGAAGGATTGGGACCCTTAATATCAGAGGGGGGTCAGTTGGTTGAAAAAAATCTGAGATTCTGAACTCATATTTGTGAAAACAAACAAAGGCCAGGGCCAGATGGTATTTATCCCAGGGTACTTAGCGAGCTTAACTCTGTGATTGCCAAACCTCTTTACTTTTCAGGATTCATTGAGGTTGCCCATGGTGCTGAGAAATTGGTGAATTGCTAATATGGTGCCGCTATTCAATAAGATATCCGGTTCTCAGCCTCAAAACTATAGGCCAGTTAGTTTGACATCAATGGTAGGAAAGCTTTTTGAAGGGTTAATAAAGGATAAGATACTGTAACTCATACCAAATCATAATTCCATGAGTTTGTGCCAGCATGGTTTTATGCGTAATAGATCTCGCCAGACTAATTTAATTTCTTTTTATGTGGAGGTGAGCAGGGATTTCAATTATGGGATGGCAGTGGATGCAATTTACTTAGACTTTGCTAAAGCATTTTATACAGTGCCACACAGAAGGTTACTGGTTAAATTAAGGAATGTTGGCCTGGAACATAGTCTTTGTACCTGGATAGAGAACTAGTTAACAGATACAGTAGATTACAAAGAGTGGCGGCAAATGGAAGATTTTTTAATTGGACCACTGCTGTGGTCTGTAATTGGTCTTTTGATTTTCAACTTTCTATATGATGATGATGGTAAAATAGGATCTACTTTTCATCATACTACTGTGCCTACCTAACATTTTCTTAATCTGTTTGTGTTTTACATTTTTATTTTAAATGACGCTGATCATTCGAAAAGATGTATAAAAGAGTGAACAGGTGCTAACTGGTTTAAAGCAGTTGTGTATCAAAACAAACAATGCAGATGAATAACAGCACTCCACCACCCTTGAGAAAGTCTGGACACGACGAAACTCGTTGGCAACAGATTTAACAAACTTTATTGATGAATGATCATTGAGCTCATATGCTAATTTGTGCATGCTATCTTTATTTGAATAAATGTGCTGATACAATTTTACATGATGGGAGTGTAAAATTTTTATGTTTATTTGTATACTGATCATTCTAAGCATTTCCCATTCAACGAACCTTTATCTAAGAATCTGTTATTGAAGGTAAGTACTTTGTTTTCATATTTCTGGGATCAGGGCAAAGGGTAGGCAGAGTAGTCACATGACTAGGGCGCAAAACTTGGGGAGTTCTAGGCACATACCTTCTCTTTCCAACGTGCACTGGCATCCTTTCCGGCGCACGACCGGCCAGGTTGCCTTGGGTGCCTGCCCAGTCTGGTCCGGCACTGTCTGGGATTCAGAACAATTTAATTTGCTTTAACCTTTTTTGGAATGGGATAAAACCAAAAATGTTCATAACTCTTTATATTATTTCAGTAAACATGACATTGTTTATTATTATCCCTTGCTGTAATTAAAAACAGATTGTCTACCTCTTCCTTAGAGTAATGGAATGTGAAAGGTAGTCCCATGCTGTTTACTTAAAAAAAAAACAAATAGTATAATAATAGATAATAATAACAGCATTTATCAGGATTGTGTATAGGGCCCATCTTTATCCAAATCTCTCAGAAGTCAAATATTTTAATCTTCCGTGTATCCTTATTACAAGATATTAATATAATAAGAAGACAAGCCTACCTCTATCACTTCTCCACAATTTTCTTCTCCACATTTTGTCTATAAAAGAAACCATTTAAATACACATAACTATTAGCAAATATTTTTGCACTCTTGTTATAATGTCTTTTCTGATTTACTGTACTGTATTAATGTTTTATCTAAAAATATTAAAATGCTTTAATTCCTAAATCATACCGAATATTAGTTAGAGAAATTTTAAATATTACTAGTTCACCAGCATACCTAAAAACTATCTTCCATGACCTTATTGATAAGGGTGCATATCCTTTCTAGATCACAAAGTTACCAAGCCCAAATCTTTATTTACGCCTACCTTTTGTTCAGAAAGGGCAATTACAATATCTCTTTCCACAGACCTCTGCCTCTGTATATGGCATTAAAGGAAAATTGTTAAATGTTTGCATATTAAGAATACTTCTTGCAAGTGTCTGTAATGATTAGAACCTGGGGTTTTCCTGGTAATTAATCATTGGATATTCATCTTATCTTAATTATGCTAGAAAATCATGTATACATTAAATATACCCAACAGGCTGAAAGTTGTCCAGTTGTCGATTAGGCAGATTTAAAAATCTCTACTGATCGAGGACTGCATCAGTTTGTCCTTGATCTGACCACTTGTATTCTTCTCATGTGAGCAAGGTGGGCATATTGGGGAGAGATCCCCTCATTTGGCGACCTCAGCAGATCTCTCTCTGTATGGCCAGCTTTATTCTTGTCCAAGGCTGGGGTCGCACAAGAAGCACAAGCTCTTTGGTGCTACTGCTTTAGAAAAAGGACTGTTGGTCTGTCTGACTGAAATCAAAATTATTATGTCCTTAATAGTGCCAACCAACATTTTTGCCAGGTTTTAGAGCAAAAAGCACTCATAGGGCAAGATTCAATACAGTGAGAAAACATTATCTTATGGTTTATTAGTTTTCTTCCCAAAGACTTCAATAAAGTTTTCATGTGATAAACTTTTTCTGAACTTAATTTAATTGTATCTCATCCATGATTTTTCATGTGATAAATCTTTTTATCACTGAATTGAATCTAGCCCAATAGCTCCAATTTATTGTAAAAATGAAAAATATTGTGGTTTTCAAAAAGTCACCACAAAAAAATTGACTTCATTGACTTCAAAGTATTTTGTGAATTTTCACAATGTTGTCATTGTTATTTGATTAGGGCCGGAAATTTTTGCTCCATGAGTAAGTGGGGAGATTTTGATAAATTGATAGAGAAATCATATCTCTGCTGTATTAATGATATTCTTGCACAATCTATAAATGTATACTAAGTTTATCCATTTTGTTTTCTTGGGGAATGTAATCATACTAATGCACTATTCTATAATGTAAGCATAATAGAGAAGCTGTACTTCATAGGTCTTAGATTGATATTAATGTTTAGTAATTAAGGAATGTTTTATGACCCATGGATTTTACTGTTCCAGTTCATTTATTTCTAAGTTTATAGTTTCGCTCCACTAAGATGGCATGGTTATTTGGACACAGCTGCAGGCTTTTGATAAGAGACCTTATCAATACTATTTTAAAACTAAAAGCAACTATTAAGAACAATCAAAAGTTTCCATTTTTTAAAGACTCTTGGGGATCTGCATTTAACCTATGATAATTGCAGCATGGTTTACCTTGTTTAAAATAGACATAGATAAAAACAAAAACCACCAGATAATTTTTAAAAAGAGACATTTTAAAAACTGCAATAGGAAAGCATATATTGTTTTAGAAGTGGTGTGTAAGCTTATTTGACAATAATGTTACGTGGTAGGTTCAATTGCGAACCTACCATGTGAAGGTGAACTGTGAGTGCTTAGTTGGTAATGACTTTGTAATACAACAGTTTTTCTGAGAGATACTACCAATACAAAGGGAAGGCATTGCTAGACATATGCCACATCTTCTTGGGTAAGTTACACTGGGAGGCCTATTTATTAAATCTTGTATTTGTGTAATTTCAGAGTTGTTTTCTACATGAATGTTACCTTATTTAGTGAAAAATCTGAATATAAAAACTTGAATGAATAAAATTTTACAAAAGAACTTGAATGCCTCAAATTTGTATTTTATGCATCAGTTTTAGCATGATTACAAGTTCAAGAAATTAGAAAAACTCAAAAAAGCTCAAGTGAAACAAGTAGTTTACATTTTGGATAGGAAGTTAAGTTTTCCATTTGTTTTAAAAATAAAATAAAACATGACTGTAGATATTTCCATGCAGGGTGTTTAAGATTTTTAGTCTATTTTCCTGATTTTAAAATGTTTCAAACTATGTGGCACATGTAAGGCAATTTCAGAACTGCAGCTCTCCTTCAGAGCTGGGAAAGAAGGTGCCTGTGATTAAGGGCATAGCATGAAGCATATTAGATATGGCTGCGGTTCTTGCTGTGTTCTTACATGAAGAATTTGTGTTGCTCGTCGTTTTCTTATCTGTCTTCTTCAGAGCTGCTGTTCTGGCAAATTATGTTTACATTTAGTTCCTATCCAGCATTTTGGGGCTATTCTGCTAGTCAGAGGAAAGCGGTTGCTTGCCATAAACAATGCACAGCTTTGTAAGTTCCTTATAATAGATTACTGGGTTATGTTGACAATCCAATATACATATTCTCACTCACTTAATATGTGGAAGACAAGATGCTATAGAAGCTAATTTTATAGCCTGGTTTGTAGATACAATTGATGCAGAGGGCAAGCTTTCTAAAAATTACAGCATACTTAACAGGTAATCATTGCTTTTATACTGGAATATACAGGTAGACCTAAGCATGTACAAACAACATGTGGTGTTCTATTCTTTAAAGGGATCCTGTCATGGGAATTTTTTTTTTTTTTGAAAATGCATCAGTTAATAGTGCTGTTCCAGAAGAATTCTGCATTGAAATCTATTTCTCAAAAGAGCAAACAGTTTTTTTATATTTCATTTTGAAATCTGACATGGGGCTAGACATATTGTCAATTTCCCAGCTGCCCCAAGTCATGTGACTTGTGCTCTTATAAACTTTAATCACTCCTTACTGCTGTACTGCAGTGATATAACCCCCTCCCTTTCCCCCACCCAGCAGCCTAACAAAAGAGCAATGAGAAGGTAACGAGATAACAGCTCCCTAACACAAGATAACAGCTCCCTAACACAAAATAACAGCTGACTGGTAGATCTAAGAACAGCACTCAATAGTAAAACCCATGTCCCACTGCGTACTATTCAGTTACATTGAGAAGGAAAAACAACAGCCTGCCAGAAAGCAGTTCCCTCCTAAAGTGCTGGCACATGTCACATGATTGGGGCAGCTAGGAAATTGATAAAATGGCTAGCCCCATGTAAGATTTCAAAACTAAATATAAAAAAATCTGTTTTCTCTTTTGAGAAATGGATTTCAGTGCAGACGTCTACTGGAGCAGCACTATTAACTGATGCGTTTTAAAAAAACATGTTTTCCCATGACAGTTTCCCTTTAATAATAAGGATTTGTGAAGGTTTATGACATACTTATAAAATAGTGTAGATTCTTTGGTTAGGATGACTTGCTAAAGACAAGAGAGTTGTTATTTTAATTAATATCATTAATCTTTATTAATAAAGGACAGAGATGATATATATAATTCACATCAGTAATTGCATCTTTCAGTCTAAGATAATAGATGATTAGATACTGTACGTATGGATTTTTTCACTTGACACTTATTGGATTGCAGTATTTTTAAGAGCTGTCTTTTACATCAGGGTTTTTAATGTGAAGCAGAAATGAATGCACAGATGCGTAAAACATAATTAAATTGCCACTTAAAAAGCTTACAAAACCTAAAGGAGTATTCATATTTAAGGCAATTTGTTTACCATACTAATTATGATCCTTGTGGAATTTTGTGAGAGGATTTAATATGTATACAGACTTGTGTTATTTCAGGTTGGTCAAAGAAGCCTGGATTGAAAAACCAAAAATGTGATATCTCTGTGCCCTCTGAGAAATAAAGTCTTTAGATTTTTCACTTGTGGGGATGGGATTTCTGTAAATTAATTAAAGTAACATTTCATTTTATCAAAATTACTGTAATGGCCTGTGTTTCAAGAGAAATCATGTCAGTGACGTTGTGTTTTCTGCTTTAATGTCAGGATCAAATGGAAAAAGTGTAATCAAGTTGCCATGTAATTAAGATTTATTCTAATCTTAAAGATTTTAGTTCTTTTAATTTAAAGTAAAAGAACCTAAGAGCAAAAGAAGGAGAAATTCAAATGTTATATTTCATAACCACAAATGGATTCTAATAGCAGTGTCAGTAACTTTTATCTTATCCACATTCAATGTATAAATTATTTTCAAGGTTATGCAAAAACTCAGTAGCATTTATCTGTTCCCTAGAAGCTAAAAGATTCAAATGTTGGTTATCTTGGTAAAAATGATGCTTCATTGATATCTTTTCTTCAATTCGCCAATGAATATAAAATGTTTAGTGTTACTGTTTAGCGATACACAAACCTGCTTTAACATTTGTTGTTTTAGGGGCAGATTTACAAAGGGTAGAAGTGAAAATTCGAATTAAATTACAATTTAAAAAATTTGAATTTCAAAGTAATTTTGGGCTTCTTCGACTATCAAATAGCCCAAAATTCGATTCAAATTTGAAAATTCAAAAAGTCTCTTTCAAATCGAGCAATGCTTTCGAACGATTCGAACAATTTTCATTAGATCGAAAACAGACCTATTTGGTCCAGTTTTGATGCCCTTTAAAAAAAAATGCAATGGATGAATTTTTAAGTTTTTTAACTACGGATCTCTTAGTAAATCTGCCTCTTAGTGTCAATAGCATGTTTATAACATTTGTAAATTCAATCAAGTGAAACTTTCTGTTTAGATTGAAAAGGATTTTTTCAGTGTCAGCGTAATATATTTTTGTGATGTAAAAAGTTCACCTCTAAAATTATGCCTCTAAACCCCCCTCTACAAAACATAGCAATAAAAGGAACACTATACCATAAATTATCTTGCTGAAATGTGCCCTAGTAGGTCAGTGACAGAGAAGCATGGGCTGCATTAGATTAGATTACACTATAGAACTCATACATAGTGATGGGCGAAATGGGTGCATTTCGCTTCGCAGAAAAATTCGCGAATTTCCAGAGAAATTCGCGAATTGGCGAAAAATTCGCGAAACGAGTCGCGCGTCGCGTCAAAAACGACGCGCGACTCGTTTTTGTCGGCTAATTTTTGTCGGCTAATTTTTCCTGCAGTTTCGCGAATTTATTCGCCAGCGGCAAATTGCGGGAATTCGCCTCGAATTCGCCCCTGGCGAATAAATTCGCCCATCACTACTCATGCACAAAGCACATGCACAAAGCAATGTACAGGAGCTTAAACCATTTATTAACAAGCAAGCATGTGTATGACAAAATGGTTTAAGCACTTACATATTTCTTTGTGTGCACCCCTGCATGGGCCTGTTCTGTATACCTATGGGTCCTGTAAACTAAATGTCTCACCAGGCTTCCATAGAGCAT
This sequence comes from Xenopus borealis, assembly GCA_024363595.1. Taxonomy (NCBI): domain Eukaryota; kingdom Metazoa; phylum Chordata; class Amphibia; order Anura; family Pipidae; genus Xenopus; species Xenopus borealis. The sequence continues at coordinate 69,711,849 of CM044446.1, read as the reverse complement.
TAGCACGATGGTCAAAGGTACTTGATAAAGAAATATTGCCTGATAATTCACTTATCCAATATCTGTTCTCCAGAAATGGGAAGTGTGATGTTATTTGAACTATAAATTTATAAACAAAGATACATTCTTGTCATTACCTCAAAGAAAAAAGTTAACAGACTTTTGCTATATAAATCTCATAATGTTGAGGAAGATTTCTAAATATCAAACTATGAAATCACTAAGGAATCTCAGAAATTAGCCCCCTAACCATTAACATTTGCTGACTGTCAGGAAAGTCTTTAAGAAATTGATATATATACCAAAGCAAATATGAGTAAAGTAGTAGAACTAGATCCATTATTTTAAGTAAAGTAGCTGAACTATAATTAGTGATGGGTGAATTTATTTGCCTGTAGCAAATTCGCAGCTAATTCACGCAGGCGAATAAATTTGCGAAACACCGGCAAAATTTCACCCTGGTCAAAATTCGCCATTGTCTCGTTTTGGACACGAGCGTCCATTTTTTTTTTCACTGTTTTACACTGTTTGCTTTGTTTATCATTGACTGAGCTTTCAAAGTAGCAACTTCCTTTTAATATATAAAATGCATTTTGGAAGCAGTAGAATTTCAGCAGTGACATAAAGTTTATGTATTTACTGAAAATATGCAATATGCATCATAGCTAAATTATACAGGTGCATACATTTGGGCATCCCAACAGAGATATTACATCAATACTTAGCTGAGCCTCCTTTTGCAAATGTAAAAGCCTCTAAATGCCTCTTATAGTGTTTGATGAGTGTCTGGATTTTGAATGGCAGTATTGTTGACCATTCATCCATACAACATCTCTCCAGTTCAGTTAAATTTTATGGCTTCTGAGATTTTCCGTGATAGCCATTCCATAATATTGTACTTCTCCCTATCTATAAACATAGATTTCAAAGTGTGTTTAAGGTAATTGTCTTGTTGGAATGTCCAACGCCTGCATAACTTCAACTTTGTGACTGATGCTTGAACATTATCCTGAAGAATTTGTTGATACTGAGTTGAATTCATCCGACCCTCGACTTTAACAAGGGCCCTAGTCCCTCAATTACCCACAGCATGATGGAACCACCACCAAATTTGAAAGTAGGTAGTAGGTGTTTTTCTTGGAATGCAGTGTTCTTCTTCCACCATGTAAATCGATTTTTTTTATGACCAAATAACTCAATTTTTATCTCATCATTTCAAAGCACTTTGTTCCAAAATGACTGAGGCTTGTCTAAATAAGCTTTTGCATACAACAAGGTCTCTGTTTGTGGCTTGAGTACAGAAAGGGATTCTTTCTCATCGCCCTTCCATACAGATGTTCTTTGTGCAAATTGCACTGAATTGTAGAACGATGTAGAAATACACTGCAGCAAGATGTTTTTGCAGGTCTTTGGAGGAGATATTTGGTTGTCTGTAACCATTATCCCAATCCTCCACATATGATGCTTCTGTATTTTTCTTGACCTGCCAGATCTAGGTTTTATAGCAACTCTGCCTGTGGCCTTCCATTTTCTGATTACATTCCTTTCAGATGAAACTGAGGAGCCCATGCTGTCACTCTTCAGGGGAGAATCAAACAGCAGCATGAGTTGCAATACCTTTTCTAATGATTGGACCTGCTTATGAAGTTCAAGGCTGAAAGGAACAGTTTCGTCAAAAAATAAAAACTGGGCAAATAAAATAAATATAATTTTATAAATAAAAAATGTTTCTAATATAGTTAGTTAGCCAAAAATGTAATGTATAAAGGCTGGAGTTGCAGGATGTCTAACATAATAGCCAGAATCCAACTTCCTGCTTTTCAGCTCTTTAACTTTGAGTTAGTCAGTGACTTGAAGGGGGGGCCACAAGGGACATAACAGTTCAGTGAGTTTGCAATTGATCCTCAGAATTCAGCTCAGATTCAAAAGCAACAGTTATGGCCCGAGTGGCCCTCCCTCAAGTCACTGATTGGTTACTGCCTGGTCACCAGGGTAACCAGTCAGTGGAATACAAGAGAGCTGAAAAGCAGGAAGTTGGATTCTGGCTATTATGTTACACATCCAGTCACTCCAGCCTTTATACATTACATTTCTGGCTAAATAACTATATTTTTTTTGCACAGCGTATCTATTTACCCAGTTTTTATTTTTATACTGAACTATTCCTTTAATGAGCTAATCCAACCAATTTGATGTTACTGGTAATTAGTGATGGGCGAATTCGCGGCGAAGCGACGCGCGCCAAAAATGACGCGACGCGCGTCGGAAACAACGCGACACGTTTGACGCGATGTGCGACTCGTTTCGCAATTTTTTTCACAAATTTGCGAATTTCGCTGGAAATTCATTCATTTTTCGGCAAAGCGAAACGGGTGAGATTCGCCCATCACTACTGGTAATCAGTATTGAGCATTTGGGTACCCCAAATAAGGGTACCCAAATATTTGCACAGCCAGTTTTTCACATTTGATTTAATTTCAAACAACTGAATATGACTGTATCCAATGTTTTCACCTTCATAAAAATCGCATGTTTCAGTGATCACTTACATTGTTTTCTTCTTACATAAATACATATTTTATTCTATAGCATTTAACCATCTCTTTGCCAGTATGTTTTATTTATAGTATATGCATATACATATATATGATTTTATAGTTACCAGTGCTACTATAGTAACCATTGCTACTATTCCATTACTTTTACTAGTATTACACCATTACTACCATAGTTCCTATCATTCCCAAAGTCACCATTGCTGTAAAAGTTATTACTGTCCCTATTGATTCGATTTCTACCATAATTACCATTGCAATCCTAGTTGCTATTAGTGATGGGCTAATTTATTTGCCAGGCGAGAATTCACGTTGAATTCCCGCGATTCTCTGCCAGCAAATAAATTCGCGAAACGTCAGCAAAAATTCGCCTGCCAAAAATTCGCTGGCGTAAAAAAAAAAAAAGAGTCGCGCGCTGAAAGTCGTAAACGCAAATTTTTCGCCAATTCCTGAATTTTTTCGGAGGAAGCGAAATGGGATAGATTCGTCCATCACTAGTTACTATTGATTCTATACATTTACTTAGCATTTACTACGTTACCATTACTACCATAATTACCGTACTACTACTATTAGTGTTTCCATTGCTACCATAGTTATTCATTTTTTCCATAGTTACCATTGCTACCAGAGTTACTATTACTTCCATCATTGCTACCATTTCTTACTTTGTTACTATTACTATTGTTAACATTGCTGTCATAGTCACTATAATAACTATAATCGTTTTATAGTTATAGCTAAAAATATAGTAGTTACTATAACTATAGAAGTCACTATAGTTCCATTCCTGCCCTAGTTACTCTTATTTCCATAGCTACCTTTGCTGCCACATTTCTACCGTAATTACAAGTTTCCGTAATTACTGTTTCCTTAGTTGCCAATGCTATCAACTACTATACTATGGTTACCTCTTTTAAGGTCCTTGGTAAAGCCTCACTGGAGTACATACAGTATGCAGTGCAGTTTTGGGCTCCAGTCCTTAAGAATGATATAAACAAGCTGTAGAGAGTGCAGAGACGTGCAACTATAGTGGTTAAATGGAAGCAACATATAAATTATAAAGGTAGACTGTCAATTTCCAGAGAAATTCGCGAATTTTTTGCCAATTCGCGAAACGAGTCGCGCGTCATTTTCGACGTGCGTCGCATCGTTTCCGACGCGTCGCGTCGTTTTCGGCGCGTGTCGCGTCGTTTTCGGCGCGTCGCGTCAAAAACAACGCGCGACTCGCTTTTGGCGGCGATTTTTTTTCGGCGAATTTTTCCTGACATTTCGCGAATTTATTCGCCAGTGGCGAATCGCGGGAATTCGGCGCGAATTCGCCCCTGGCGAATAAATTCGCCCATCACTAGTTGTGATGTTTTTCTCTGGAAAAAAGACGCTAGTGAGGGGAAATGATTAAACCTTACAAATACATTAGATGGAATTATAGACAGTAGTAGGGAACATTTTCTCCCATAAAATTATCAATACACCAGAGGCCAAACCTAGACTAGAGACTAGAGGACTAGACTAGAGGAAAATAACTTTTATTTTAACAAGTTTATGTGTTTCTTCATGGTAAGGGCATTGAGGTTGCAGAATGCCCTTTAGGGGAAAATTATTACTTAGACAATACAAGTACAAGTACAATATAATTGGCTATGATTATACTAAAAGCTACAATTATAAATTTGCATGATTGTAGCTTTTATTATAATCATACCCCATTATATTTGTATATACTACAGTATATCTTTATGTTAATGTATAGGTTGGTGTGTGTGTATGTAGGTAGGTATGTAGGTATGTGCATTAGGGATCATTTAGAGGGGTTAAACTTCATCGACTTCGGTCATTTTTTAAAACCAACTTAACTATGTAACGATGGTTTCCATTGTTACGCTTGCCACAGTTACTATTGTTTTCATAGTGGTTATTGCTATCAGTTACTAATGCTTCCATAGTTACTATTATTTCCATTGCTCCTGTAGTTATTATTGATTTCATAGTTACCATTGCTACCAAAGTTACTATTATTTCCATAGTTGATATTGTTATGGTTTACTACTGCTACCATAGTTACTATATTTTCTATGGCTACTATTGTTTTTATTGTTTTCATAGTTAGCACTGACTTTGACCCTTTGCCTGAACCCTGACATCGATCCGGTGCTGCCTGCCTTTGTACTCTTGCCTCTATCCTCACCACGGTTATTCTCAACCCCTCTGGCTACTGTAAATTGGACTTTTTGCCTTGTGCTTCCTCCCTGGTCCGAACTAGCATGCTATAGGAGCCACAAGGCCCCTGACAATTTGCAACTGTTGCCTTAGTTACTTGTTTCCATAGTTACCATTGCTATCATACAGTATATATAATTGTATATACAGTATAATATATACTCTCTTACAACTGGGTGCCGCTAGAACCAAATATGTTTAATAAATACAATGAAGGTAATCCAATGTGGTATACACATATGTATAGGGTCTGTTATCTAGAATGTTTGGGACCTAAGGGATCTTTCTGAAAAGTAATCAGACACTTAGCTGGAAAATAAAAATACATGTTAAATTCACTGTTTTAGTTCATCGTAATGGAGTAATAAATAAAAAAAAACACTGCATCGCTCTTGTTTTCTTTAATCCAGCTCACCACCAAGTGATACTATTCAGTAAATTTATTTTTAGAAAAAGGCTGTAATTCTTTTGCTACTTTTAGGATAAATTAACAAAAATGTATTTGAATAAAATGATGTGTAACCTTAACTGACAAATGTCAAATGCTGTAGTTGTCATTTGGTGCAGGGCTGTAGGGTAAAATATTAATAGTATAACATCCACAATAATGTGGTGTTTTTTATTTACAGTACATTATTATTCCCCTTTAATATGATGCTGGGAAATGATTTGTTATCTTAAACTGCAGGGAATAATGGTTTCAAATTTAAAGCAAGGCTACATTAGCATCCTGGAATTCTTCAGATAAATGTATGCCATTGTGGTCTCTCAGAAGCACCAGATCTGTAATTTGATTAAGGAACTGGAAGCCAGCACTCATTTGGGACATATTAAAGAGGGTCACATCCTTACATGTCCTACACCTAATTTAGAGTTGGACGGCATTCCAATTACTTGATCCAAATAAAAAGCCTTTATCAAAAAATGTAATAGCAAAGACCACAATTACAATTATGTTCTGTGCAACAGACTACTGTACCTGCAGTGTAGTGGTAGAGCTACTGGAGTTCTGCTCTGATATGCATTGGGATGGAGAAGAAGTTAAGATAACAATCAAGTTAACGTCATCAGTTACCTATTTAATGTACTGGTGATACATTGAATTCCCGTGTGTATACTTTGACTGGTATAGTATTGCACATTTATTCAAAGTGGGTTATTTAATGCACTGGTGTACAAAAGTTATATGTTGAATTCCTATGTGTAAAGCTATGCCCCTTGGTGTTCACACAATGACCACTAGATGGCACTGTGCTAAAGTATGAAGTCTTGGGCAGCCATGTGCTCAGAGTCCATCATGGGCTTACTCTAGCCTGAGCAGGTTGGTAGAGCTTGAATGGACAAAATCTTCCCGGGCAAAACAAGCGTCAGGTTCAGAGCACTTTGCTATTTTTTTTTTTTCTTGCTAAGGTTAACAAGAAAGTGGTTGTGGGCAAAGGGAGATCATAGAGAGAAAGGGGGAAGGAAAAACTTATTTTTTATTGTGTAGACATGCTGGTCTAATTACTTTGGCGTCATCTAGCTAGATGCTAATTCTGAAGCACAGATTTATTTCTTTATTCATGTCGATGAATAAATGTTGATTATGACTTTTAAATATCACAAATGCCATGAGGACTAGCAATAGGGATTAGGACAATTCTCACTTAGGTGCCTCTGAGAAGACAAGAGTGTTATTTTTCACCCAAATGACATATCAGTGATATTGCACAGATCTTAATGGTAGCTGTGGCTACTGGTGCTATTTTGGTCTAACAAATGTCGTGTTGATAATTTTTGTGTTATACCGCCTCTTTAACACTTGCTGTTCAATTTAAGGGTCACGATTGGCAAAAGGGTAAGTGATAAGCATTAGGCCATTTAACACTTAGATGCCTCTATGAGGACAAGAGTGGTAGAATTCACTTGACATAACAGTGACAGTTCACAGACTCCAATGGCAGATTTGATTGTATAAATGTAACTAATACCAGCATCTTTTCTGCTTGTGTATTATTTGTATGTGATATTATATAGCCCCTTCTCCAACTCTTTCCATATCTCTTTACCAGCAAGAATAACCTTTCAATGGGTTTGTTTAAAGAATGAATGTTAAGATCTAGGTGGGAGTTTACCCATTTTGAATATTGTGGTGTTACCCTGCTAAACCAGATCCATACATTTCAACATTTTAAGTGTTTTTAACCCCATTAACTTTTTTTGTTTTTAATGGACCAATTAAATGTTAAGTTTTAATTTTAGCATAATTTGCTCAGTAATGAATAACCAGAAATAATGACAAAGCACTTTATTAAATAAAAAGCACTTTATATTTATATTTCTGTACACTGTTTAATGAAATCATGATATGATGAAGTTACTGATATGATTGCACAATCAATTCCTTGGAAATTTATAGTTTTCTTTTCACCTTGAAGCAACTTATTAGCTTCTCTTTTTCCTCACTTGACACTATAATATGGTACAGTATATGGATGGTGTGACACTACATAACTCTTCTGGTAGTCTCTTGTGTATAATGCAATTTTTTCTGAGTTGTCTGCACATCCTTTTTTTCCTCCAAATATTCGTTTGGGATCAGTGGTGATGTTCGATGGTGTGGAACAAAAAGATTAAAATAGAACTAGTAAGGATAGGCTACTCACCTTAAGAGTTCACTCTAGGAGTGACAGATAGACAGGCTATTTAGCTGTGCAGCTTGAGGCTCCTCCGAGGAATGTGAGTGGAATTATGATCCTGGGTACTAATTGCCCAGTAGAGACTAGGAGGCAGATTTACTAAGGGTCAAATTTCGAGGGTTAAATAAACCTCAAATTCGATCCTCGAATTTAGGTTGAATTAAAACCCCTCGAATTCGAATTTAAAAGCAATTCGAATTATCGAACGATCAAATATAAAAAATTTGATCGATCAATAAAATCAATCGAATCGAATGTTTCGAACGATTTTAAAGGGCAAGGAAAGTGTAAAACAGAATAAGGTTAGAAATGCTGTATTTTGTATACTAAACATAAACATGAACTTACTGCACCACAAGCCTAATCAAACAAAGGATTTATGCTTTCAAAGTTGGCCACAGGGGGCTGTCATCTTGTAACTTTGTTATACATCTTTGCAAGACTAGACTACATACACATGCTCAGTGTGGTCTGGGCTTCTTAGGGTACATCATAAATGATCAAAAAACAAAACTGCTTGAGTTCTGCATGACTAGTAAGTAAGGCAAGGGCTCCCCCTGCTGTTCATAAGTATGATTGTTTCCCTGGCAGAAGTTAGGGACTGTCTGACAATTCCTATCCACAGCACTAAATGAAGGGAGAATTTCACTGCATACAGTCAGGTTTCATATAAAAACAGTACACATTTTTAATTAAAGTATATTGGAGATAGATTTCTTTTTCATTAAAGAAAGTAAAAATGGGATTTTATTTCTTTGCCTTTCCTTGCCCTTTAAACAATCTGTCAAATTTTTTTATTTTATCAAAAAAACTTGGAAAAATCTTATGTGAGCTTCCCATAGGGATATATAGCAATTCGATCTTCCATCGATCTGCCAAATTGTTATATCAAATTTTTTTTAAAGGGCCAGTACTTCGACAATTGAATTCGAGTTTTCTAATTTGACCAATTCAAATCGAATTTTGGGCTATTTGATAGCCGAATAAGCCCAAAATAAATTAGAATTTCGAATAGTTTTAATTTGAATTTGATTCATATTTTCACTTTGAATCAATTCAACCTTTAGTAAATGTGCCGCTAAGTGTACAGACTGAACAGCTGGGTGTACCTCCTCACTACTGTATATGTTCTCTTCCCTGTGGGAACAGCTATTGACCAAAGGTACTGAGAGTTCATGCCTCTCCACTGTTGATATATGATCCTGCTTGCTCTGTATGTACACTCCATTGAGGATTGTTATTGCTCAATAAATATGTTCTTTGGTTAAGTTATAAGAACCACGGGTACCCAATTATTGCACCCTGCATAAAGGTACAGTTACACTACACCCTGTCTCCAAACCATTTACGAGGGCTTACTCTCTAAGAATTAAGGTCTCAACCGGAGCACAGATATTGTGAGTGGAGCTCATAGTAGAGCACGGTGCACACAGTTTACTTTAGCACTACACATAGAGGGGACAAGGGTTAAGGGAGGGATACATGTAACAGTATGACAGGTAAACCTACAAGGATTAATGGAATAATTTACAAAAATATATTATTTTCCTTTGCCCATTTTGTAAAATGGTATATTGTACAGTATATGATTGTAAACTAGCTTAAATCTATATTAGTGGCAAAATAATCCTATTGGATTTATGTATTGTTTAAATGTGTTATAGTAGTCTTAAGGTATGATGTATAGTTGTATAATGCAAATGTGATAACTTTACCAAACTTGATTCTGTCAAAAGAAATTAGCAGCCCACAAACACATCCTCTGTATAAGCAAACACTTTCCTAACCCCAGCTGTAGCCTGCTAGGCTGTGAGATCGGACCAGCTCATTCTAAAGGACTTGCATTACATTGTTGGTTTGTTATAATTACACTTGTTAGTGACTCTGCATTCACTTTCACATTCTGCCCTATTTAGTGCAAGGAATATCACAACCCATGCATATTTGCCAATTCAAATAATGGGCAAAAAGTTTGTTCAGCAAAATTCATTAATAAACTAGCATGGAAATGGTGTATACTGCCTATTTAATGCATACTGCTTGTCAACTGAGTATTTGAGTTATATGAGATTGAAGCCTGCCTGTTACCATTGCTGACAGGTGGTATAGGAAATCTTAGCTATGAGGAAACACTGGCCAAATTGGGGTTGTTCACACTGGAGATGAGGTGCTTAAGGGGTAATATGTAGTGATGGGCGAAATTATTGGCCAGGGGCGAATTTGCGGCAATTTCTCACGATTCGCCGCTGGCGAATAAATTCACGAATCGCCAGTGAAATTTCGCCAGAAAAACGAGTCGACGCGAAGCGCCGAAAATGACGCGACGCGTGCCCAAAATGACGCGCCAACACGACGTGCCAAAGTTGACGCGGCGCGCGTCAAAAGCGTCCCATGACTCGTTTCGCGAATTTTTCGCCAATTTGCGAATTTCTCTTGAAATTCGCAAATTTTTTGGCAAAGCGAATCTCGGGAGATTCGCCCATCACTAGTAATATGTATAACTATATAACATATAACTATGTATAAATATATAAGGGGATCATATAATAATCTCTGTAATGCTTTATTTACCAGTAGTTCTTTCCAGCGACACAAGGTCACCCATTCCCATTAGAAGAAATACGTTTTTGCCTAAATATTTGGAAGGGATTTTTACAGTGAAAGCTGTGAAGAAGTGAAATTCTCTCCCTGAATCAGTATCAGTTGTACAGGTTGATACATTAGAAAGTTTTAAGAAGGGGTTGGATGGATTTTAGCAAGTGAGGGAAAACAGGGTTATAGACGATGGCTCATAGTACAAATTGATCCAGGGACTAGTCCGATTTCGAGTCCATCCATTTTGAAGGCAGGAAGAAATTTTTTCTCCCTCTGGGACTAATTGGAGCAGCTTCAGATGTTTTTTTTTTTGCCATTCTCTGGATCAACTAGCAGGTAGGCAGGTTAAAAAAAGTTAAAAGTTGATGGATGTGTGTCTTTTTTCAATCTAACTTACTATGTTAATATGTATGTTACTATTTTACTATGTTTTCATTACAGCTATTGCAAAGTTCCATCACCTGCATTAAGGCACTGCTTACTAAAGTTTCAGCATACTGTAAGTTCTGAAGAATCCCTTTGTATACTGCAGAGCTCATCTGTTATTTGCTGGGTATCCTGTGTCTTTTCCCTTTTTTCCCAGCTTGAGTGGCAGCCCTTATGGCTCCACAGCAGCTTGTTTACATACACTGTAGCTGTTCTGAAGCAAACACACCAGTTTTACAAGTGCAACTTAACACTACATTATATTTTCATTATTTTTAAAACACTTACATTTTTTGGTATTACTGTTTCTTTAAGTCAAAACACACTTCCCTCGAAGACTTGCAGCTAATAAAGCCAAGTATTAACTCAGGTATTAACTGAATAATTATGCAACAAACAAATTGCTTCTTTTAAAATCAACCTTTGGCACAATTAAAAAAAAGAAATTACCCCTTAAAAGACCTATGAATAAATAGAGATTAAAAAACAAAAATAGAACAAAGGTCTTACTGTACTTGATTTGCACATGTATTAATTTCCAATATGAAATCACACATGACAAAAAGAGTGATGCTGGGGCTGTGATAAATATTATCTGGGTAATTGAAGGGAAATTGCAGTTTGCTTTCCATATTGACTGATTTATACAATTTACTGTAAATGCAAACATTCATATCCAGTAACACCTTAAATAAAAAACTTAAATAAAATCCTCCACTATACAGTAATGCAGTTAGGAAATCATAAAAATAACACTGTCATTTAGAACTATATTAATAGTGAGGTAAACCAATAATTGATTTAAATTGACTTTTTGCATATATTGACCTTTAATCTCTACAACATGAAAAGCCCACTGGTAGTTCAATTAGGAATGAACAGTGGCAGCTTATTTTAACACTTTTGACCCTTTCTATAAATATGGCCCCCCCAGGATACCCATTAGGCTTTCATGATTGTTCATCTCTTTTAATTTAATGATTTATGGAAATATAATGCAGTCATTGTTGCTTCATTATTGAATTGGGCAACTGTATAATAATTATGGAGACATAAGAGAATGATTTTATCAATTAAAAATGCAAATAGAAAATACAGGTGCACTTTCAACTTTCAAACTTACTAATAAAACAATGCTATCATTAATCTGTGTTACTCTGTGAGCAATGGGTGAGGGGATTTTGAATGTTTCTCAAGCTAATAAAAATTGTGGGTACAGAATCACCTGTTATTGCCTTGTGTGCCATTGCCCTTATAATAATTTAACTTCAAATAGAAATGTAAAATTGATTATTCATCACTGTACAAACAGTAAACAAATGCTTGTATTTTGTGTGCTGTCAATGCAAACAATCTGAAAAAATATTACCTTTGCATTATGGACTTTATGTCACACAGAGTATCCCAAACTCAGAACTAACTCCAAGGACACAGTCTCAGCTCACTCTTCTGGCTTTAGCAGCTGGCTTTGGCTTCAGGAGGAGCCCTCTGTTACTTGGATGCTGCCAGGTCTTAGAGTGAGAGGACCAAGGAGATAGTTATGAGCAGGCTAGGGAACCAAGCTTGTGGTAGTAGAACAGGAAACAAGAAGTGTAGTCAATGGCCAGACCAGTTTGGAAACAGTCAGGCAATGTGGTATAAAATAAGGAGACGACTGTAGTCAAGGTCACAGGCTGGGTCAAACACACCAAAATCGCAGTACAGAAACAGGATCCATGAGAGTAAGATAAAAGGCAAAGACAAGAGGATTAACTAGACAGAGTCAGGGACAGACAAGGTCAAGAATAGGTTGAACAGACTTAGAATAGACCTTACACTGGGCAAGGTGAAAAGGGACATGGCACCTTTAAATATTTGAAATTTGTACCAAACACGATATTACACGCAGCACGCTCATCAAACCTGGAAGAGATGTGAGCATGCATCATTTATGGTTTGGTGTGTGAACAAAGGAGTGGTGGGTGTCCCCATTGGCATCCCTGTTGCACCCACACTGGACCACCAGGTAATATTCTCACACTTGACCTCTAGATTTAGCATTTTTATTAAAAAATATTATGAAAAGATGCCACTGACGCTAGAAGTTCCTGTTTTTTCCCATGATCTGGTAACATTACCAAACCTCCTACTTAGCTTAAAGCACAGATATGTAGTGGGTCCCTCATGGTTGACCTTTTGAGTACTACGTATGTGGAGGAACAGGCATTTACAGGTCAATAGCTAAGAAACACTAAATTCTAGGACATGTTTGCTAGCAAGTGTCACATACTTTAAAAGGGTTGGTTCCATCTGAATTGCTTGTAGCATTATTCCTAATTTCTGGTGATATATCTGTCTTAAATGTGGAATTAATATAATATAATAAGAAGAATTTTGGTACATGGCCAGAAATTATCAATCTTCTTCACCCTTATATTCTACCTTAAACAGATCACATTGATATCTTGGTTATAGAAAATATATATTATATATTTGTGTCTGAGCTATATATTTTAGACGATGTAGAAATGCTTACATTTTTATGATTTGATTTTAAGTTTTTTCTTGTTAACCAAGCCAACAACTTTCCTGCCCTTTACAGTTGTTCTAATTTTCATGTTATACAGAATCTAATATAGAATGCTCAGGGTTTGGTTCTGAATGTGCTAGCATTTCTTCTATTTCTTAGTTAAATTATTTACAGGACATTGGTGTGTTTTTTCACTGGAAAAACATATGAATCATAGATAGTGTCATGCCTGCTGTTTTATATAGACAGCTGAACAGTGTTAAGTGACCAGTGATCTGAGTGGCTTTGAGATTTCTCCAAGCTAAAGCTGACTTCCATTGGTTTACAAGTTATTTCCATGGTCAGGTATTATGAACTTTAATGTTTTACCAGTTCTCTATTTTTTTAACAAAAGCAGGTCTATTATTGATAGCAATGATAGTTTAGAGTGTGACAATGAAAATCTGTATTTTGACTGTGCCTCTGTACAGTACTTTGTATTAAATCAGTAAAAACTGGACTGCACATAGTAACAGGTGTGGTTTTAGGGGGAGTGTAATCACATTCATTTGGCGTTTTTACAAATGTTTAGTTCTGCTTGCGATAAAAAATAATTCGCGAGTGAATATTACATTGTGATCTATTGCTTAACAAAAGATATCGTTAACACCTGCCCTGGAGTTTCACTTAAATATTTTGTTGCAAAAATTGCTTTGTGATTGTGAAATTTTATTACATACATTGCACATGTTCACAACAGCCATTTGGCTGCAAACTTTGTGAGGAAGTCATTGAGGTCAAAAAGGATTCAAACATGGCTGCTAATGTTCTCAAAGCTGTCTGTCAATGTTTTTTGCACTATTTACACATTCCCTCATATGTCTCTAAATAATGATTCTGAGAAAGATCGTGTTATTATAGAACTATAAATTGATCCAGTCTTTGATATAATTATCAGATTGAAATTTTTCCCAATTACAGGAAGACCATCTCTCATAGGCCCAAATTCACTAACACCGACTCAGTCGAATTTTCGCTAGCGATGTAGATAGACTTGCACAACTTCACACCCTTACGCCAGGCGAAGTTGCGCACTGACGAAGGATCGTAATTACACAAATTCACTAAGATCATTTTTTTCCTGAATGTTACCACTTACGCTAGACTTTACTTGGCCTGGTCAGACCAGGCAAAGTTCAATACAATAGATAGGAGTCCCAAAAAAACTCTGGCGTGTATTACCATTGTAGGATGAGAGTCTGAAAAAGATCGTTTTTTTTGGGCAGGGGGTTACCCTTCTTCCCCCCTACATTTCCTAACATATGGCAACACAACTATATAGGGGGCACATGTAAGGCAATAGGACAACTTTATTTAATTTATTAAAGGTTTCCTGGGCTTGTGTAGTAGAATGTAGTGGCTGTAACATATACTTCTATTATACGCTTAAGTTCATGCCGCATGCAAATTAGGCATCGCTAGCATAACTGTGCTTTGCCTGGCGAAGTAACACTAACACAACTACACTACCATTCGCCAACCTGAGCTTAACTTCTCACTTTAGTGAATTTGCGTAGCGCTGGCGAAAATTCGCCTGGTGAAGTGCGGCGAATGCTAGCGAAGCCAACACTAGCGAATTTTCGGAACTTAGTGAATTTGCCCCATAGACTCTATTTTATTCAAATAATTAAAAAAAATTTAAATTATTTTGCTTTTCTCCATAATGATAAAGCAGTACCTTTCACTTGATCCTAACTAGGACATAAATAACAGAATGATTAGTTCAGTAGACATAAGTGTGAGCTTACCACAGACAACACTGGGTTCAGGTGCAAGTATCCAGACCTTCAGCAGAGGAAGTTTGCACAGGAGTACATGATTGCAGGCTGGTTCTTGTAGTTCCTAGTTTGAACTATTTGGTCCAAATAGGTGCCATCCTGCAATGATGTACTCCTGTCCCAACTAAGACTAATCCATATTAGAGGTAAAACAATCCTATTAGATTTAACTAATGTTTAAATTACTTTTTAGTAGACTTAAGCATTCTGGATAGCCGGTCCAATATATAGGATATATATATATATATATATATATATATCCAGAAAGGAGACTCCACATAAGAATACACTGTAAGTATGATGGTAATGCCAGCCTATCCAGGGCTACTTGCAATCAAACATGTCTTCTGTAGTAATGCAATAGATAAGCATAATCTAAAACTTGTCTGTGTTTAATGGGGTTATCTAAGACCCATATATTCCATCTGCTCACTCTACTAGGCCCTTTTTAGCAGTCCTAAGAACTCCAAAAGACAGATATATGACTTTATTCCATGGATGTTCACCTGTTTTTGTATATAGTACTTTGTTCCCAGTAGGCATAGCCACCTCAACAATACAAAAAACATTTTAATATGTGTAACAATAATAAATTCACTACTTGAATACAGTATATCTCCCTTTAACCAACCTATTTTACTAATTTCTGTGGCCTTAGCTGGAATTGTTCTCATAAGCATATACAATATTATAAGGAGAGAGTTGCAAATACAGCAAGCACTTTATGAAATGTGAGGTTGGCACTACCACACAAATATCTGTAGGGACCAATTAATTTTCCAAGCATGGACAGCAAAGGGTTAATCTAAGAGAGAGAAAAATGAGTAGATTGATGTTGCTCAAGGGTAGGGCATTGCTGAAGTTGCTGAATTTTGTCAATGGAGAGAGGAACAAATATCTTCTAGTGCTATTAATTCATTTTCAGCAGCTGCTGCTCAACCCCTCATCTTTTGTATATCATGTTGTATTATGTTTAAAGCTATGATTTCTCATTTCCTCAAGCTGAGCAATGCCGTGGCTGTTTCTGTAGTTGTCATTATTTCAGGAAGATCAAGCAAAGAGGGCTTAGCAAGATCCAAAACTGAGAGGTATTGCAAGATCCAAAACTGAGAGGTAGTTCTGGGCAAACTGCTACCACCTAAGGGTCTTTGTATTGCTCCATTAAATAAATAACATTTACTGTTATACAGAATGCTTAATGGGAGTACTAGCACAATAATGTTTTTAAAGGAACAATAAAATCTGATGTAATAATAATAATAAATTAGTGTAGCTTTGCCCTGGCCCTCCTTTTCATTTCTTTATTGGGTAAATGCACACAACCAACCACACATTGCCATGTGATATACAGTGCCTTGCATATGTCAGTATCCTTGACAATTTTAAATAAGTACCAAGTTTTACCAATTGAGATGCTGGAATTGTGTGTGACTTCTCTCCCTAAGCAGGCACTGAGCCTTCTATATATTTTATGGTGCTAAATGCAGGCTGTAGATCGTTTTTAAATCTCTTAAATATTGGGCAAAAGTTCATCTTATAGTAGGACAATTATCCAAAACGGCCAGCTTTAATCAAAGATCACATTGGCTGCTATGAGTAATAGCAAACAAATGAGAACCAGCAGACTAGGACCTTGAAATCGAATGCACCCTCATCAATTTTACACTTATTTTAAAGGTTTACTTAACCTTTATAGGGATTCTATCACATCGCATTTTTGGCTAACTAACTATATTAGAAACATTTGTTTTTTGTTACACAGTCTATATATTTACCCAGTTTTCATTTTTACACTGAACAATTCCTTTAACTATTGAGATTTTATAATAGTCTCTCTGTAGGAGTGCTATTTTACCCTATTGACATCTGCTGTTCTGAAATATAAAATGTTTTTTTTTTATTCAAATCTTTATGATGCTAACTAAAAAACTGAATTATACTTCAGCTAAATTCAGAAAAATATATATTAAAACTCTATTAAGTAAAAATGTGTGCTATATTCTGACAATTTGTTTTTATATTGTATGTACTGTAAATCATAGGAATGTATAGTTTTATAGCCCATAGCATCAGTTAAAAATTATATATATATATATATATATATATATATATATATATATAATAGTATACTTGCTATTGCCTAACATTCACAGTGATAATTTGGACAGCAACAAAACAAATGTAGGTTATTTTTATATTCAAGCTAGATTTCCTGTTTTTAGATGATTCATGAATTGACTATTATAGTTCATCAAAAATAAATTCAACAAATAGTTGGTACTGAAGTAAGTTTATCACCCTTGGCATTATATATGGCTCCAGGGAGATTTCTTGTGTCTGTTGTTTCATTTTATAGAGCTACTGAATTCACCTGTGGCATTGTAAGTGCTGATGTAAAGATTGCCTGTGGCTAACACTCCGTGTGCATTGAATAATGAGAAAGTTATTGCAGACAGGCTAAAGACTGCTTACAGAAAAGGAAGATGATCAATGGACAGCCCACTGCGAACATTAACTGCGTCATTTAGATTTCAGAGTATTTTATTTCTTATGAGGTCTTTTTCCCAAAGTCTGGTACCATTCAGATATGGACATTGCAATGCAGCTGTTATAAACCATACTGAGTTTTGTTACATTGGAGTGTGCAATTATTAAGATTTTATGCCCTCTTTGGCCATATGCAGTTTAGTTTATTTAAAAGAAAACAAACAAATAGTACTAAACAAGATACCTTTCTCTCTTGTATGTTAACTATTGTTGATTTTGGCATGATGCTGAAAATATAATCACCCCTAGATGTCATTAATTTAATTTTTACTTCTTTTGGAAAGTGTTGAACCTGTTGGTTAGCTAAATTCCCCTTTCTTGTTTTTAACATTAGCAATAGCAAACCATGTAACATTATGGGGCACATTTACTAAGGGTTGAAGGGAATTTTCAAATTAAATTTGAATTATTAAAATTAAAATTTCAAAGTAATTTTGGGCTACTTCAACTAGCGAATATTCCAAAATTCTCTCATTAAAAAACTTTGACTTTGACACTTTGCCACCTTAAGGCTGCCGAATTGCCATTGTAGCCCATGGGGAACCTCCTGAAAGCTTTCCTGAAAAGTCCTGCAAAATCTAAGTTTTCAGAAGAAGAATCAAACGATGCATTTGAACGATTTTTATTTGATCAAAAATGTACCTATTCGATCAATATAGGTCCATTTTCGATCGAAAATGGTCCCCCAAAAAATTAGATGGTCAGATTTCGAAAAATTTTTTCAATCGAAATTTGACCATTAGTAAATTATGCCCTTATGAAAAAAATATTTAATAACATTCAACAAATAGTTTTTTACTAGGTAAGGCAAATGTGTCACTTCAGTTTTCCTGACATTTCCGTGTGAGGCAACTTAGGGCAATTTTGGAAAATGAAGTGATGTCTTCCCACCAGTGATTCACATTCTTGCAGGTGGGAAGGCATTTTTGGGAGCGTAGTAGTCTGCAGTAGTCACTTGGCCACTAATTTCCCTGTATGCCACCACCCTAAACCTATTTTCAGTTTTCTTTGGATTTTTCTTTCCCTGTCAAGTTAGTATTAATTTTAAATAAGCAAAAGCAGAACTAGAACCCAAATCCCATGCAGATGCCATTCAGAAATGTAAACCTCAAAAAACTAAAAGTCAAAAAACACTAATTTGTGACTGCATAAGGAACCCTAAACTAGTACATTTCCATTTTTTGTTTTTGCTTTTATGCTATGCTGATGCATTTTTACATAGGACTCTGACGTAGCAGATATCATATCAGTAACTCAGTGTAATAGCAAAAAAAGCATATTTGAACATTTCAGTTTAGAAAAATTATTATTATTTATGCATTTTATAAAAGAGTCAATGGTCCCATTGCTAACACTCAAAACAGTTGGTAACTAACTATTCCCATGCAAACTGCTCCTAGTTTGCTTTGGTCTTGGTGGAAACATGCATTGGTGTGAAAAATTATTTTAGAACTTGTTTCTTGCAGTCAAATGCAAGAGGTCCTCTGCACTCAACCCATTATCCCATTACCCATTATCAATATATTTAAGACATTGAGACATTCTGTGCATACAGCTACTAAAAAATGCCTTACCCTTTAAACAACAGGGATTGTTTGTCCACATATTGCAATATATTTAAGCTGGCCAACTACGTCAAAGTCATCCCATATCTGGCCAGTCCTACGCTCAATTTTCATCTGATTCATTAAGAATTCCATTACTTCATTAAACATTTTACAAAGGGACTAAGTTTTACCTGCAACTTTACCTGCAATACTATATGTATTTTGTGGTCACAGCCTCATTGCACCCCCGCCTAATGGTTTTAAAAATTAGCGGTGAGCACAGCTTTTTCTTGTTTGTTGTAGTTATACTGGAGCAGTGACCAGCTCTCTGTTGTAGCCCCCACCCTTCCCAGCTATAGTCAGGTGATCCCACTGGTGTCTAATAAAAGGGCATCCATGATTGGGAGTTTTACTTTGAAAGCAGCAAGTAAGTTGCAGGTAAAACTTAGTATCTTTGTAAAATGTTTAATGAAGTAATGGAATTCTTAATGAATCAGATGAAAATTGAGCGTAGGACTGGCCAGATATGGGATGACTTTGACATAGTTGGCCAGCTTAAATATATTGCAATATATGGACAAACAATCCCTGTTGTTTAAAGGGTAAGGCATTTTTTAGTAGTTGTATGCACAGAATGTCTCAATGTCTTAAATATATTGATAATGGATTGAGTGCAGAGGACCTCTTGCATTTGTCTATATGTATTTTGTGGTCACAGCCTCATTGCACCCCCGCCTAATGGTTTTAAAAATTAGTGGTGAGCACAACTTTTTCTTGTTTGTTGTTTCTTGCAGTATTTGTCGATTTCGAACAATCGAATATAAAAAATTTGATAGATCGATAAAATGATTTTAAGCAATCGATCAAATTTTTTATTCGATCAAAAAAACTTAGAAGAATCCTATGGGAGCTTCCCATAGGATTCTATAGCAATTCTGTAACAAAGCTAACTCACTCTGGTGGTCTAGTGGAGAGGGGTCGGCAGGGACGCCTACCGCCCCCTCGGCGGGGACGCCCGCCGCGTGGTGCTGCTGCTTGGGGCACCGCTTCCTCTTCATTTCCTGTTTCCTAGGGCACGCTCAGCATACCTCGGTTGTTCTTAAAGGCGCATTTGCGCTGACATGTTTTTGCAGTGGGTTTAAAAGGCACGTTTGGGCTGTGATTGTTGCCCGTGATAGGTTTTGTCCTGGTGCCTAGTAAATTGTGCTAAAAGCTTCCTGTTTGTTCTGATTTTCTGTGTTTGACCCTGCCTGGCTTTACAATTATCCTGACTTCTGTATCCTGACCTCTGCTTGATATCTGACTCAGATTCTGCCTAACCCTCCCGATTGACTTCCTGGTTTTGACCCTTGCCTGCCTGACTACGTTTGTTCTCCGCCCAGGCTTGATCTGACTACTCTTTTGCCTGAAGCCTTGTACCATGACCTTCTGCCCAAAGACTTTGTTAAACAATCGTGCCCCTCTGCTAGCCAGAACTCTTCACCTTGCACCTCTCGTTAAGTCCAGGTGGCATCCGAGTAAGCAGAGGGCTCCTCCCGAAACCAAAGCCGGTCAAACGGTGAAGCCGAGCTGAGACCAGGGTGCTTGGCAACTGTTCTGGTATCGGGTGCCAATTGTGACAAATTTGGTAGGTTCAATCGAGGCAAGTTTGTAGACCAAATTTTTCTTACAGGGACAGTACTACGAAAATCGAATTTGAATCTTCGAATTTGATCAATTTGAATTGAATTTTGGGCTATTCGATAGTCGAATAAGCCCAAAATTAATTCTAAATTCGAAATTTTTAATTCAAATTTGATCAGAATTTTCACTTCGAATCAATTTGACCTTTAGTAAATGTGCCCCTTAGTGTCATTTCTGTATTAAAAATCTTAGCAGTTTTTTCCACAAACCCTTAAAAAATACATGGTTTTCTCATTTTTTAAAAAAAACTCTAATATTTGAAATTAATAAAATCGAAAAACCACAAACACCACAAATACAAAGTGTCACCAGGTAAAAGTTGTCGATGTTCTATGGAAGTCAATGGGAACTGCACTGATTCACTCTAAATCAGTTCAGACTGTATAGGTTTTCAGATTTTTTTCCTAGAAATTTACCAAAAATATAGAATTTTTAGAGTATTCATATTTTTAGTGCATGGTTCAGCATAATTTCATTTCAGATTTTCAGTACATTATATTTTCCTTACTTTAAAGCCTGGGATTGCCATCAGTGCAACATATTTTTTGGCAATTATTATATTTTGGCAATTTGATAACATTCAAAAAGAATAAAGGATGAAAATGTTTACTAGACAAAAATGACCAACAGACCACTTATTATACCTTACCTGGAAAGAGGCTTTATTGAACATATCTGTAAAAGTATTTCTCAGTTAAATTACTGAATCTGCACAAAAATTTCTACAGAATTAAAAAAAATTAAAATGTTGTCATGGATTTACTATATTTTCTTTGTGCTTTTTTTATTTTGAACCAATTTCTGCAGTGTTATAGATTTTTTATTTATAGCCCAATTACTTGCATAACATTTTGCAACCACCATTTTGTAAAAGAACATAAGGTAATTTCTGTAGGTAAAATATTTAAAATGAAATTTAATGTTTAGATAATTTAAAGAATAAAATCTTCAAAATGTTCATAGCCAGCAGTATAAGGGACATGAACAATGCATTGAAAAAGTGGCTGGTTAAGGTATGATAATCAGGTAGCTCAGTCATTTTTACAGTTTTATGTAAAATTGTTTGGTTTTCTCCAAACTTGCCAACATAATAAAATAATATATCACAGTCTGCACAGAGTCTGATTAAAGGGCAGAGGCATAAACCCTCAAATTTTTAAATGAAGACTATTGGTCAGACCCAGTGTTTCAGTAGAGGTCACTTGCATTGCAGTCTTAGATACTTCTTCAGTTTCTCCTCTTGAGATCAGACTGATTTAATTTCAAATGTAGAGTAAGAAATAATTTTCCATAAAAAAGTGAAGAGCATTTGAATAACTTTTCAAACCACCTACTATATTTTTTGGTAATGTGAAAAATTACTTTTTCCAATTTTGATTTAAAGATATTAGATACTGACAAACAGATAACATGTGAAAAGGCCATGGCTGTTTAAAAAGGTGAGACTAAATAAATCTGAGAATTCATGAATTAACGTTCTTCTGACAGCCTTTTTTTAATCTGGCCTGTGGATTACTACCCATAGGATGTACTTTGCTTATAAAATAGTTTATATTCCACAAACCACTCACAGCAGTGCAAGCTTGTTTAGCTAACGTTTCAGGCTTGTTTAATTGAAGGCACTTGGTTTCCTGGCAATTTATAAAAGGTGGTGGGTGGTTTGGTTTATTTATTACACTTGATGAATTGGTCTTGGTGCCAGTGGCTACAAGCAAAATCCTGCAGGTTGATGAAGTTTTTAGGACAGGGCTGCCCTTCTTGGAATTGTTTTGCATGCAAAAGGATGTAGAATACCTTTCATTTAGCAAAGCTATGATTATATGAAACAATTGTTCAGTGGAGCTTTGAGTGTAGAATGGAGGCAGCCAAGGCAAAAAGGCTTACTTTTTTATTCTGTATTAAAAACCTTCTTGGATTGAAAATAAATGCCAGATCTTCATGTACCCTGTTTACTGTGAGGTTTAGTTGGCAGGCCATTAGGTGTCCGTGATAATTAGCAAGCTATTCATTTGAAACAAAACCAGCCATGACTTTGTGCTTTGACAAGACATTTCATTACTCCCTTTTTAAAGAGAATAATCAGATAATACTGAATTCACAATAGCCACAGAAGCACTTCAATTCAAGATCTCCCCTATTTGCAGTTCTTGTGTAGTTTGTAATAATTTATATTCCATGTTCAGATAATTTCCAGTGCTTTAGTGAAGGACTCTTTGGTAGTTTGTTTTTCAGATGTCCATTTACAAAGACTTTTCTTCATACTGGTGCCTGCTGAATCTTTTGTAGCCTCTGCCAGGATATGGTCACCTTTGATGACTTAAAACAGAGAGGAAAAGGAAAACTGGATACAGCCATGTATGTATAAATGTCCCATTACCACCAGATGATGGAGCTAGAAGAAAAAAAATAGTATTGCTATGTATTAAGTACTTTATGTTGCAAGAAAATGTTATCAGATTAATTTAAAGGATGTCAATCCAAAAATAAATGTTTGCCTTATAAAAGAAAACATCATTCGAAGCAACTTTGCATTATACATCCATTACACATTTTCTAGGGTTTTTAAGTTATTTATGTTTGTGTTGCTATTGAAAGCAGTGTTTGTTTGTCCCTTTATATTCTCTTCCCTGGTGGCTTTGACTTTTGAAACAATGTAACATATGCCAATGGACATTGGATTTTTCAGAAATAAGCAAACATTAAATTGTGAACTTATTCAAAGTAGAAAAAACCTCACAAATTTGATTCTGATGAATAATCCTTGAAGTGTGAGAACTATAAAAAACTGTAATTGTCAAGTACAAATTGTTGAGGTCTTATAGAAGTAAACTGTTCTAGAGGTTTTCTAGATAGTTCTAGGTAGTTTTAGAGGTTGTGAGTTTAGGCATGGTTTCAAAACCTCTCAAGCCACTATAATTCAACCTAATTAAATAAATAGATAAAAATAAATAGGCCCTCACATAACTTTCCAATATACAGTACTTTAATTTTCATTACGTTTTAAGTTGTTTATATACTGCATTGATGGTGCAGGTAACCACTCCTAACATTGCATAAAATAGCAAGAGTTAATCTGGTTTAAATAGCAATTACTTTGCAAAACTTTAAACTTATTGAAGATGGAAATTATTAATCATTTTTGTTTTTATTCAAGTCTTATACTGCATTTATAATGCTACTTTTGACCTGTAGGCTAATGTGACACATGGCATTTTTCTTACAAGTGAGAGAATGCCAAACAACTGCTTTTCATCCTCAATTTTAGCAAGCAGTGACAGCCAAAATATCTTCCTGTCAGTAGATTTGATATCATGGATGCTGTTGGGCTCCAAATAAGCAGTGAAGGCAGATGTTAGGCTTGCTAGTGGTAACTAAACATGGCGCACCATATTTTACAGTATTTGGTGAATCGCATTTACATTGTATTTTCTCATATAGAACATTTTTAGAAAATATAATTAAGCTCTCAGTTCAGCACATACTAATACCATGGCTCAACAAAGCTAAAAAAATATCATTTACAAATGATAAATTATTATAAATTTTTGACATTCAGTTAAAGACGCAGGAATAAAAGCAGTGCTGGTCATTGTGTAGAAATCTTCACCAAGTGTAACATCATAATATTTGAGTAGGCACCTGTTAGGACAATTTAATCAAATAGTGAAATTAGCATACTTCCCAAATGTCCCGTTTTTCACGGGACAATCCCAGTTTTAAAAGCTCAACCCACAGTCCCGGATTGTTACTGAAATGTCCTGACTTTCTATTTGATCTCCTTCACTGAACAGCCACAATAAGATACAAAGTTTCTAAAACTTAAGCTTTGGTAGAGATCCCAGAATACGTGGCTGGTGCACTTAGATACATTTGTTACAATTTAAGATAAGGAAAGAAACAGATAAATCTGCCCATAGAATTCCATGTGTGAACAGGCATAGTGAAAAAAGGAGTTTATGTTCTTGCATGTACAGATGAAGCCACTTTGGAGTGTGTCAGCGTTCAGCACAGGTTTGCGCTAATGCAATCACTTCTGCACCAAGTCCTGTTTCGGTGCATGCGCATAGATGCACGCGCATGTTTCCACACACGCTCACGTTTTCACGCACATTCGGACGCACGCACGTGTTGACGCACACGAAAGCGCACTGCATTTGAAGGGACGTTCAGGCCTAGGTTCTTTGCGAAGTGATTGTCCTACTGACACTGAGCATTTGGTTGTTTGAAAATCTTCTGAGATTCTTCTGAGACATTCGTGGCTTCGATTTCTGGCTTACTCCTGACTACGCTTCCTGATTATCCCCTGGCTTGATTCTTGATTTCCTGTGTATGACCTGACTTACTTCTGACTTCGTAGAAAGATTTTCAAGTCAGCACTTCCCTCACAGAAAGCTTGGTGCAGGTTCTTAATGGTGGCCACAGTCCACCCAATGCAGAAATTCCAATGATGAACAGCACCTTCCTTTTAAATAAAAAGCCTTTATTTGTAACTTGGCTTAGACCAGCGATACAGTTACGTTTCGAGCCACAGTCCGGCTCTTTATCAAACTGATAAAGGCTTTTTATTTAAAAGGAAGGTGCTGTTCATCATTGGAATTACTTCTGACTTCGTCCTTGCCTGCAGTTAAGTGCCGAGTTCCTAATTATCCACCTCCTGTCATCTCTGCAGTGGCTCACCGGCACTCCTGCTATTCCTTACTGGAATCGCTCTGTTTCATCTCCAGGGTGCTGTTCAGTGGGAAGCGTGGGAGAGGCTAATTACTTCAGACTCACCGTGATTCCTGATGTTTGACACAGAATAACTAAATTCAGACATCACACTTTTCCCATTTAACACAGAAAATTGCTTCACAGCATCCCATCTAATTAAAGTGTTCATCATTGAGAACAATGGTGCTTTGGTATGCTAATGAAAAGGTTAACTGCATTAAATGAGTTAAGATAACTTTAGATAACACAGTTTCTTCAATTAGTCCTGAGTCATGACGCATTTAACATACAAGTGGCTGCATCTGTAGCTTACTTACTGCAAACAAAAAATTGTTGCTTTTACTATGCCTGTTCACATGGCATTCTGTGAGTGCCTATTCACATATAGGGATACTCTAAAACACATACTCTATTTTATGTAATTTAATTTAAGTAATAATACATGCAATAACAGCAAAAATATACATACTGGTATCAGGCTGATCTATTATTGAACATTCCCCTTCCATGATAGTTATATCATCTATAGCAATGTCTCCTTCAATTCCATCACCTCGAACCCCTTCAAATATTAGCTGAAAGGAAAATCAAAGATAGAACATCATCAAAAATGTTTTTGGAATTTTGTTAGGTATAGTTATTTATAAAGCTCAGTTTGAAGCACCACCACTACTAAGTAATACTTATCTTATTTTTACAAGTAATCATTGGGGAATCTGCTGTTCCTTAATGGGTGCCATTCTGTAGGTTTTGTTTAACTTATTTACCTGTGATAATGTATACTGTTTCAAATGATTTTGCCAGATGGGAAAAACATGGGTCTCCACTATGGAGTCCTCCACACTTTGCCTCAATACACCAGGGGGCAAATTTACTAAATTCAAGTGAATAGATAGTAGTTCGATCGAATATGATCAAATTACGATCGTACGATTTATTTGGATATTCGAATATTCAAATTTGGCCTCTTTGATCATCAAATAATTCGATCATTCAATGATTGTAGGAATCAAAATTTTAAAAACCTTCTAATGCCTACTTCACCAGATTGAACCTACCGAACTGTAATAGAAGCCTATGGGGAACTCCCCCCATAGGCTTCTTTGGCTAAGTCTTGCTTGAATACCATGCGAATGATCGAATTATTCGATCATTTGAATCGTACACATTTTTCAGAGACTCGAAGGAAATTTCAAAATTTTTCCGTTAAATCGAACAATTGGTATCCGATCATACAAATTCATCGAGAAATCGATTATCGAGCAAAATGATAGCCTAAAACTATTTGATAAGCATTTGCTAGTCGAATGCTTATCGAATTTCAAATAGATTCGTAGGATTTTGGGTGAATTTTAGTAAATTTGCCCCCAGGGGTACTTTTACAACAGCATCAGGAGTAATATAATAAAAGAAGCAAAATAATCCATAGCAACATATCATTTACTGGTCTGCTATTTAAAATCAAATAACTGATTGGCTGCTATGGGTTTCTATGCCTGGGCAAACTGTTATTATCCTTAAAGTCTTAACTGATATTGTCAAGTTCTTTTAGTACAGTCTTAAAATGAATACAGACCATGAACAGATTCACACATCTAATTCATGGCCACATAATTCATAATAAGTACTGTGCCTCCTGGACAAAACATTGGAACTCAATATCTCATATTCACACAGATAAATATTTGGCTAAGCATCTAACTTACAACCTTAAATGCAAAAAAATGCACTTACAATGGAAATCATCATGGTCCATCATTTAGATTGTTTTGAAAACTAAATGATGGTTGTATTGTCTATCATCTTCCTGGATTAGGAATAATATTTATCACTGGCATTATAACAATATTTGTTAGTACTTGTAGCTCAAATGTGTAAAATGCACAAGCTCTGAAAGATTTTCTGAAAAATTTCATGCGGGTCTATGAAAATAGAAAAACTTTAAATTAATATTGTGTACAAACTTTATTGTATTTGGGGACCAGTGTTAATCAGAGATAACATATCATTTATATAGCTATCATTTCAGTCTGACAAGTTTATCACCAATTTGTGGATTAAACATTTTGTGAAAGCAGGCTTAAATGGCTCATATTTTATTTATCTATTATGATAATATTTTGACATTTTGCAATTTCTGACAACTTTTAAAATGTTCATAATATTTTAGGACTTTAAAATATATTTACTGTTCCATACTGCAATGAAATTACAATTTATTAGTATCAATTTAAGCAAGTACTGTAGAAAACGTTATTATAAGGCAATTTTATAAATGTGTAACAATCTAGATAAATCATGTAGTATTATCAAATATACACATACACTCCTGTAAAGAGTTTAGAAAATGAAGTGGACAGTATGATGTTTTTAAATAAATATTTAGCCATCATTTTGCATCATATTTTCTTCAACTGCACCTTTAAGCCATATCAGTCCATACTCTATTACTATACTATTAGAGCCAGGGCTGCCATCAGGGGGGGACTGGGGGGACAAGTGTCCCGGGCCCGGGCTGAAGGGGGGCCCGGCAGTGCTGCATTTTCCCAAGAGCCGGGCCCCCCTTACCAGCGCCGAGCCGATGCGGAACAGACGTGAAGGAGCCGACACTTAAAAGTCCTGAAGTCACGGAAATACCCGAAGTCACGAGGAGCCAGCACTAAAGAAAATACCTGAAGTCAAGCAAGTAAACTGAAGTCCTGAAGCCATGAGTTCAATTCTACCAACACCAATGTGGGTTTTTTTTTTTTTTTTAAATCCCCTGGCCTCAAATGTTTTCTTTTAATACTCTATAGGCCCCTGTCACCAATTTTAAAAAAAAAATATTTTTGGGGCCCCAATTTTTTTAACTTGTAAGGGGGGCCCTGTCGCCAATGTTTTATTAAAAAAATATTTTTGGGGCCCCAATTTTTTTAACTTGTAAGGGGGGCCCTGTCGCCAATGTTTTATTAAAAAAAAATATTTTTGGGGCCCCAATTTTTTTAACTTGTAAGGGGGGCCCTGTCGCCAATGTTTTATTAAAAAAAATATTTTTGGGGCCCCAATTTTTTTAACTTGTAAGGGGGGCCCTGTCGCCAATGTTTTAAAAATGCTTTTATGGGGGGGGGTCTTGCACCAATTTTTTTGGGGGAGTTTACTTTTTTAGTGCTGATGTCTGTGTGGTCTTTTTAACTTTGATGTGGATTTGGCAGGATTGGGGCGGGGCTTAAATGCCTGGGTGGGCGGAGCCCAGGGGGCCCCAACAATTTTGTTGTGCAGGGCCCCGTGATTTCTAATGGCGGCCCTGATTAGAGCTAAAGCATGTACTGTATAGAGTTTTGATAGTAATTAAAACTACTATTACGCTTGTCTTATTATCTTGAAATTATGACATTAAATCTCATAATTATGAGTTTAAAAAGTCAAAATTATGACTGTAAGGGGCCGATGTACTAAATTCAAGTGAATAGATGGAAGTTCGATCTAATTCGATCGAATTTCGATCGTAGGATTTATTCGTTTGGTCGAATATGCAAATTTTGCCATATTCGATCATCGAATAGCAAATGGTCGCATGATCGGATACATTTGAATAGATTCGAATGAACGAATATTCGATCATTCCATCATTCGATCAGCTAAGGATTTGGATTTTAAAGTTTATTCGATTGCCTACTTCGCCAGATTGGACCTACCGAATTGCAATAGAAGCCTATGGAAGCACTCCCATAGGCTTCTGAGGCTAAGTCCTGATTGAATAGGATCTGAGGCTAAGGGACAAATTTACTATTATTCCCAAAAATAATTTGTTTCTGTTCGATATTCGATTAGCATTCGATTTTTGAATGTTAATCGAATAGTTCTAGGCTACCTTTTATTTGATATTCGATCATTCGACGATCGAATACAAATCTATTTGATCAGTTGAATAAATCATTCAACTGAATGAATTGAATGATTCGAACGATCGAACACTTCGATCGTACGAATCCTATTCGATCAGGACTTATGGGAGTGCTCCCATAGGCTTCTATTGCAATTCGGTAGGTCCAATCTGCTGAAGTAGGCAATCGAATAAACTTAGAAATTAAAATCCTTCGCTGGTCGAATGATCGAATATTCGTCCATTCGACTCTATTCGAATGTATTTGATCATTCGACCATTCCCTATTCGATGATTGAATATGGCAAAATTCACATATTTGACCAAACAAATAAACCTTCGTTCGAAATTAGATCGAATTCGATCGAACTTCAAATCCTGCACGTGAATATAGTAAATCGGCCCCTAAGTTTTCGATAGTTTGAATCGAATAAATTATTCGACTGATCGAATAAATTTGTATTTGATCTTCAAATGATCGAATATCGAGTAAAAGGTAGCCTAAAACTATTCGTTTAGCATTCGACGATTGAATGCTAATCGAATATCGAATTTGGTCAATCTAATTATGGGAAATAATAGTAAATTTGCCCCATAATCTCATAACTATGACATTAAAACTCATAGGAGCAAATTTACTATTATTCCCCATAATTAGCTTGACCAAATTCGCAATTCGATAAATATTCAACTATCGAATGCTTATCGAATTGTTTTAGGCGACCATTTTGCTTGATATCTGATTTCTCGATGAATATGTACGATCGGATACCGATCGTTCGATTTCAAGAAAAAATCATGAAATTTCATTCGAGTGTCCAAAAAATTTGTACGATTTGAACGAACAAATGCTCCGATCGCATGAATGGTATTCGGCAGGACTTAGTCTCTGAAGCCCATGGGGAGCTTCCCATAGGCTTCTATTGCAATCTGGCGAAGTAGGCAGTCGAATAACTGTAAAATTTTCATGATATCGAATGATCGAATTATCAAATGTCCCATCATTCAATCTATTCGATATTCGATGATCGAATAGGTCAAATTTCACTTTACAATCTCACGAAAAATTCGTATGATCGTTATTCGATCGAATTCGATCATTTCACATGAATTTCGTAAATTGGCCCCATTTAAAGTCATAATTTCGACTTTTTAAAGTCATAATTATGAGATTTAGGGGCAAATTTACTATTATTCACCCAAAATCCTACGAATCTATTCGACTATCGAATGCTTATCGAATAGTTTTAGGCTATCTTTTTGCTTGATTGTTCAATTTCATGAAAAAATTGTATGATTTGAACGATGTGGGGGGGTTCCCATAGGCTTCTATTGGTATTCGGTAGGTTCAATCTGGTGAAGTAGGCATTCGAAGGATTTTAAAATTTCAATTCCTTCGATCATCGAATGATCGAATTTTCGAATATCTGATCATTAGTGATGGGCGAATTTATTCGCCAGGGGCGAATTCAAATATCCGAAAAAATCGTATTTGATCGAACTTCGATCCATTCATGTGAATTTTGTAAATTTACCCTTTAAAGTCATAATTATGAGATTTAAATTCATAATTCATAATGACTTTTTAAAGTTATAATTATGAGATTTAAAAGTCATAATTCATCAGAATTTTTTTTTTTTGCTGGCCCCAATGCTCTTCCGTATGTTTGTATATTTATTGAAATATATATTTATCTGTAAAGTTGTTTAAAGTAGTTTTTTCTGTATATATATATATATATATATATACATACGTGTATATATATATATATATATATATATATAGGTGTTATTTGTAAATATATATATATTTCTGTGTTATTATTTTTCCATTCAAAACATTATCCTTGTCAAATTAGCAAAGTATATCCTTCCATAGATCATAAGTTAGACTAGGAGGGAATAGAACCAAAAATTAATAGGAAAACATTGTAAACAAAACAGAGTGATCTATTTGTCCCTTTATTCTTGAACAATGTATGCACAATATGATATGACAATATGCCACGCATACATTTTTGTTGCTTCTGTCCATTTATTTTGAGAACAGTGACAAATATTATGCATATTAACAAGCTTGGAATGAAAATACTATCATGCACATACCTGAAATGAAGACGTTGGGTGTATATTTAGATGTGCCTGTTTCCACTGCTCACCTTTATTTCCTCTTTCTGACCATAATGGAATATCTGTGCTAGTTTGTCCTTTCAAGCGCAGGAATATATTCAAAGTTCCTAAAAAATTATATATATATAAAGATTTTGCACCTTCTATATTGGATGCAATTCTTGCCCATAAAATATAGAATTTTGTATCAAATATAAATGGCTTGGGACAAGGAGACCAACAAACTGGAAGCAACAGTATTTTTAATAAAAATACTAAACTTTTGGGAATATTAGATACTATTTATTATACTGTATATAAACACATATGGGAGTTGTCCATTTTTGGTGCTACTTGTCAACTGATAACTGGTTAACAAGAGAGTAATTCAAAACCTTTTAAATAGAATTGTACAAAATGAATCACACAAATAAATACAGTGCTCAATAAAATCCTTTTAGGTTTGTTATAACAATTCTATTCCCCATCAGATGCTCTAGTACTGTGTATCTGATTACCTTTATACACAGCCTTTTGTAAAATACCATGGCTTTAAACAGGGCACCACAGTATTTCTCAACAGACTTGCAGCATTTTGCAAGGTTATATGTGAGGTCCGGGAAAGATTAGAATGACAGCTCTTATTCAGCAAGGATCAAGTGTCATTGTAAGGGAGAAAATTACAACAATCAGAACAATCAGGCTATAGTACATGTCAAGAGGTTAATCTGATCACTAAAAGGACACTGCTTGTCCAGATTGCTTTGTATTGACAAAAGAGACTAAAGGTTTCTTTCCTCCAAGAATGTGTTTGTTACACAAGGGATGACCAACTGAAGCTACATTTAATTAGGAATGAAATCGTAACCCATTCTAGTTTTTCAAAATATTGCTGCTTCTGAACTAAAAACAACTAAATCTACAGTGCTCAATGTTTTCTACTTTGGTTATGTAGCAATAGTTTGTTTTAGGACAATGTGATACTGTCACTTACATAGTTGTCACCTGAATAGTCTCTACAATCCATTATTAAACATTATGACATATTGAGTCAATGTTAGACTCTTAGGTATGTCAACCAATGTGCAAAATCATATACTGGTATTAATGTGTTCATTTATAGAATATGTTGATCTCTGTCACAAAGCTTTGGCATTGCATAGCCAACACCCTTTCTATTTGTAATGATCACAGCGGGGAACCGCTGTGATGGGAGTTATACCCACACTTGATAGTGGGTGTGGTGGAAGCCCAGGGAAAAAGCCAAAAACATTTGGAGCAGGCATGGTGACTTGGAAGGTTTAATGATAACTGAACAAAACACATGGACAGGTAAATTCAGGTGCAAGGTCAAAAATAAAGTCTTTACCAGAAAATCAGGAGGGCAAGGAATGCTTGAACAAAAAATACTGAAACAAGAGATTTCTCAGGAACAAGGAACAGGAATCAGGGTTGGCAGGTCATTCAGAAACACAGGATACAATATAATGACTCAGCCCTGAGCAACTGATTAGACAACAGAGAACACATGAGGGTAATGAGGAGGGAGGAGAACAGGGAGGAGAAACTGAAACCAAGAGCCTCCAGTGGCTCACCTGGTAAGTGCACCACTGTCCAGAACCAGGCTTTAGAGTTCAAGTCCTGGGCTGATCCTGACACTATTCTAATAAAGGGAGACACAAAAAAGCCTAGTCTAATAGAACAAGGGAAATCATATCTCCTTGTGATTTATTGTCCTTAAGAATAAAGGTTTATATCATTAATCCCCAGTGTTTTGTTGACTAATGTTGGAAATGCCATGAACCTGACAGTAAGAAGGAAATATTTGACAATATCATGTCACGTACCATGGTAATTAAAGATAACTATTTAGGTGTTTCAGACTATTTGATAAAATTATGGTAATGATTTAAAGAGATAAATTGTGCAACACATTGAGCTCCCAAGTTATTGAACCTACATCCAGTTGGCATACAGTTTTAGAGCATGTCCTGCTAATGCAGCTGGTTGTACTGTATGTAGGTTACGATTACCTGCAACAAAGCTCTCAGTGCCAGGGTGGACATATTAAATGTAAATAAGAACTTTTACTTGTGAATGAGTTTAAAATGGGAATCCAGGCTTGTAAATGACAAGCCAATCCTAATAAAGCCCCAGAAGAAACACATGTCATTTTTAAAGCTTGTTTTAACAATCAACATGTATTGTCAATTACAACCAGCAGTGAGAAAAATATTAACCTACCTATATGTTTGCCATACATATGGTAGAAAAAACTAAAACAATATACTGCGTTGCTGGATCCATATGGATTCTTTTGAGCTATATTAAAAACTGGGCTAAGAAGTCTGGCTTTTTCTCCATCCATCCGGGGTCTAGATGTCTCAATGTACATGTAAAAACCTGAAAGAAAAGTTTTAAAATTCTTCAGAATGGAATTACAAAATTAAAGCAGAAAAAGAATAGTTAATTGTTGAGCAAAAGTTGAGGCAAAAAACTAAAGCTGCAATTTTTTAAAATTTCTCACCACCTAAAACATGTCAAGTTGCCATATACACAACAAGCGGGAACTTCATTTTCAGCTTTCAAGCAATCTAATCTTTTTTTTAATTTTATGGGGAAAAAAACCCATTACTTTACCACAAATTAATTTGTTTCGCAAGTAACTCATTCAAGATATTTCATGAATAAGAAAAGTCACAACCATGTTCAGTATTGAATGTGTGCAACTTTGTAATGTGAAAACTGAAATATTAATAAATATGCCCCTAATTTTCAGTGCAGTGCATTGAATCAAACTCTTTGTCTGTTCTAGGCTACTAGCTTGTAGACAGCCAATACCAACTAAAAAATAAATTGTAATTGAAAAACGCACCATGTTTTGAACCTCCAGCATCTGTTGTTGGCCCTGTATTTGGTGTATATCTGGTGTCTCTTGTGCTTGCACTTTGTTTTGTCCAGTCAAAAATATCTGTGTCATCTTGTGTAAACAAGCAGATGTTACTTTCTTCAAAGCCGCAGTGAAATTCTCCTGTCAATAAAATAACAAAGGAGCTGGGATTTATACAATGTACAGAAAGTAATTTATGTTAATTTGAATGAAATTGACATTTTACCTAACAGCATCAAATCTAGACTTTGCTGAAAACTGAAACCTATACTTTGTTTTAGCCCATTTTTACCTTTAGTGAATACAGAAAAAGTGATTCCCTAATGTGACTTGGCATTCATTCAGGGACTAGATGTGTAACAAAGTTTTGGTGGCTTTAAAAAGTCTTGCAATAGCAATACCTTAGTTACTCTTGACTCTTGATTTTTAGCAAAAGCAGAACTCTCTTCTAGTCAAAACTGAAGCAAAGCTGTAAAATGGTTTTGCTCAAGTTGGGTAATTGTGGTGGTTAATACTTTTTGAAATTTTTTTTTATATACCATGATATTATTCTTGAAATTATTATTTATTCAAAGTTTGTATGATTGTGCTAGCAGTTCACTCGACACATACTGCATAAGATATATACAGTCTAATTTAAAACTTCACATTCACATCAAATTAGCACATTAGAAGAATTTCTTTCATATTAGTAGTAAGATGGCAGCCAGATGTACGAGGGACTTTTGCCCATCACCATATTTCAGGAAACGATGATACATAACTCTACGGTTGTCTAGGGAATCTGTGCAAAATCATTGCACTTATCCCTGATAGCGGTCAAGCACAGATCCTGTGTCTGTGTGCTGTAAGCTGTTACCTAGCAACCAGCTGTTAAGTGCAGTAGAAGGTGACACAGCAGCTAGTGAGTGGCTGGCAGGAAGATGAAGTCACAGATACTGGTAAAAGAAGAAAGCCTGGCATAGAGAACCCAATGGTGGACAGAGAAGGAAGCCAGAGAGCTGCTAGTGGGCGCATAGAGCTGAGAGGCTGAGAGAACTGAGAGGCTGCACTTCCCTTAGAAGTTGTGACAATTGCCTGCCTGGTTACACTTGCCCACCAGACCCTAGCGGCTGGATGGCCAACATTTAAGGTATACCAGGAATGCATTTTGTGGTTGATTATTGGTAAGTGTTCTCTCTGGGAAAAGGATTTTTTTACTTAATGCTTTAAGTTTGAATAAAACCCATGGCATCTATACAAATACTTTACACCAAGGACATGTCACTTGCAGTTTCATGGCACTCATCTTGCAATTAATCACCATGTCTGTACAAGTATATACAATTAGCAGCCTCCAAGATTATATCATATGGGTCTGCTTATTGTAGCTTCCCTTTGTGTGCCTGGGGTAGAGGTAGAGTTACTATATTTATATATTAAATCTGATCACTTAGCAATCCAGCAAAATGCTAGCTTTTTTTTTCTGTTTCAATAAATTTTTATTGTTTTTTCCAAAAAAAATAATAAAATGTATTATCATTTGTTGCATACATATAGTTATTATAACATTGTAGTCAAATATAACATAAAGCATATAGTATTACAGATGCAGTCACTTGGATTTGTAAGATAAATGTGTCGTGACTTAGGGCTAATTGAAGAAACTGTGTTATCTAAAGTTATCTTATGTCATTTGTTGCATTTAATCCTTTTCATTAGCATACCAAAGCACCATTGTTTTCAATGGTGAACTCTTTAATTGGATGGGATGCTGTGACACAATATTCTGTGCTAAGTGGGATAAATGAGATAGATGAGTTAAGTCACGACGCATTTAACTCACAATCCAAAGTGACTGCATCTGTATGTAAAGGGAATCTAAGCATTTTCCATTTTGAGTCTTACAATAGTACACATTCCATTTCCAACAGATGAGTCATGTAACATAATAAAACATGTCGCAAATAACAGTTGACCAGTATGTACAAAAAGTAGATCAAACCGAAATTGCTTTTATTAAGTAGGTAAAAAAAATTAAGAAAATAACCTTAATGAGAAAGTGGTTTATTTTGCCATCTTATTGCTCCCATTTATTTTTATACCAGAAATGCTCAATGTTATATCTGGGTGGTTAGAGTGTCAGCAAGTGAGGAGGGAGGGTTCCCCCATATCTGTAATCTATCCAGGGTTTCCATACTTTTAAAAACATAGGAACTTAGTCCAAAGAAATACTGGTTAACTTTTGTTAAATTTCCAGTCTATTTTGGGTTTAAGTAGGTTAAAGTTTATTTGTGGAGATTTCCAAGACCTTGCTAAGACCAGTCTAGCAGCCACAAATAAGTGCTTTATTAACTTCCTCTGTGTCATTGTTTTGTGGTGGAGCACCCATCATCGCCTCATAAGGATCCTTTTGTAAACATTAGAACATTTAGAACTCCAAAAATCAAGCTATACACCCTAATCCAATATCTAGTTGCATGAGGAAATTTCCACCATATATTTGCCATATCCCCAGGCGTGTTGTATTAAGATTCAGGTACATAAGTGCTAATCTGCTAGGAGTTAGATACCAACGACAGAGAACTTTGTAACCAGATTCTAGCAAAATTGTATTATTAGAGCATCTTCTCAGGTTATCCCATAGTTTACTCCACTGTTTATCTGTCAAGGATCTCCCTAGTTCTTTTTCCCATGACTGAACATATCTTACAGATGCAGTCACTTGGATTTGTAAGTTAAATGCGTCGTGACTCAGGGCTAATTGAAGAAACTGTGTTATCCAAAGTTATCTTAACTAGTGAGGAGCGAATCTCCCCAGTTTCGCTTTGCCGAAAAATTAGCGAATTTCCAGAGAAATTTGTGAAACGAGTCGCGGCATGCTTTTGACACGCATTGCGTCAACTTCGACGTAATTTTCGATGCGCGTAATTTTCGTCGCGTCAAAAACGACGCTCGACTCGTTTTTTTTGCCGAATTTTCACCAGGCGAAATTTCGCTGGTGCTTAGTGTATTTATTCGCCAGCGGCGAATCGAGGGAATTCGCTGCGAATTCGCCCCTGGCGAATAAATCCGTCCATCACTAATCTTAACTCATTAAATGCATTTACCCTTTTCATTAGCATACCAAAGCACCATTGTTTTCAATGGTGAACTCTTTAATTGGATAGGATGCTGTGACACAATATTCTGTGCTAAGTGGGATAAATGGGATAGATGAGTTAAGTCACAACGCATTTAACACACAAATCCAAGTGACTGCATCTGTATGTCCATTAAGGATGTAGGGGAGTTGATATGTCTATACAGAAAGGAGAATGCTTTCAAGGGTGAAACATCATCTATATACAATTTCTCAAAAAAAATCTTATATGGGGCTTCGGATAAGTGTTGTCTCCGACATTCGCTCGAAAATATTCTGATTCTTGAAGATCGTCTTTCCAGTTTCCATAAGTCGGACCTTACTATTGGGATAGGTAATACCCTGAACCAATAAAGGACTTTTGGCAGCAGGACCATTTTAATTGCTGACACTCTCCCCACCCATGGTACTGTATGTGATATTTCCCCCTGCTAGCTTTCTTTTTCATAGAGATCAGTAGAGCTTTGTCAGTGTAATATTTGATGGTCACCTGGGGGAAGTGATTGAGTAAGGTTACAAGCAAGTGAGAAACTAATAGCCCCATCTTAGCCCAGCAGGTATGGCTGGAGGCAGGTCTACACAGTGTGGGTGGGCTGCTTCGGAAGCAGCATAGTAGAGTGGCTCATTTATAAAAGTGCCTTGGAGTTAGACCGGCAAGGTCCTATTTATTTGATAAAATGTGAATACATGCTGTGACCATTTTACACCATTTCTGGCTCCTGGTATTTCATTAAAGTATGTATCAATGGAGTTCAGTGGGATGGCTGAAAGTGAAGGGTCAGTTGAGGAATGTACTTGTCAGGAATTTTTAGCTCAGTGCCCCACTGCCTAAAAATATGAAAACTGCACCTGCTTGCTTCTCATCTTTCAGTTACTATGCCAAAAGCAATTTTTGTACTTTCTTGGGGAATTGTGCATAAATAGGCTACCACTGTAAAACAGCAGTCTCAGTGACCATGGAGTGACTTTCTGGATATTAGTTAATAAGATATATAAATTATGTATACAATATCATAATAAGATATATTAATTAGGTATACAATATCATACGTAGTAGTTGTTACATGCCTTAATCTAGTGATCTCCAACCAGTAGCTCGCGAGCAACATGTTGCTCTCCAACCCCTTGAATGTTGCTCCTAGTGGCCTCAAAGCAGGTGCTTATTTTTGAATTACTGGCTTAGAGGCAAGTTTTGGTTGCATAAAAAACAGATGTCCTGCCAAACATTCTCTCCTGTAGGCTGCCAGTCCATATAGGGGTTACCAAAAAGCCAATCAGAGCTCTTATTTGACATCCCCATGGACTTTTTCATGCGTGTGTTGCTCTCCAACTCTTTTTTAAATTTAAATGTGGCTCACAAGCAAAAAAGGTTGGGGACCCCTGCCTTAATCTGTTGCTTTACTAAATGATTACCTGGACCAAACACACAGTTAGTGGAATCATCTTTCATTGTCCCATTTTTGCAAACCATTTACAAGGGAAACTAAGCAGAAGTTGCACTAGGGAACTATTTATGTGCAAAACCACCGAATACATAAAACTACTAAAACATAAAACTAATACTGTATGTTATCATTCTTTCTTGCTTGCTTTCTTTCTCTTTTTGTGCTTCTTTCTTTTGTCATTTCTTTTTTCTTCATTTTATATTGAGAAAGAGGTAGAATGTTCACATTTCAGCTGAAGACAAATCTGACAGCTCTATTTCTGAGCTAAAAAAAGACTTCTTCAAGCTAAAGATACATTGAGCCTTTAATGAGTGCATGTGCTTTAATTGGGTATATCTTGGGCACCCTTTGTTGGCACCATATATTAATTATATATTTTTCTTTACATCAGGATAACAATGCCTTAGGCATAGAGGTGGGGCAGATAATTACTTTCACTTTTCATTCAGCACTTCCTAGATACCACTGCTCCCCCAGTTCTCTTAACCATTTAATTGTGTAGCCAGGACATGGGGATAGACATCGGGTCACCCATTCTGGTGCACAAACAAGATTCTGAGATGATGCAAGACTTGTCTTAATAACTGTGTCCACAAAATGGCTCCTGCCTGCTTGCTATAATTATGAATTCCCAGACTGAAAGAAATTAATGTTCATTTAGCTTGACGAATGTGATAAAATATGATTTTGATAATTTTTTTGGGGGGTGACAGGTCCACTTTAATAGAATGCATTAAATGCATAAAAGGGAACTGTGTATAGAAGAGACTGGTCAAAGGCCGAGAAAGAGAAATACACTGCCAATTCACTGTAACCAATAAAAAACTGGACACACCAATAGGAAATCATTTCAATGGCACTCATCACTCGATAAAGGATTTAAGAATTTTGGTTCTTATGCAAATTTTAAAACAGATAATGAAAAAGTATGGTAGTACAAACTAATGGAAACTTTCAATTCTTTGGAGAAAGGACTAAACCTGGACCTTGGATTTATTGCTAATTATTTGGACCAATAAAGACCTGAACAAGGTAAGAAATACAAACATATGTGGATCTGGACTAAGAGATTTTATGTAATTACTTCCACACTCCATTAATTCACTCCATTAATTCAGCCCTAATTTATATTCAGCCTCTTTGACCCACATAATCTTGTACCTTAGCTGATTTTCTCTTGCAGATCCCCTTGTAAATGATTTTGACACCTTACACACAAATTCATATTCCTTTTTGAGCTAAATGTTATATAGGGACCCATAAGTGTAATGGTCCTTATGGCTTCATTCCCTGTGTAGTGTCTTCCTTTTCCCTGTTGCTGGGTTAAATCCCATGTAACATATTGGTATCATTCTTATTGGTTATAGGGTGTGGCTGCCTTCTGCAGTTCTGTAACAAAAGTGCTTGCAGGGAGGGGCACATCCTCTTTGGTCTGCAGCAGTCGAGCTGGGCAGTGGATCCATTGAGCCTGGACAACCCCTTTAGAGAAGTCGGGGTACAGGGACCCCGTGAAAGAGGTGAAGCCAGTGGATAGGATAGTGCTTGTCATAGCACTTTCTAGTGAAAGTGAGTCAGAGAGATTTAGCTTTCACGAGCAGTTCAAGCTCTATCGAGGAGGATAGAGGGAGTAATTCTCCCCCAGGCTCTACTTTGTCTGGAGTGCACACCCCAGCTTATGTGTCATTAATAATGTGAAGAAATGAGTTGACCAGTAAATGCTGCATGCTGATTATTAAGAAAAAAATGTGTATGTGAAGTACCAGACTGAATTCAATCTCTAAAGCTAGAAGTATATGGCTACCCGCATAGATAAAAATACCCTTGTCATTGGCAAACAAAACTCAATCTTGTATTGACAAAATAGGGAATTTTAGCTTTCACCTCTGTACACCCCATTAACGAAAAAAGGACAGGAAGAATTCATGCAAGAGTACATCTATTTGTATCCATTACAGATTGATGCATCTCAGCAAATTCTGTTCAAAGCATTTGCATTATAAAGTGAGTGAATGCAGATACTTGGCTAACATATACAATGTTTTAGTTAGCTTGAAAGCTCATGTAATGCCAGTGAAAATAAATAATCTCTAGAACAATGAGCTAATTGTAGTCTTTGTAATTGCTTCATCTGCTGATAAATGGTTAGAATGGATTACAATAATTATTTATTAAACAATTTTCAGATACAACATTGATGTTTGTGGGAAGGGTCTGTTTGCAAAGAATTAGTTTACTGGCTAAAACAAATCTGTATATTAGCTAAAGCAAAAAATGAACAAACTGTCTGTAAAATAAATAAGGAAAATTCCATTGAATGGAAATAGTTTTGGGTTTAACGTATTACTAACTCTAACACGAATGACTAAATGCAAACCATATGCAAACATCATGGCACTGCTACTTTCCAAAGTAGACTTGCAAGGAAACTCCTTGTGAGGAAACTTCCTGCAACTTTGCATTGTGTTTGTTTCCCCAGTGGTAGTTCAAATGTTGGCCAATGGGGAATTATTTGGAGGTGTTAAGTCACTCATGCTAGAGAATATTGATGACTAATCCCCCCAATGCCTTTAGGTATTTTGAAAGCTATATAATAAAGGAAAGACTCACAGAAAGACAACCTCATATCTCAAAACATTAGAGAGGTACCGGTCATATTTTGATGTCAGCATTGTAGTGCTGCTGTTTAAAAGAGGCACCTTTTGAAGTCACTTCCAAGTTCAATATCCACTTCGACATTATCAGTCTAATACTTTTTGACCATCAGATGTGGAATAGTCTCATTGAGTATCAAGATACTAAAGAGACTTTGAAAGTCTTCTCACTGGGATGCATTCCTGTAGCCTTAAAGAATTCACAAACATATTTTAGATGAGTGGCTACTTGTTTGATGAAGTTTAATTCCAATGAAATCATTAATCTATACAATAATGGTAGTTATACAGCTTGATTCTCACCTTAAGTTTTCAGCGACTTGGTGAGCCAGTAATAAACTACTTTCCATAACTATTAAATACATTTTGGTCAGCAATAATGTTCATAAAACAATTTCAATTATTAACTCACTTGCATTTAATGTTGGTCTCTGGATCATCTGGTAGCTTATTCCTCTACATTCTCATTTTAGTGATTTTAGAAGTTTTTGAAACTAAATTCACATTCTCTAAAGCCATGAATGTCATGGAACTTATTAAGGGGGTTATTTAACAAAATCAGAATTTTTTCAGATTTTTTAAACATATGTCCAACCAAACCAAAGTCTACTATTTACCCTTATTTATCAGTAACAAAAACACGAAAAAAAATGTGATCAACAAAAATGCGACTTTTTCAGGTTGTCACATGGAAACTGATTTTTTTTGTATTGTCACTGGAAAAATCTGAATTTTTGGTATTTGATGCCTGAAGCATCCAAATTTTTCATGAAATCAGCGGAAAAGTCTGAAATGTTTTGATTATCGTACAAAAACCTAACGCAGACAACAATATCTTCAAATTGCAAAAAGGATCTCTGCCACTGATTTCTACAGAACCTGAAGAGGTTGAACATAAAGTATTTTCCGATTCTGACTTGAGGTATAATACATCTCGAAAAATTGTAGTTTTTTTATAAAAAAAATTCGGATTTAATAGTAAAAAAAAAATTTTTTTTTTTAGCATTCAGACTTTAATAAATAATCCCCTTAAAGTTCCAAATGTATAGATGCAGCCACTTGGATTTGTGTGTTAAATGCGTCATGACTCAGGGTTAATTGAAGAAACTGTGTTATCTAAAGCAGTGATTTTCAACCTTGTGCCTCCAGCTGTTAAGGAACTACAAGTCCCACAATGCAATGAAGGAGTCTGACAGCCACAGTCAGGCAAATGCATTGTGGGACTTGTAGTTCCTTAACAGCTGGAGGCACAAGGTTGAAAATCACTGATCTAAAGTTATCTTAACTCATTTAATACATTTAACCTTTTCATTAGCATACCAAAGCACCATTGTTTTCAATGGTGAACTCTTTAATTAGATGGGATGCTGTGACACAATATTCTGTGTTAAGTGGGAAAAATTGGATATCTGAGTTAAGTTATTCTGTGTCAAACACACAATCCAAAGTGGCTTCATCTGTAAAAACTATGAACAAAAAAAAGTTGCTGAACAATAAACTAAGTGCAAAAAAATCCAAGAACCTCTAAAAGTTCGAATTGATCAAAAGTAGTTCAATAAGATCAGTGCAGCTCCCACTGACTTCTATAGGACCTTGACAACTTTTACATACATTGTGTACTATTGTTGAAGTTTTTTAAACCATAGCTAAACTCACATTCTCTAAAGCCATGAATGTCATGTAACTTATTAAGGGGGTCATTTAACAAAATCAGAATTTTTTCAAATTTTTTAAACATAATATGTCCAACCAAACCAAAATCTACTATTTACCCTTATTTATCAGTAACAAAAACACAAAAATTTTTTTGATCTAAATGCGACTTTTTCAGGTTGTCACATGGAAACTGTGAGTTTTTTGGATTGTCACTCGAAAAATTAGAATTTTTGGTATTTGATGCCCGAAGCGTCCACATTTTTCATGAAATCAGTGGAAAAGCTCGAAATGTTTTGATTATCGTACAAAAACCCAATACAGACAACAATATCTTCAAATTGCAAATAGGAACTCTGCCACTGATTTCTACAGAACCTGAACAGGTTGAAGATGAAGTATTTTCAGACTTTTTGCAGTCTTGAGGTATAATAAATCTCGAAAAATTTTAGTTTTTTTTTTTAAAAATTAGATTTTATAGTAAAACTTATAGTAAGACTTTAGTAAATAATCCCTTTAAAGTTCAAAATATAAAAAGTATGAACAACAAAAAGTTGCTGAACAATATGCTAAGTGCAAAAAAATCTAAGAACCTCTAAAAGTTCGAATTGATCAAAAGTAGTTCAATAAGATCAGTGCAGCTCCCACTTGACTTCTATAGGACCTTGACAACTTTTGTACAAACATTGTGTGACTATTGCAAACTATAATTTTCCCAATCTCTTTCTTACTGTTTATTGAAGTCTATGGGAAAAAGCTGGAATTGAATTTTGAGAAAGGGTTTTCTCCTCGAATTGAATCTTGTTCATGACTTTTTCTCACTGAATTAAATCTGGGCCTAAATGTCTAAAATGAATAGGGTATGGATATAAACTGTTATTTGATTGCCTTTTAAATGTTTGAAGGATTTTTAGTGTCACTTTTCCTGGTCTTCAGGTAATTTCTCTTATATACTGTACTAAATAGAATATGGATGAATTAAATTCATAAATTCTTCAGGACAAAGAAAATTGCCTTTTGCCATAACAAGGCCTATTGTTAGTATAGAAAGTCTTGGTGTGCACAAGAGTGTGCAATTTAGACTGATATTTCAATTAACAGCTTGTATTTCATCCCCATTAGCCAATTACTTTCAAATTCAATTATATGTCATTGTTTCAAGCATCATTAATATGCAGCTACACACTCACCCTTCTTTAAAGACATAGAAAAAATGCATATAGTATGACAGTATGACGGTAGAATGTGCATTTAAAGATAAATGACTGGGATTTTTTTTTTAGCAAGTAGGCTTTGAGGTGGGTACATGTTGTTAAAGGAAAATTGTCACCTTAGACTTAAATAATTCTGAAAAAATAAAATATATATATATCTTGTTACTAGTTGCTATTGTTTTCCATGCAATGAGAACTGAAATTAGAACTGCAAAGGAAAGTCTATATTTAAATTCACAACATTTTTCCACAACCATTCATTGACTCTTTCTTTTCATATTTGCATATAAATTTAGCATTTCAGCAAATGTTCAAAATCCACCTATGCATACATTATGCTTAATGGTCATTCAAAAATGGACGAGCACTCCATCTTCACCTGAATAGCTTAAAAGATGTACTTTTATTGGAAACTTGTTAAAACCATCAGATCCCTGACTCATTTCATATCAGCAGAAACTTAGTCATAGCATACATAAGCATACATTATGCTTACACTTGGTCTTTTTTGCACTTCATCTGTAATTAAAAACAATCATACTCAGAGACCTATTTATTATTTAATTTAAAAAATGTAATGTATTTAGAGGTTCTTAAAACAACAACTAAGCTCACAAACTCTAAAAATCATGATTTTCATTGAATTTATTAAAAGATCAAAATCTAAAAAGTGCTAATTTAAAAAGTATTGAATGATGCTCTAAAAATCTGAATATCTTGAAAACTTCTAAAAATTCATGTTTTTCTC
This sequence comes from Xenopus borealis, assembly GCA_024363595.1. Classification (NCBI taxonomy): domain Eukaryota; kingdom Metazoa; phylum Chordata; class Amphibia; order Anura; family Pipidae; genus Xenopus; species Xenopus borealis. The sequence goes on along the minus strand of CM044446.1, from coordinate 69,666,869 downwards.
ACAATTTCTAGTGAAATAAATCTGAAAACCTCTATACTTTGAAATGCAATCGGTTCAAGTGGTATTTTGAATGAAAATGGACAGTTTTTGATTGAACAGGTCGTATTTCATTCAAATTCGAATTGTAAGAATCTAACTATTTATCCGAAAAAAACTTTGACTTCTCAGTTTTACCCAAAAGACTCCATATAGGTTATAGGAGGTCCCCCATAGGCTAAAACAGCAATTCAGCAGGTTTAAGGTGGTGAATAGTCGAAGTTGACGTTTTTAAAGAGACAGTACTTCGATATTCAAATAGTTGAATTTTTTGAAGTTGAAGTACCCAAAAATTACTTTGAAAATATATTTTTTTTAAATTTTAACTAATTTAATTTATCCTAATTGGCCAAATGGTGCAACCATACACACCCTTAAATGATACATTGAACAGGAATAATTCAAATGCAAAGTTATTATAGTATATGTATTATACTTATTTATAGTTATTTGTATCGCAAGAACATCTTAATATAAATCATCGCCCATCTATAATTTCTAAAGTTTCTTTTATTTAGGATATTAGGATAAAATGAATGCTGGACATATATAACAAATATTACTTCTACTTCAACATGTTTAAATTATGAATATACTGTACCCACTTGATGCCATAATAAAGCCAAGTGGCAGCAATGAATCAAATCAAACAAATTACTTGCACCGCATTGAGGAATTCCATTACAGAAATACCATACATTCTAGCAGTTCAAAAATTAATGTTTGATATTTCTAATATTTATATTTTCATTTATATTTTTATATAAAAAACTATCACCCCAAACCTAAGAATTTATTTTGTAACATAATGCTCAATGAAGACAAGTGACAGGTATTGAGGATAAGAGGCACTACATATCTGTAGTAGATTCTGTTGATAAAGTATCTCATAAACCAAAATGTAATACATTACTAGTGATGGGCGAATCTAGGCAGATTCGCTTCGCCAAAATTCATTAGAAATTCGCGAATTGGCGAAAAAATTCGTGAAACGCTGCGCGTCTCATATTTGACGCGTCGTTTTCGTCACACGTCTCTTTTTTTATTTTTCAGGCGAATTTTCACCAGGCGAATCTTGTCAGGTGTTTTGCAAATTTATTCGCTGCAAATTCACTGCTGGCGAATAAATTCTCCCATCCCTATACATTACTGATCAAGAGAGAAAGTTATTTGTGATGCACATTACACTAATCTATGATTCCCTGCCCCCAACTCCATCTCCATTGCCCTTGGTTTAACACATATTGATTTTTCATTCTTACAATAGTCAACACATACCTTAGGCACTGTTGCCTTAAGTCTGCATGCCTGTATATGTCTTTCCAACTTAGCTATATCAGAACAGATTCCTTATAACATTAGATTACAAGCTCCAGCTGTGTTAAGAGCTTTTCTAAGAGTCTAAATATAGACCAGCAGTTGAAGCTCAACAGAACTGTGACACAGACTTACAGTAATATTAAAACAATATATATAGGACAATTATATGCCATCACATGCCATTACATTTTTCTCTTATGAATATTACTTTTACTGTGCTTGCAACAGCATAGTCACATACTTCTGATTTTTTTGTAAACACATGAATGAGTTGTAACACAAATAATTATGAACTACCTCTGTGA
>CM044446.1:69600306-69662572 GCA_024363595.1 Xenopus borealis | reverse complement strand
CCCCCCCCTATGACTGCGCCCTAGGTGGCCACCTACTCTGCCTACCCCTAGTTCCAGCCCTGTCTGTGAGTCATGCAAATAATGACATTCTATATCCACTTATATCAAGCTAGGCCCATTGTTACTTTTCCAACAATCTTTCAATAGTTTAGTTTTTACCCACTGTTTTTCATGTACCTACATGGTTGTCTCACTTTTCTAGTAAAACTAACTTGATATAACATACAGATGTCAAGAGGAAGAGATGTACAGTAGGTTAATATACAATGAAATGCTTTCTGTGCATGTTGTGGTAAAGTGACAAAAGGTCACTCTAGCCATGTGCTAAGAAGGCTCCAGGAAGTGAGTTGCTTTTAAACAGAGAATGAATTATCTGTTTAACTTTAGGAGTTAGGCACTCCATTCTGCAGAGCCAGTCCGGAGATTGGAGTTCACCTTCCACAGGAAAGCTGTCCTGTGGAAAGGCTATTTAAAATTAATTGGAAAGAGCATGTGTGTCTTTCAGCAGGAAGAAGACATGGCTGCTGACTGTTACTGTACAAAGCAGAGGGAGCCCAGGACAAGGTTGTGACTCTCAGAGAGAATTGTGTAAAGAGATTGAGGAAGTTAGGAGACTGAACACTACCTGGAAGGAATCCTATGACTACAGGGGTGTGCCACAATATTGCTTTGTTTTGTGGTAGCCCACAAGGGGCCCAGCCTAGTCAGGGACTGCTCCAGAGTTTGAAGGTAGTGCCCAGTGGGCTAGGTTTTATTTTATGATTGGTTTGTATAAAAAAATAGTTAGTCTGTGGATAATTGACTGTTTGTTTAAAGTGGGGAAAATAAACTGCTGTTTCCTTGAAGAAGCTGGGACACACAGCTTTTTTTATGCTTCTTTGTCCTATACTGCCTGCCGACCATTGACTAATCCCCCCAAAAGTTATGTGTGCAAGCTGCCAGTTTGTCACAATGTCTTATTTCATAAATGGATTGAAAATTCCCAAAAATAAATTTTAAAAAAGTTTTCTCATTGCTATATTGCACACTATACATTTATTTCACTGCAAACTGTAATGTAAAAAAAGGTGAATTTTTATACATACTACATACTGGTGCATAGTATAAAAAGAACAGGTGTTTTTCCTGTGGCAGATTAGTTGCAAAATCCTATATTAAATATGTGCAAAGAATAAAACTGCAAAATTAAACAATTGTTTGCATATTTTTGAACAACTTGAAATACATTCTCTCATTAACCCTAAGTATTCATGCATGAAACACTAGAGTCAGCACAGAAGTTAATTCCTTGAGCCCACAAAACAGAAATAATAGAACTCATTTAACTTTTGCAAGGGATTTCAGAGTGTTAGTTCTCCAAGGTATTATATTGAATATTTTTATTCAGTGGCGTAACTACTCCTTGATAAAAAGTGCTCGATAAAAAGTACCTTTTTAACTGGCCTTCATTAGGGATGGGCGAATTTTCGCAGCAAAACAAGGAGAAAATATTCCCATCCCTAGTCTTCATTATATAGTGTGTATGGTTGTGTGCCTTCTTATTCTGCTACTATTTCTGTCAATGTTTTTATTTTTTAAATCACTGCTATTGTAAATGCAGCATACAAGTAGTTTAAGATTATGTTTATGGGGGGGGGGGAAATGTAATTAAATTCACAAAGAGCAAAAAGAGAATAAAAATTTGTCTGTCGCAATGTAATATTCTTTGTTAGGCTTTTATTGTATTGTGAATCTTAATTGCACATTGTAAATCTTTAACACCTGCTCTTCAGTTTTGTTAAATATTTTGTCGAAAAAATAAGGTTTGTAATTGTGAAATTTTATTGCATACGCTGTGAACATTCGCAAAAGCAGTTTGGTCCCAAACTTTGCTAGGAACTAATTTTCTATAATCAGTCAACAAAAGCACAAATGTGGTTGACAATGTTTGTAAGCATCTTTGCAAAACATATTACATATTTATTAAAGTTAGATGTATCTGGCTGTAGTTTTAAAGGGGAAAACACAATTTCTTTCATAGTAAACAAAACCTCAATTTTTTTTGATTTATTAAACCCAGAGGCTGCTAAAAGTCAGAATAAAGTCACTGGCAGATGTCCCTTTTAAAATTGGAAGATATAATGATCTGCACTGGGCTTTCGTACAATAATCCAAATAATTTGTGGTTTTCTGGCATCAAATTAAAAAAAATAATCTTTTTAAGATTTTTCAAGTTTATTTATTGATAAATATGGTAAACATGTGGAGTTTGGTCAAAATGGTTTTAAGAAAATAATGAGAAATTTAATGAATAACCCTCTAAAACTAGGGGTTTCACTTAGGGTTGCCACCTTTCAGTTGGCCCTTTACCAGCCAATGACTTGGATGTGGGGGTGGGACAGAGAAGGGATGGAAATATGATGCAAAAGGGTAGGTCTATGATGCAAATGGAGCGGAGGAGGGATGCTGGTGGTCATAAGGGAAGAAGTAAGGTGAGAAAATGGGTTGAAGTAAGTAATGGGTGGTCTGGAGGAGGAGGAAGGTTTACAAGTTTACCTGCAAGTATACAGCCAATTTTTGATACTGGCTGCTGTACTGATCATAATTTGCAGGATACACAGGTGAAATACTTGCCAGGTAGCAAACCTAGCTCCAGTCTGATCATTCAATACTTTCATAATCAGGTCAGAGTGGATGGGATCTGCTCACTTATAATGAAAATGAGCTTAGCTTTTCATCTGCTGACAGCTAAGAGCATATTTACTAAAATGTTTTTTTCTCTCTTTTTTCATAAAAACAATTTGACCTAACTTCCAACTATGATACGGCTTAATTTACTAATAATTCAGATTAAAATTGTCTGTGTGGGAAAGGTTCATACAAAATTGTGCGAGAATTCAAATTGTCACATGGAAAACTCAATTTGTTGAATTGTTGCCTGAAAATAAATGACACTATTGTCATTGAATTTATTAATATAATAAGTGTGAACATAAATAAAAACATTGAATGATGCTCTAAAAAATATGAATACTCCAGTTTCTTTCCTATAAAAATTCAGATTGTCCCCCTTTAAAAGTCGACAAGAAAAAATTTGATGCTTCGTAAATAGGCCCCTTAATTAATGTAGAGAACAAATTGGGTCCATGGCTGCACAAAAAACCAAGTGCAAGTAAATTTCTACTTAAATAAAACATACAGGAATTTAAACACACCATATTCACAGCACTAGATAAAAGCCAGATCACATCTGCTATGAACTCTGTATGGTCCTATTCCTAAACCCCCAAAATAAAAATACATTATTTTAGAAGTAACATTCTAAAATTATTCTGAATACATAAACATTTGGGGGTGGGCACTGCATATTCTGTGAACCCTGTGAAAATGTGTTAGGAAAGTAGGTAATTTAAAGGCTTTAATCATTTGAGTATCACATAGGGGCAGATCTATCAAGGATCCAATTTCGAAATGAAAATACTTTGAAATTCAGTCATTGACTTAAAGTCGAAGTGTTTTTTTCGAATGAAAATGGACCGTTTTTGATTGAACAGGTCAGTTTTCGTTCCAATTGTTTTGAATTGTAGGATTAAAGTGTTTGATTCAAATGATTTCACCCCCATAGGCTAAAACAGCAGTTCGGCAGGTTTAAGGTGGCGAATATTTGAAATTTAAGTTTTTAAAGAGACAGTACTTCGAAATTAGAATGATTCGAACGATTGGTATTTGAGCAGGTCTTTGCAAAAGAAGCCTATGGGGGGGTTCCCATAGGCTTCAGTTGGTATTCGGTAGGTTCAATCTGGCAAAGTAGGTATTAGAATACATTTTTAATTTAAAATCCTTCGATCATCGAATGGTCGAATGATTGAATATTCGATCATTCGATCTATTCGATAATTCGAATTTTGGGTATTCAATGATCGAATTGGCCAAATTTGCATATTTGATCCTCCAAAAAAATCGTGCAATCGGTATTCGATCGAATTCGATCGGACTTCGATCCATTCACGTGAATTTTGTAAATTTGCCCGTTAGTCTCAAAATGTTAAAGTAAATTTATGTATATACTGTGCTGAAAAGTTTCAGACAAAAGTGTTCATATTAAAGATAACTTTTTCTGGAAGATAAATTGTGCTAATTTTCAAAAGTAAGCAAATACATAAAATAGCTACAAATGGCAAGGTAGATCTCAGACAAAAAGATCTGGTCAGAAAATTTCATACAGTACATTTCCCTGCAGGCTCATATCCACTTCTTCTCAAGAAATAACTCTTAAGTGAAGCAATGTGTCATGAATATACAGATGAAGCCACTTGGATGTGTGAGTTTAATGCATCATGACTCAGGGTTAATTGAAGAAACTGTGTTATCTAAAGTTATCTTAACTTATTTAATGCATTTAACCTTTTCACTAGCGTACCTAAGTACCATTGTTTTCAATGGTGAACTCTTTAATTGGATGGGATGCTGTGACACAATATTCTGTGCTAAGTGGGATAAATGGGATAGATGAGTTAAGATATTCTGTGTCAAATGCACAATCCAAAGTGGCTTCATCTGTATGTGATGGGGCTAAGTTATTGGTATTCTATGAAACAATGCATATGAAATATGTCACACTGAAAACCAATTATTGCAGTAATACTAGTAGCTTATAGTGCTCTTACTATAATAATTATCAATCTGTAGCATAATTAATTTTTACAAGCTACCCATTATAAAGTTTGCACATAACATATTTCTTTCCAAATGGTTTCATTGTCCATGCTCTTTCCTGAACACTAAAATATTGCATTGCTGTGCCCATCTTTCCATTCTTGCAAATTTGAATTGTGGATACATTTTTGAAAATGGCTTGCATATGAGACAGGTGTTTGTGTGAGTGTGCCCATTGTGTAAAGTTGTTTTAATTTAAAATTCCACCTTTTTGGAGAATGCCATGTGAACTGAATGTCAAAATGGAGGCCATTTGTAAAATTGAAGAAACAGTGCTCTTCTGGATCAATGCAATATTATTATTAGTCTGTGAAATCTTCTCCTCTGATGTTCTTACAGTAACTTACTGAGTTAAATGATCTGCCCCTTTGGCCTGTGTCATACTTAGATAGAGCTTGTTTCTGGAAAAATGATAGCTATAAGGTCCTCTGAAGTCAGCATGTCAGAATGACTTGTAACACCATACCCACTTAGACTAAAGAGACCTTACAAGTATAATTTTCTCCTTAAAATGGTAAGTGAAGAGATTGTTTCTACTTGAGAAATATCACTCATATTAATGCAATTCTTTCATGCTCAAGGACTGATGGCAAATAGAAGTGCAGGCATCAAATAAGTACAGAGATTATAATTTAGCATAGTGGCTTGCTTGCCACTTATACATCTTCTTTGAAGAGCTGTATCTGTTTTTCATAGATATATAGTAATATAAAATAAACCCAAAAATACAAACTAATTAAAGTTATGAACAAAAGTGTAACTCATATGCCCCTGTGACTTTGTGGGGGGGGGGTTGGGGTGGCAGAGGAGCTCAGTCTGCAGTGATTGCTGCTTGATATTCCCTTTACTAATGCCTGCTACCAGCAACCAATTTGGTTAGAGGGGGCAGGATTGAGTTGCTGATGATACGTGCCAGGCCCTTTGAAGATTGTTTTTGCGGGGGGCTGGTCTTTTTTGTGTATACCTTTCAACTAGATGGAGACTAGTTCTAGATGCATAACATGAACACACATAAACATTATTCTTATATGAAGATAATATTTTGAACTACTTACGTAAATGTGGATTTATTGGAGCTGCATAAAGAAAGAGAGAGAGAGAACTTTACTATCAGGGTTATTTCAAGATCGTATTACCAAATGGATATACAGTATTTATCAGACCATATAGTACAAAAGCCAGGCTACATCCATCTAATAAAGTCAGAAGCATGTTTATACTATGCAATCCAATTCAAATTTGACAATTCTGCATTTGTTAGTGCTTTGGTTCTACAGTCTGAGCTGACAGCAGTATGGATGGTCAATGGATATGATTATGACCAATCACATCATATGGTTCAACCACATTTATACAACTATACTAAAAGTCCTACTGTAATCAGACTGTAATCAGTAGAGTTAACTGTTGTGAGAAATGCTCAAATATTATATTATAGCATGATTCTACAGAATATTTTCACTTAACCAAATATTTTTATGCACAATTGTGTTTAAAATAGGCAAATAATAATGATGAGAATTCTATAATATCACTCTAGGCAGATTATGAGAAAGGTTAAAATGCTGTTCTTCTTAATGATATTTGTGGGATATTTGATTATTGATAACTTTCTATACAAACACACAAGGATGCTGTGTTCTTACCACTGGGATATTAGTCAGAATCCCTGTCTAGCTTGCTGTAAGAGGATTATAAAATGACAGGAATTCAATAGAAAATGACGAGGTAAGTTAGAACTAGTCAGCCTGAGAATAGTTCTAATCTGAAAATTCGCCAGCGATGTAGATAGTCTAGTGCAACTTCACACCCTAACGCTGGCGCAGGAGTGAAAGTTAGTAATTTTTCTGAACATTAGCCCCTTTGCCAGAATTCACTTTGCCAGGTTAGAGCAGGTGAAGTGCAATAGAGTAGATAGGAGATTTTGTAAAAAAAAGTTGAAATTTTTTCTAAGTCCCAAAAAAACGCTGGTGTTTTTCCTAGCGTAGGGTGATAGAAAAAAAAAAGGAACGAAATTTTTTTTTTGGGTACCCTGCTCCACCCTTAATTTCCAAACATAGGGCACAAATACTAGACTAGGGTCACATGTGTAGGGCAATAAAACAACTAGATTAGGCTTTATTAGGGTTCCCTGGGCTTGTGTAGTGTAATGTTTGAACTGTAACATATACTCTATTCAAACTTCAAAGTTCCCACTGTATGCAAATTAGCCTTCGCTAGTGCAACTGCACTTTGCCTGGCGAATTTTCTCTAGCGCAATTTCGCTACCGTTGGCTTTGATGAACGCAACTTCGCTTTTTAGTGAATTAGACGAGCGCTGGCGAAAATTCGCCAGGTGAAGTGCGGAGAACGCTGCGCTAGTGCAGCTTCACTTCTTAGTGTATTTCCCCCTAGGAGAGAAAGGTAGATAGTGTAAAGAGAATGCTTGAGTGCAGGGACCTTAGTGAAGAGGGACTATAGCATAGATGCTGCTTCCTGACAACTTCCTGGAGGGAATGGTTGTTCTGAGTTACTGCAAATGCCTAATGGAGTCTGTTCCTCAGCTGTGTTACCTATTACCTGATTTGACTGTGTGTCATGTGCCAAACCTCATCTGTGTACGTGAGTAAACCTGGGGACATTGTCTAGGACTAATAAACAATTCTTTGTTTGCATCATAAGAATCTCCTGGTGCCCAATCATTTTTGTATGCACAGTAGCCTGGGTGTTGTAGTTGCACTACACCTTAGAGGTAATGCTTCCACTTAGCAAGGCCCTAGTCTGCAGTGCATTCATTTGTGGTCTGCTTAGCCCAAATTAGCGTTACAAAGTGTTACAGTTTATAGCAGAAAAATAGTGAAAGGAGGTGTGAAAAATAAATAATGAATGTATCAAAGGTGTGTATGCTGTTGAATGCTGCATTTGACACAATTATTGTCCGGAGCTTCAGACCTCAAGTAATTCATTAAAGGAGAACTAAACCCTAAAAACAAATATGGCTAAAAAGCCATATTTTATATACTGAACTTAATGCACCAGCTAAAGTTTCTGTATCTCATAGCAGCAATGATCTAGAAAACCAAAATAGTCACTGGGGCTCACTATCTTGGAAAGTGTCTGTGACACTCACATGCTCAGTGGCCTCTGAGCAGCTGTTGAGAAGTTAAGCTTAGGGGTTGTGTACTGTATATTGTGAGTGGGTCTCTAAGCTCAATAAGTGACAGCACCCCAGAGCATGTGCAGTGAATCAGCAGAAAAGAAGATGGGGAGCTACAGGGGTGTCTTCAAAGGCATAGATCTTCCTTGCTAAAGGGCTGCGGTCGCCTGAGGCAGCAGCCCTGATGCCGCCTCTCCTCCCGCTTCTCGCTTTTTAGTTTAATCCAAAAGCTAAGTGTAGGAGATTCTGAAACTTTCCAAATCAGTAAGATGGCTTTCCTGGCAAAGTGGAGATGCTGTTGTAGGCACATTCTTTGGAGTGGATGGTAAGTAGTCCGAGGAGGCAAAATTCCAAAGTCCTGATATTGGGTAGTCCCAAGGATATATAGATGTACCCGAGTATTGTGGCCCAATATTGCTGGATCTTGGGACAGCCCCAGAAAACATGAAGGTAGGTACCAGCTTCCACATTACATTTAAGACGTACATCTGGATGAAACTGATACATACATACCAGCCTTAATGGGGTTAACTCTACACTGATATGATTAAAGCAATCTCTGATAAACACATTTGTTTCTGGTATTTGTTCAAATATACCTGCCCATGCTACCTCATCCAATGATGGTAAATCAAACACCCATTTTTTACACACTTGTCGTATGTGGTCAAAATGCCCTAAAATTATTGCATAGAACCAGCTAAATGGCTTGGTCAGCTCTGGTCTATGGAGGTAGCACTTTAAGGTTCACTCAGCTACCTGTGGGTCGCCCTCAGGAAATTGAGCCTGGAATGCTTGCCTTAGTTGCAAAAATCTAAAGAATGTCTTCAGATGAGCAAATTGCTTCAGTACACCTGACCCTATTATGTCTCCCAGGTACTTTACACTCTCACTGGCCCAGGAGCTAACCTCTGGCAGGGCTTTGAATTCACCTAGGGAGTTATTACCCCCAAGTGGTGTCCATTTAGACCAGGTGTGGGATTTTTTCTAACCTGACATCATGTTTTTCTGAAACAACCCATTTTTATGGGGGTTCATAAAAGCTATGGCTTCAAAGGAGGAGATTACTGCAGCCTCTGCTACTGTGGCCTGTTTGTTAGGGTCCAGGTGGAGCAGCCACCACCATGCATATACCAAATGACTAGCATACTAATAGTTTTGAATAGTGATGGGCGAATCTCACCCGTTCGGCTTCGCTGAAAAATTCGCAAATTTCCACCAAAATTTGCGAATTGGCGAAAAAACGTCAATCGCGTTGCGTCGTTTCCGATGCGCATCGCTTCCGTTGCGTCGCGTCATTTTCAGCGTGCGTCGCGTCAAAAGCGACACACGACTCGTTTTTTTGGCAAATTTTTGCTGGCGAATTTTTGCTGGCGTTTCGCGAATTTATTCGCCAGCGGCGAATCGCGGGAATTCGCCGCGAATTCGTCCCTGGCAAATAAATTCGCCCATCTCTAGTTTTGAATCTTAGGAAGGGCTAGGTCCCCCTTCTTTATTGGGACCTGTTGCATTTGCATGTTTATCCTAGGCCTTTCTCCTGAGAAAATAAAGTGCCTGTTATTTGCCTCAGGCTGCTTAAACCACACTTTGGTGAGTGCAATTGGTGCATTATGTAACGCATAAAGGAACTTCAGCTGGAATATAGTTTTAAAGCAATTGACCTGGCCTGGTAGGGATAGGGGTAAATTAGCCCTTTGCTGTAATTCAGATTTCAGGGATCTGACTATTGGGGCTAAATTTAACTCTGCATATTTCTTGGGGTATTTGTGGATTATAATGCCCAGATAAGTGAATGAGGAGACCCATTGTAGTTGTGTATCTTGGTCCCTTTGACAGCCCGGGTCTATTGGAAAATGAATTGATTTTCCCCAGTTGACCTTAAGGCCTGAGAACCCCTCCAACCTCTGTAATCTCCTGGATGAGTGCCGAGAGGTAATCTTTTGCATTGGCAAGGTACACCAGCATTTCGTCCACATATAATGAGATTTTCTCTTCCAGCTTCTGTCTTGTGCCCCTTGCCAACGCAAACTTCTGCGACAGTTCCACGTTCACCAATAGTCTGGCTCTGGAAGATTCATACAGAGCTTTTACCCATTTACCAAACTCATCCCCCTGCCAATATCTGGTCAAAAGTGTCCCTAGGTAGGGCCACTCCACAGTGTCAAAGGATTTTTCAGTGTCAGTGATACGACTACTCTCTCCCCAGTGACAGCATGTGTGGCCCACATCTGTGAAGAGGCGTCTAATGTTGACATCAGTAGCCCCATTTGACATAAGCCCTGTTTGATCCGGGTGGATTAGGTTGTCGATAAACCTTTTCAGTCTATTTGCGAGTATATTGGCTAATGTTTTTATATCAGAATTTAAAAGGGAAATGAGCCCCTTTTGGAATAGCATGAAAGAATGAGCTAAGCTTGGGCCCTAAGATATATTTATTTACTTTGTACCACTTAATTGGAAGCCAATCTGGACCAGGTCTTACCCTTGGGGAACATTTCTATCGCCTCAACCAATTCCTCTGAGGTTATCTGTTTGTTTAGACTTTCTGCATCTTCCAGGGATTGGGGTATTGTTTAGATATTGACTCAGGGCTTGTGGTGTGCTCTGACTCTTAGAGCTGTATAGCTTGGTTTAGAAGTTTACCAATTCCATAAGAATCTGGTCTTGGGTACGGATTTCTTGGCCCCCTTAAGATACTAGCATGGGGATTGATGTTATTTGCCTGGGGTCTTTCGTGAGAATGGCCAGAAGTTTCCCACTTTGATCCCCTTTATCATACCAGAATGCGTCTCTATGGAGTTCCCCTTGTGAGTATTTTTGGACATTGGACAATTGAACAAATTGTCCTCCCTTTCTGCAGCAGCCAGGGCTGTTCCCAGTGATTCATTAGGGTTCCTAATGAACTCTGATTCTGTCACCCGTAATTTCCCTTCGGAGGGACTCCAGCACAGCATCCTGTTTGATTCTAGTCTCCTTAATTAGTGAGATATATGTCCCTCTCGCATAGGCCTTGCCTGCGTCCCAGACTGTTCTTGGGTAAATCCCTGATTAAGTTCCAAGTACTCGATAAACTGTGTTTAGTGAGTCCCATATCATCAATCCATTCCACGGTCTGCTTAATCAGTTTATGCAGGTGGGCTATCTCCCTATGCATCGGGTGTTTGTTTTGTCCTCCAGGGCTCCTACTCTCTCTGCCAGTGCCTCTGTCCTCTCCATGATTGCCTGCACTTCCACTCTGACTTCCTCAATCTTGGTGGTTAGTGTTGCCGTGAGAGATCATTGGCATGAGCAGATGGCCGCAAGGATCTCCTGCATCGTTGGTGTAGCTGGGCCATTGTCACCTGCTGTTGTTCCAGTGGAGTTGGAGGAGAGCGGGCGCCGTCTTGTCCAGGATTGCACGAGAATTGTTCCAGCCATGCTGCTGATTCAGAGCAGCTACAATTAAGTAGTGATGGGCGAATTTATTCACCAGGGGCGAATTCGTGCGATTCGCCGCCGGCGAATAAATTCGCGAAATGCCAGTGAAAATTCACCTGGCGAAAATTCACTGGCGTAAAAAAAAAAATGAGTCGACGTGACGCACGTCAAATTCGCAAATTTCGCTGGAAAATCACGAATTTTTCAGCGGGGTAGATTCGCCCATCACTACCATTAAGGTGATCGGAGGGTGCATTGGTACTTGGTGAGTCCCCTGGTTGGAGTTAAGTTCCACTTTGAGGCCAGAACGAGCTGAAAAGGAGTTTTTTCTGCGGAACTCCGTGACCATGCTACTGCTTATCTTGGCATGCGGCTCCGCCCTGTATACTGTATCTTTAAAGGATTTTTAACTTTGTTTTATAAAAATACAAGAGAAAATATCAAATATAAATCTGTGTTTTTAAATAATCATTTCATCTATGTTATAGTCACAATGTGAAGATATTGGTAAATATAAATTAATATACATTAATTTTTATAATGTTATCAGTAAAAGTGGAACAAAATTAAATGCTACGATTCATTTTTATCCATGGTTTGTACAGTGCATCAAAATTAGATGAACTGAAGAAATGTTGACAAATTATGGTCCAGATATTTTAATAAAATGGAATGTCTCCTTTAAACCTTCAGCGTAGTGCTGAAAATTTGCTCTACTTACCACTATATTTAATGATCCGTATAGCTGAGTCTCCTTCTCCAAATCTATTTATAGGTGTAAGACGAACTTCATAGGGTTCTGGTCTCACTAGCTCAGTAAGATTATTTGTCATTAACTCGCCTTTCTTAATTATTCCATTGACAGAAATTTCTCGTTCCCACCAGCGTTGTAGACCTGCCTATCAATAAATGTGAAATTAAGGAGTATTATAACCCTGAACTTTCTATTTTTATCATATAGCATTTGCCAATGTGAAATGCACATATTTTCATAAAATACAGACATGACTGTTATTGACAGGATTAGTAATATAAAAGTACCATAGAACTGCAAATGCATGGCAATTTTATTATCATATACAGAAATGGTATCAATTATTGGGACCTGGGGTTTTCAGGAAAATGCATCTTTCCATAATTTGTAACAAACATTTACCTTTAGGAAGGAAATTATTTTTAAAGAAAATGTACATTTATGTCAATATCATATTCTGTGCCAGTTTGGATTACTTATAGTAATACATAATTTGTTTCTGTGAATTTATATAGCTCAAGATTTTAGAAATATTCTGTTCATGCTCACTTTAATAGCCCAATATTTGGTTGGTTATCTATAAGGTAAATAGATTAAATGCATTTATTTTATTCACAATTCCCATATGTAGTTTATTTGTTACAGTCTGGTAAGAACGTTTGAATTGGATACATTCTGGTTCCATAGGTTATCCCATCCAGCAGAACCCAAACCTGTATCTTCACTTTTTTCTTGTCCAATTACTAAGTATGCACTGCTGTTTTAAAAAAAAACTCATGAGTTAATAGTGCTGCTCCCGTAGACTTCTGCACTGAAATCCATTTCTCAAAAGTGCAAACAGATTTTTTTATATTCAGTTTTGAAATCTGACATGGGACTAGCCATTTTGTCAATTTCCCAGCTGCACCTGGTCATGTGACGTGTGCCAGCACTTTAGGAGGGAACTGTTTTCTGGCAGGCTGTTGTTTTTCCTTCTCAATGTAACTGACAAAAAAACATGCGTTTTTACTATTGAGTGTTGTTCTTAGATCTACCTGGCAGCTGTTATCGTGTGTTTGGGAGTTGCTATCTGGTTACCTTCCCATTGTTCTGTTGTTAGGCTGCGGTGGGGGGGAGGAGAGGTTGATATCACTCCAACTCGCAGTACAGCAGTAAAGAGAGACTGAAGTTTATCAGAGCACAAGTCACATGACTTGGGGCAACTGGGAAATTGACAAAATGTCTAGCCCCATGTCAGATTTAAAAATGAAATAAAATAGGCTTATCTGTAAACTAACTTAAAATATATTTTAAACTGATTGATGAATATCTGCTACTTGTAGCTGGCTTATAATAGCTTTCATTATTTCCTTTCCTTCGTACAAATTAATCAAGAAATCGATAGTCGAATGCTTATTGAATTTCGAGTAGGATTGAGGCAATTTTGGGGAATAATAGTAAATTTGCCCCTTAATGATGTATCTAACTTTAATCAAGCTGTGTCATTAAATTAAATTTCTTTGCTGAGTATTTGAATGGTATCCACCTGTTACAGTACTCTGCATATATATATATATATATATATGTATATATATATATATATATGTTTAACCTGTATTACTAAATATTCTGTCATTTTAATAAAATATAATGGTAATAAGGTTGTGAGTTCGGGTGAATAACAAAGCACCCTGTGGTCTATTAATAACCACACAGTATGATTATCCTGATAATGTATACATCCATTAATAAGAGAAGAAAGAAAAAGCATTGCTGCTGGAAATTATCTTAGTGGCAGATTTAGTAAGGGTCGAATTACGAGGGTTAATTAACCCTCAAATTTTTATCGAATTAAAATGAATGCAATTTAGATTTTTCAAACAATCGAATATGAAAAATTTGATGGAACAAAAAATCGTTTGAATCGATCGATTCAAATGATTTTAAGCAATAGATCGAATTTTTTTTATTTGATCAAAATAAAAAACAAAAAGTCCTATGGGAGCTTCCCATAGGGATATATAGCAATCTGGTAGGTTTAATCTGGTTAAGTAGGCCATTGAATAAAAATTTAAAGGAATAGTACTTCGACCATAGAATGGTTGAATGATCGAATAGATTTCGAAAAATTCGTAGTTTTGAAATTCGATCGAAATTCGAATCCTTCACACGAATTTAGCAAATGTGCCCCTTAGTCTTATCATAATGATAATACCTGAAATTGGATTGCGTATGCTACTGGTAGACTGAGAATTTTCATACCTTTCTTAGCAAATGACAAGAGATTACTATAAATTTATTGGACCAACCATCTACATTCAGGGGTAGATTTACTAAGGTTAAAAAAATTTAAATTAATTTAATTTTGGGCTTATTTGACTATAGAAAAGCCCAAAATTCGATTTGAATTGGTCAAATTTGAAAATTCGTATTTGATTGTCGAAGTACTGGTCCCTAAAAAATTGATATAACAATTTGGCAGATAAAGCCTACCAAATTGCTATATATCCCTATGGGAGGATTTTTACACGTTTTGAAAATCGTTTGCATCGATCAATTCAAACCCAAAAATAAGCTTTTTTGGGTTTGACACCCGAATCATTGAAAGAAATCCAGTGCAGGGACATCTGACTTTTACATAAACACAGCAAGTCTGAGTTGAAGTACTTTTTTATTCTGAGTTAAAACACAATTGAGGTTTGATAAATCACAAACAATTTAGTTTTTCTTCTACAAACAAATTGTGTTTTTCCCCATAAAAAATCGAACCAGAAAAAAACAGATTTAATAAATAACCTATGCTAATAAATAGGTCTATGCTAGTACAGGGTACAGATGATCGAACACAAGATATAAAGAACATTTGTATAAAGGAGTTTAGAAATAAACAAATTACCATATTCACTGTATATAGCTATCCTGCCTTCCTAACTTTGCATTAACCACAGTTCCTCTAATGTCTAATGGTTTATCTAAACTATCTTTTCAATTAAGTATCTCTTATGTACAGTACTAAACATGTTTGTCTTAGCTTAAAAAGCCTGTAAGAATATCTATTGTTTTCAAAATATAGCTCGGTTGAATAACTCTGCAATGTGCATTTAGGCTTCATATAACACTAAAAAGTATTTAGCCCTTCATCCTTCACTGAAAGAAACCATTGACTTTAACATTGAATTCAACACATTGTAGTTCTAATGACAAATTGAATATATAAAATTAATCTAAATAATTCAAAGTTAGTCAGCTAATTTTTTGAAAAGCAGATTCACACTTGCATAGTTCTCTTTAAAGAAAAGTCATTGAGAAGTGAAAGAGATCAGCAATGTGTATGTTGGCAAAATGTTACTTCTATGCTTTACACTTGCACACACAAATTTTAAAGGACCAGTAACATCAAAACATTGTTTTAAAGTAATTAAAATATAATGCAGTGTTGCCCTGCACTGGTTAAACTGCAGTGTTTGCTTCAGAAGCACTACTATTGTTTATATATAGATGAAGCCACTTTGGATTGTGCGTTTGACACAGAATTCAGACATCCCATTTAACTCACTTATCACAGAATATTGTGTCACAGCATCCCATCCAATTAAAGAGTTCACCATTGAAAACAATGGGGCTTTGGTATGCTAATGAAAAGGTTAAATGCATTAAAAGAGTTAAGATGACTTTAGATAACACAGTTTCTTCAATTATCCCTGAGTCACAACGCATTTAACACACAAATCCAAGTGGCTGCATCTGTAAATAAGCAGTTGTGTAGCCATGGGGGCAACTAGTCAAAGGAGAAAAGGCTCAAGTTACACAGCAGATAGCAGATAAGCTCTGTAGAACATAATGTTTTCTGTTATTAATTACTTATCCTGTGCCATATAGCCATTTTTCAATTTCCTCCATTGCTTCTTAGCAGCTTGTTTATATGAACTATAGTAGTGTTTCTGAAGCAAACAGATCAGTTTTAACAGCACAGGGCAACACTACATGATATTTTCTTTACTTTAAAACACTTTCATTTTTTGGCGTGACTACCCACCTATTTTGCACACAAAGGCTTTTTAATGTGAGAACTAAATAACTTTTTATGAACACTGCTTTGGAGAAGTAAGCCCTAGGACATTTAAGAGCACTATAGGAAGCCAAATCTAAAGAATCCTCTCATTTGGTTAGAATTCCTTAAAATAGATACAGTAGACAGACAGATGGATAGATAGATCTCAGTCTAAAGGAGAAGTAACAAGGAGTTGACAAGTTATATTTTAATCTAAATTACCTAATCTAAAAATAACCAGGAAAATTCAGTTTTATATAACTAGGAGCAGCATTTTGAAGTTATGTTTCATTTATTTGACTTCCCTTATGAATAGAAATAACAGCTGTCAATGCTCTGATCATTTATGGTATACAAATTTAACTCCCAGTAAGCACCCAGTGTGGACAGTTCTTGTGCCTAATATAGAATGCAACAGTTAAAGGCATTAAAAGCAATGCCATCTGTGATTGAAACCAGTCTACTAAAGTAGACTATTAATCAAAGCAAAGTTTGATAAAGAAAAAAACTTGTATACAAACAGCTCTCACCTGTCTAATCCCCAGACGATATGCAAGTATACGATCAACTGCATCTGGATTCATCTGCGTCCACTGTAATTTGTAAGAATAAATTTGAGCTTTGTTCTGCCAAAGAGGATTATAAGTGTCATAGTAGAACTCTGGGGGATAAGCCTTCCCTGCAAATAAAAACATCACAAATAAGGCACATTTAAATATGTATGTTAGATAAACTTATGGGCAAGTATAAAGTTATTGAGCTGTGTACACTATAATACATAACAAATAAATTATTTTGTATAGTTTATTTTTATTATTAATAATTATAGTGATAATGATAGTTTTGTATACTTTAATAATATAGTAGTAGTGTTTTGACTGTAGTAGAAATACTTTAAACAGTCCTTGGACTGGAATTCAATGCAGGACGTTTTTATTAAAAATAAAGGGTTAGGATCTTTGTTAGATTGATTTGCAAAAACAATTATGTCAAAATACATAATGAAGATAGAGAATTCTTTTGCCATTTTTTTTTAAATGTTGAGATCCTAACTTACCATTGTTAATAAATCAGTCCCTAATGGGGTTATGTAACAAATGTGATTTATATGAGGTTATGTAATAAAAGTGAATTTTGTAATAAGAAAGAGATATATCATGATAGGAAATTAAAGATAATTATGGTAAAATTCAACTGCTCTTTATCCATTTTTATGGGATTTTTAGAGATATATTTATCAATGTGTGAAAGAGTTCCCCTAAATTAAAAGTTTGCCCAGGTACAGCAACCCTTAGCTACCAAGCAGGTACAAACATCTTACTTGTTGCCATGGTTTAATTTACAATGTACTTGGGCAAACAATGCCTTTTATTACATATGGTGGATAGTGTCTTCTATCTAAAAGCTACTACTGTATTTATACACAAAGGGGCAGATTTATTAAATTAGCGTGAAGGATTCGAATGGAAAAAATTTGAACTTCAAATTTTTTTTGGGCTACTCCGACCACTGAATATCCCAAACTTCGATTCAAATTTGCCAAATTCAAAAATTCTACTGGCATTTAAAAAAATTTTGATATAACAATTCGGCAGATTAAACCTACCGAATTGTTATATAACTCTATTGGAAACACCCATTGGATTTTCCCAAGTTTTTTTGACCGAATATAAAAATTCAATCGAATGATTCGAACGATTTTTTAAAAGATCAAATTTTTCATATTCGATCGTTCGAAAATCGCATTGCGTTAAAACCCCTTTGAATTTGAATTCGAGGGGTTTTAATTCGATATAAATTCAATGGTTGAATTCGAGGATTAACTAACCCTGGAATTCGACCCTTAGAAAATCTGCTCCAAAATGGATAACATAACAGTAAAATGTCATTTATTGCCCAGAAGGGATATGTGATAATTAGTGATGGGCGAATTTGCGGCGAATTCCCGCGATTCACCGCAAGCAAATAAATTCACAAAACACCAGTGAAATTTCGCCTGGCAAAAATTCACCGGCATCTCTTTTTGGACGCCTGCGTCCAAAATCGGACACCAGCATCCAAAAACGGATGCCTGCATCCAAAACAAGAAGCGGTTTTGCAAATTTCTCCAGAAATTCGTGAAAAATTTGGCGAAGCAGCTGATTCGCCCATCACTAGTTATAATACAATAATTAAATAATTCCCCACAAATACATTCTTCAGGGTGAATTATGTTGGATGTGGATGTTATATTGCATTCAAAATATAAGAGAATCTCATTCAATAAACATCATTGAGGACGTTAATAATGGAACTGATTTGTTGAGGTTCAACTGATTTCCATGGTAGCATTGATGATGTTAAAGTAGTGAATATGTTACAGTATTTTATATGTAGCTTTAGTGTTTTAACTACAGTAAATATAAACTTAATATTGTGTGAATGTATTGATATAGATACATACTGGTAGTGAGATCTAGTTTATGTCAGAGGCACATGGACATTTAGTCATAGTCAAAGGCTAGTGGGCATGCTAACCAAACTAGTATCTGAAGCACAAAGACTACAAACACAGGAAAATGGTACGTTCTCTACTTGGAGTAAGGTTCTTAGTGGGGTCCCTCAGGGCTTGGTGTTGGGTCCACTTTTATTTAACTTGTTCATTAATGACTTAGGGGAGGGTGTTGTAAGTAATGTATCCGTGTTTGCGGATGACACAAAACTATCCAGCCCAATTAATTCCATCCAGGATGTGGCATCCTTGCAACAGGATCTTGACAAACTGGCAATCTGGGCAGATAAGTGGCAAATGAGATTCAATATTGATAAATATAAAGTCATGCACCTGCGATGTAAAAATATTCAAGCCACTTATACCCTTAATGGGACTGCACTAGGCAAATCCATTATGTAAAAGGACCTTGGAGTCCTTGTAGATGATAAACTTGGCTGTAGCAAGCAGTGCCAGGCAGCAGCATCAAGGGTCAATAAGGTCTTGAGCTGTATTAAAAAGGGCATTGAGTCACGGGAGGAGGGGGTCATTCTTCCACTTTATAGAGCACTTGTAAGGCCACATCTAGAATATGCCGTACAATTTTGGTCTCCCTCACTCAAACAGGACATTATTGTATTAGAGAGGGTACAGAGAAGGGCAACTAAGCTGGTAAAAGGTATGGAAAATCTTAGCTATGAGGAAAGACTGGCCAAATTGGGGATGTTCACGCTGGAGAAGAGGTGCTTAAGGGGTGATATGATAACTATGTATAAATATATGAGGGGGTCATATAATAATCTCTCTAATGCTTTATTCACAAGTAGGTCTTTCCAGATGACACGAGGTCACCCATTCCGTTTAGAAGAAAAGAGGTTCCGCCTAAATATTCTGAAGGGGTTTTTTACAGTGAGAGCTGTGAAGATGTGGAATTCTCTCCCTGAAACTGTTGTACTGGCTGATACATTAGAGCTTTAAGAAGGGGTTGGATGGCTTTTTAGCAAGTGAGGGAATACAGGGTTATGGAAGATAGTTCATTATATAAGTTGATCCAGGGACTAGTCCGATTGCCTTTTTGGAGTCAGGAAGGAATTTTTTCCACCTCTGAGGCAAATTGGAGAGGTTTAGGATGGGGTTTTTTGCCTTCCTCTGGATCAACTAGCAGTTAAAATTAAAAAAAAAGTTAAAAAGTTTGAACTTGATGGACGCGAGTCTTTTTTCAGCCTAACTTACTATGTTACTATGTTACTATGTATGTTACTTGTGTCAGACATTTGTTATAACAAAAGATAGATAGAAGGTAAACTAGAGACAGCAATATTATTTACCTTTACTTCCAGATTGAACTTGAAGTATTTGTGCCTCTTTCGTAACTCCAACTATATACAGTAACTGTAACTAGTTGATATGGCATATGTGTAGAAAAATTATAATTTCCACTATTAGTCTGAATTGATTTAGTCACCAAGGATGACTACAATTTAGAATCATTCCAGTTCTCTGTTCACTTTTAATATTAATTTCTGATTCAGATGAACTCAGCCAGGGATAAGGGAAATCCAATGCTTCAAAGTAAGAGAGTCCCTTTATATTTTCAATAACGTTCTTCTTTTTACAAAACCATCTTAGCATAAATAATGAAAATCTATTTTTAGCTTTGCCTTCAGTTGCCCTGAAAATCTGAATTAAACTCAAAATCAAAGTGAAAATTACTTTCTTTTGAAAACACGTCCTTATTTGGCATATTAAAATGGCCCGTAGCATTACACAGTTAGTGTGTCTTGACAAGGAGACTAACATACACATTTTGATCAGCTCTAAAGTGGTAATGCTGAAGGCAATGTTTAAAATCCTTCTCTGTCTTGTCAGTCTGTGGAGACAGCCTATAAATACAACTACTGAAAGATGTTCTAATGTTGAAATTAAAGTTCTAAACTTTCAAGCTCATAATACTTCTTCCCAAATCATGCCCTTAAGTATTTGTACAAGAAGTGTTCCTTGCAGGGTACTTTGTTTTAAATACATTTTGTATTGCTTTTATCTACAATGACTAAAGAGTGTTTTGAAGGATAAAAAAAGGATATGTATGTAACTCTTTGCAAAACTTCAATTTGCAAACTCTTTTTTTTTTAGTATGAGAGGAAAAGATTACAAGGAAATAGATGGAGAAGATGATTCATAAACCATGTTCACACTCTAATAACTGCATCCTGGCATTGGTGTTAAAAGAAAGCTGAAGGTTAACAAAGAATTTGTCTTATATGCATATTATATTGTGGACTTTTGTGGGAGCTCAGCACCAACCACATGCCTTTAGCAGAAAAAAAACTGTGACTCACAGTATGCTCCCAGTAGCTTCCCTTTACTTCAGCTAATTGACAACTATGGATTACTGGATTACTGACACAATATACTGTACAATATGCACTTGACAATACACAGCTGATTGGAAATTAATTCAGATTCACATTACATGGCAGCATAGGATCCAGTGTGTTCTGCATCTGATGTAACAAATTATCAGCCCTGTTAGTATATTATGTTCTATGACAGATGTAAATTAATTTCGGCTAATTATTACCAAGTTTAAAACATCCTCTCAAGATTAGCTTCTCAACAGCAACACAAAGCACATCCTGCATGTGGAGTGACACCAGACACAGTATGTCCTTACTAGATCCTCATTGGGAAGCTTCTGGGTACAGTCTTGAAGAACAGGAACACTACTGTTCTCCAAAGGCTAAACCCTCGAAAAGGTGCTATAACTTTAGTTCTCCTTTAAAGATGGTTGAAATGAAATGCACCAATCCATGTAGAATTGTCCATGTATACTCATTTCAACATTACAGTCAACAGCATCAAATCAGTGCATTATTACAATTTTAATTTATTCAGATTTCCCTCATGTCATCTCTTCCATGAGTCCTCATTGGGGTGGGGGATAAATAGATTATATTTTTTGGGATTCTTTTATATAAATTAATATTACCCTGTGCCAATCCAGAAAAATATAATTCGCAGGTATTAAGTATTAAACAATTCAGTGCATGTTGTATTGTATAGGAAAACTGTAATTTTCTTGAAAATCTGTAAAAATCCATGAAAAGTCTGTAGCATGTTACATGGATTTTCAATATACAAAAAATAAGCATTTTTATAGGAAGTATTCAAGTTTTAAAGGGATTGTTAAACTTTGAGTTAACTTTTAGTATAATGTTTGTGGTTTTATAGATATTTAGATTTTTATCCAGCAGCTCTCTATTTTGTAGTGTCAGCAATTTGGTTTCTAGGGTACAAATTACCCTAGCAACCCTGCATTGATACGAATAAGAGACTGGAATAGGAATAGGGGATGGACTGAATAGAATGATAAGTAATAAAAAGTGTCAATAACAATACATTTGTAGCCTTACAGAGCATTTGTTTTTAGATGGTGTCAGTGACCCCCATTTGAAAGCTGCAAAGAAACAGAAGAAAATTGCAAATGATTAAAAACTATGAAAAATAAATAATGAAGACCAATTGAACAGTTTCTTAGAATTGGCCCTTCTACAATATACTAAAAGTTAACTTGAAGGTGAACCACCCCTTTAAATGACTGACCTTTTACTTATTTCTAATGGCAGCTAGAAATAAGTGCGATCTTTTTTGTATATAAGAAAGGTGGTTTATTAAACTACAAATTTGCTGTACTCTAGTCAAGTTTGCTTCCCTTTCCATTAGTGCTCAAGCAGAGGATTTCATGAATACTTTTTTAAATGTCATGATTTTTGTGTCAATTATTGTGGGGAAACAGTAGAGTATCTTTGAACTGCTAGATATGGTTGTATGCAATCTGAATTAAGGAAATATAGTTGTGTGTTATAACTATAGTACTGTACTTTGATTTATCCTTTCTATGCTCAGTTTTCTTGGCTCAGCAACTTCTTATTAGTGTTTGTCTATTCCTCAGAACTGTAAATACAGAGTGCTATCTGTGATACTGTTATAAAGATAGCTAGAATCTCTTAAAGAATGGCAGAATTGCTGCTTTTAGAGAGAAGGGAAAGAAAAAAGCAATTTGAGTAACAAGAAATATGCCCCTTTTATCAAATGCAAAGGAAACATATTTTTCACAGTAAATATAAAAAAAGGGTGAAGTGTCTAATGCTAGTGTTAATTTGCTAGTGTTACCACCCAAGGGGACTTCACTGATTTACTAATGGGTGCAGGTGTCACTTCTCTAGCGATGGAGATAGAAGCTAGTGTTGCTTCACACTCTAATGCCATGCGAATGTTCAGTCTGGCGAATGGACATTACCCCACAAATTAACTAAGATGTAGATTTTACTAAATGTTACCTCTATCGCCAGACTTGCCTTTGCCAGCTCTGAACTGGCAAAGTGCTTTGGAGTGCATAGAACATCCTCAATCTTCAGTTAATTACATATTAATTTTTGAGTGGAATATGTTCTAAGTCCAAAAAACGCTGGAGTCTTTTAATTTTTTCAGGGTGTTAGGCTGCAAAAGGCATACATTTTTTTCGGGTACACGGTTTCCTCCATACATTTTCTACCATATTGAACATTATGTAACAGCAGCCTTATGTGTAAGGCATTAAAACAACTCTATTCACTTCATTAAGGTTCCACTTGGCATGTCTAGTTATCATTTTAAATGTAATGTATTAGATGTACCACGTAATATAAATAGCTCCATTCCTCTTTAAATTTCCTGCCGTACGCAAATTAGCATTGTCTGAGCAACTTTTCACCTGGTGAAGTAATGTGATGGCAGCAAAGCTGTCACTGGTGAATTTGCACTCCTTAGTAAATTTGCTCCAATGAGTAGCAGAAATAAATATTCTAATGATGTTGTCCCTCTAAGGGGCAGATTTATCAAATTCACATGAATGATTAAAAATTCGATCAAAATTTCAAGAAGATACGAATTCAAATTTTTGAAGGCCACTTCGATCATCGCATTTTGAAAATTCGATCGAATCGAATCATTCAAATAAAATTCTATTAGAATATTCCAATATTTGGCAGTCAAATTACTTGCCCTTTAATTTTTTGACTGCCTAGATCGCCAGATTCAACCTACTGAATTGCTATTAAACCCTATGGGAAGCTCCCATAGGGTTTTTTCAGCTTTTTAAGATCGAATAAAAAAAAATGCAATCTAATGGTTAAAATCGTTTTATTCGATCGAATTGCGGTAAAAAGCTTTTTTTTTAAATTCAACCACAATTCGATTGGTTGAATTTGAGGGTGAATTTACCCTTGAATTCGACCAATATTAAATCTGCCCCTAAGTATGTCAAATAATTTTATGATGGTTATTATTATTATTCACAAGTAAGTATACCATTTACTGCACTATTTGAGCCAAAAGTAACTCTGACTTAAGCAATACCCTTAACTTATCTTCTCTTAAAGTAATTCTTCACTTGCCATTTCTCTGGATTTATTATATTTTTGCTTTATTGGCAAACAGAACAAGTTAAACTCACAAGGGCTGCAACTGGGAATCCCATTACTTTTACAGATTTCTTACAGTTCTACAGTTTCTGCTATTATTATATATTATAACATCAGTTTTTCTTCTAATTACTCTCAATTTATTGCTTCTTGTGCAAAGTTCTCTCTTAGTTTTCACTCCTCATGCTACGTTGCAAATTACAGCAGAAACAAATGACTCTAAATAATGTTGTGTCATAAAATATAATTAAAGAGTGACCCTAAAAAATCCAATTTTCAAAGGATAAATGTCTTCAATTCTGCTTTGCCTAATGCTTTTCTGTAGTTTGTATTTTTATTGGCTGCCTGTATGATATATTCAGTACTGGTTGGTAATGTTGTTTCAGCAGAATAATGAAGTTTTTTTTTTTTTCTGGTTCATTGTCAACATTTAGTTAATAAAACTAGTCAAACAAGTCTGCATAAGCTTCTGTTGGCTTTACCTATTTTATGAGAAACTTCTCATGTAACTTCCTTTTGGTCAAAAGTATTTATAATAAGAAATGTGGTAATGCTATTTCCCATTGCTCTTTATTTTTGACAGATTTGTTTTCTTGTAATAATACAACAATACCTTGTACTTTATGTTAACTAATCTAGATCAAATCAATGCTGATGGTGACATAATTATGCTGGTTTAGTTTTTAGTAGACATAAAGAATAGTGCTTCACCATGCTTTACACTCAAGCATGTAGAAACACGAGTATCTGATTGACACCTTGCATACTGTAAGCTTTAGCACCATGCATGTGCTATTGATTTATATATATATTAAAACTTCAAAGATTCAGTTATAAAAAAATATTGTCAAAAACAACCAATATTTTGTCAACTATGGTAAAAGCAATTGCTCATCATTATTGTATTTAGGAAGTATTATGGGACTCATTCTGCTAGGGGTACATCTATAAACTGCATTGTATACATCTGCCTTAATTCATCGTGATAGAATAAATAATTTTGAACCAAATTACAGAAAATAGGTATTTGGGATGTCAACAGTGTCATTCATCAAAAACTTTCTAGAGGGAAATAAAATTGTCATAGTTGTAGTGCATTAAAATACATTTGGCGCATTTATAACTGAAATTAAATAAAATGTGTTTACCCACAATTCACTATTTCCACCTGTATTTTTTTGCAATAGAACCTAGAAGAATTGGTTGCAAACATTTGTGCCAGGCTGTGAAAAGTTAAGCCTGTCATGTATTAAGTAGAAATATAGTGAGATCCTATGAATTAAATACACTGCAGGAGGCATGTAAGTAATAACTGCCTCGGCATCCTTGCATCCAATATATCAACATATGAGCACTTAGCACTTTGTACAATACGATGCAAGGAATTTTGTGGCACAATAGTGAACTTAAATATTGTGAATCCCCAGACATTATTCAGATTATAGCGTTTTCCAAAAGGGTAACTGTAAGCACCTGTTACAAGAAAACTGCACCGACCAGATCCAGCTTCATTAATAACACTGCAGTTGTAAGTCCCATAATGCTCCTTGGCAAGAATATTTACAGTTAACTCTGTATAATCTTGAGAGTCAAATTGTCCTTTTTCTAGCAACTTATTTCCCAGCCGCCATTCATACATTAAGACTCGTGTGGGATATGCTCGAAGTACTCTGCAGTTCATTGTCACGCTATGGCCCAATCCTTGTCGTATTTCCTGGAATACTGGTTCAACTGCTGGTGGATCTGTGAAAGACAAAGAAAGAAAAGTTCAGTTTTGGTATTTGCATTCTATATATAGTATACTATATGTGTTTAAATCTATGCTTTTTTTATTCCTTCAGTTACTACTGAATAATTTTACTTTTATTTAACCAATTTACATGATCAGTTACTAAGCTCTTATGGTAAGAGCACCAGCCTAGCAACAACCATTAACAATTTCTTGGCAAGAAATTCAATAAATGGTCACTAGAGAGTAATCATATCTCTGTTAACATGTCTGCATTCTCATTCTAGAACATGCATATTATGTTTGACATTATTGAGGGGGGTTTGCAGAAGCTGCAGTTATTGCTACAAAAGTGTATGCAGTAGAAATCCATGACTTCTTCAGGTTATAAAAAACAGAGTATTATGGGCATATAATTAAGCACATTTAGATAGTGTTGTCTACTCATAGCTTTTTTATTGATTTACCTCTTTTATAGTACTTTAAAGAGCAATGACATTTTTGTTCTTAAATCCTTCACTGCTAAAAGGTGCATTTTTCAAACTGGTTAGGAATTCTTGTTTCCACCAATGTATTCTAGATCACTTTCTACAGCCTTCCCAAAATATATACAGTAGAACATTACTGCACAACACAGTGGAGGTGTACTTAGAGACATTATTTAGATCAGTGTGAATAGATACATATTGGTTTAAGTTATTATTATCCATAGCTTAAAAAGCTCAAAATATAAAGTGATTTAAGCATTTGTATCCAAAAACCAGGATTTTTCATTCTTGAACATTAAACTAACATATATATATATATATATATATATATATATATATATATATATATATGCCCTTTATTCTCAGTTTTAATTCAATTAATGACAGATCTACCCATCTTTTAAACATATCAGTATAGTACAATCACACTGTAATATAAATTTTAATGGAAGACAAAAAATCTCTAGAAATGCAGCGCTTAATATACTGAATACATTGTACCAGTAGAGAGGCTCAGCATCCATATGACGACATTAATGTGTCATGTCTTCATGTGTGTGAAAAGTGCATTTTCAGTGAGCATGACGCTCATTTGTGGGGGCCCACGAAGTTTGTAACCTGGTGGGGCCCCTAGTGTCCAGTCCGGCCCGAGTTCTACCAGCTGAAAATAATAAAAAAGCATTCTGCCTTGGAGATTTGTGCTGCTGAATAGTTCATCAGTGTTGCGTCATACTGCTACTATATGTCTTTGATCAGAAATGTAGTTGACCTGGGGGCAAATTCACTAAAGCACGAAGCGTCTAACGCTAGCACTAATTCGCCAGCGTGATGTCAATTCATAACTTTGCAAATTCACTAACACCGACTCTGGCGAATTTTCGCTAGCGAAGTAGATAGACTAGCACAACTTTGCACCCTAACGCCAGGTGAAGTTGCGCACTGACGAATGATCGTAATTATGCAAATTCACTAAGATGACCATTTTACTGAACGTTACCACTTACGCTACACATTACTTCACCAGGTCAGACCTGGCGAAGTTCAATACAATAGATCGAAGTTTGAAAAAAAAAATGGAAATTTTTTTCTAAGTCCCAAAGAAACGCTGGCGTGTTTTACCTTTTGTAGGGTGATAGTCTTAAAAAGAGCTACATTTTTTGGAGGGCTTACCCTCCTTCCCCCTTAGATTTCCTAACATGGCAACTCAACTATAAAAGGGGCACATATTTAGGGCAATAGGACAACTTTATTTTTTTTATTAAAGCTTTCCTGGGCTTGTGTAGTGTAATGTAGTGGCTGTAACATATACTTCTATTATACTTTGAAATTCGCGATGTATGCAAATTAGGCATCACTAGTGTAAATGCGCTTTTCCTGGCGAAGTAACACTACCGCAACTACACTACTGTTCGCTGACCTGAGCGTTACTTCGTACTTTAGTGAATTTGCGTAGCGCTGGTGAAAATTCGCCTGGTGTAGAGCGGCGAATGTTAGAGAAGGCAACGATTTGCCCCTTAGTGAATTTGCCCCCTGGTCTCCAACATGGGCTGTAAAGCAGTTAGGTGCCTTTCCATTATGGAATGACTCAATCACCTAGGCCAGATGTGATTTTGGTGTTAATGAATGGTAAATTCAAGCTCTAAACTTGGGCTATAATATTTTACTCAGTGGCTCTGTGAAACCATGGAGTGGTGCCCACCCATTATTACAATGCGAGACATATGCTATGGGGGTGAGTGAATGGCATACTGAAGCTCAGCATCCCAGCTCAAATATATAATGTATGAATAGGGTTTCTCTTTTGCCTAAGTGCAGGTTTCTGATAGAACAAAATGGCACAGTATTACATGAGAGGCATTTCATTTTTCTGGCAAAGGGGTGTAATATGCACTGCTCAGACATTCTGCAATACTATGTAATGTTGTAATTTGATTGGTCAGATGGTAGGCAACTGATTTCAAACTAAATAGATGGTAGAATTAAACTCAGCACCTCTGAAAACCCTAGGTAAATATTTTGTTGCATTCAGATCTGATTTGGCAAATAGAATGGCTGGCTGTGGGGGATGTTTGTGTATTGGCTAAAACTGACTTTATTCTGGATGAGAAGATGGTCTCTAAAATGTTTTGTTGCATTTCATGTTCAAATAAATAAAACTGTTACATGAAATAAAACATGAT
Organism: Xenopus borealis; assembly: GCA_024363595.1. NCBI lineage: Eukaryota > Metazoa > Chordata > Amphibia > Anura > Pipidae > Xenopus > Xenopus borealis. Next base: position 69,634,211 of record CM044446.1, on the reverse strand, counting down.
ACAAGTACCACTTGAGACATGTAAGGCCGTTAAAGTAGAGGGCCATATTTTGTGACTGTTTACATTCTCATGGATGAAAGCATGGTCCTTGAGAAATTTTGGTGCATTTGGTCTTACTGAGTTTGCATGCATAAAGAACATCCAAAAAAGTAAAATGTGTTCTTTGGCTACTTTTTATAGGCTTTAGTTCTCATTACAAAGTCCCATGATTTAAAAGAATACACTGTATTTTTGACAAAATAGGCAATAGGCAATAAATATTATTCATGCACCACCAACAACAATAAAAACTAGAATACTTTTGGTAATTCACACATAAATACAATGGCATTACAGGGGCTGCTGCTGCTGCCACCTGAGGCGACAGCCCCAACTAAATCCAAACTAAACCCAAACCTATTTGTGAAAGGTAGTGTACCAGTGTATGACTAGTCTTTGTCTCAGAGTCATGCTTTTAATAAGTAGCACTGATTTAAACAGCTTAAACCTTAAATAAACCCAGCTGGCTGTTTTTCTTCCAATAAGGATAAATTATATCTTAGTTGGATCAAGTAGAAGCTACTTTTTTATTTTTACTAAGAAAAAGGAGACATTTGGATTACTTGATTATAATGGAGTCTATGGGTTAGATTCATCAAAGAGTGAAGTAAAGAGTGAAGCTCCACCACCAGAGGGAAATTCAGCTCTCCATTCATTTCTATAGGATTTTTGAAGGCGTATTTATCAAAGGGTGGAATTTCACTTTCACCCATTGATAAATACTCCTTTCAAAATCCCATAGAAATGAATTGAGAGCTGCGGAATTTCCCTCTATTGGCGGAACTTCACTCTTAACTTCACTCTTTGATGAATCTACCCCTATGGGAGAAGGCATTTCCTTAATTCAGAACTTTCTGGATAACGGGTTTCTGGATAACGGATACCTTATCTGTATAATAGTATGGGTTATGTCACATTAAGATGGGATGTACTGATTGACATCATGTGTGAAATACTAGGTACATAAGAGTTTGTTTTGGAGGGGGGTATTTTATCTCTGATGAAGTCCCCAGAAGGTGATAAAATGCTATTGTATACACCATGTATACTGTACTGATTTCTGCTGTTTTTAATTTACATAATTGTTATGGATGTTAACCAGCTTGATAAGTGATACCTAGGGGGTTATTTACTAAACTCAGGTAGGACGTTTTGGAGTATAATTCAACTTTTTGATTTTTTTTATAGATCTATTAAAGCAAAAAGTGTGAATACAAAATCCATCATCTCAGATCTACCAAAGTTGTGTATAAGTCAATGGCAGAGGTCCCTAACCTATGTTGACGTTTGTGTGGCCTGCGCTAGAATTAGCCAGAAAATCTGATCTTTTTTGGGGTTTTCAGGCAAAAAAAAAAATCTAATGATTTGGGAAAAAACTCCAAAACAGTCATACAATTCAGGTTTTTGCTCGGTTTAATCTGGATTGTAATTAAACTAATTACACCAATAATTATTTTAATAATAAATAAGGTCAAAACTAAATTTTGATCTGGATGTACAAGAAATAGAAACATAAACCTAAATTTTTTTTCTCTGAGATTATTGATTGACGTTGTGGGGGTTCACTCGCTGGTAGGCTGAAAATGAGGTGACTTCACATACCAGGATCGGTTTAAGGGCTTCCTGCCTGCGATTATTTTCCAGCAGATGCAGAAGTTTCCCCTCGCAGGGGGAAGATAACCGAAGAAAACATCATTGAACAGAAATTTCCAGCCTCCAGGCTAACTCAAAAATAAATGTCTGTTTCTATTTTTGCAGATGATACTAAATTGTGCAGAACTATTGGCTCCATGCAGGATGCTGCCACTTTGCAGAGTGATTTGTCTACAGTAAGTTGGGAAACTGGGCAGCAAACTGGAAATGAGGTTCAATGTTGATAAATGCAAGGTTATGCACTTTGGCAAAAATAATATAAATGCAAGTTATACACTAAATGGCAGTGTGTTGGGAGTTTCCTTAAGTGAGAAGGATCTTGGGGTTTTTATAGATAACAAGTTGTCTAATTCTGGGTAGTGTCGTTCTGTAGCTACTAAAGCAAATAAAGTTCTGTCTTGCATAAAAAAGGCTCAAGGGATGAAAACATAATTATACCTCTTTATAGATCCCTAGTAAGACCTCATCATGGAGTATGCAATGCAGTTTTGGAATCCAGTCCATAAGAGGGATATAAATGAGCTGGAGAGAGTGCAGAGACGTGCAACTAAACTGGTTAGAGGGATAGAAATCTTAAATTATGAGGGTCGACTGTCCAGGCTGGAGTTGTTTTCTCTGGAAAAAAGGCACTTGCGAGGGGACATGATTACACTTTACAAGTACATTAGAGGACATTATAGACAAAAATCAGGGGACCTTTTTACCCATAAAGAGGATCACCATACCAGAGGCCACCCCTTCAGACTATAAGAAAAGGACTTTCATTTGAAGCATCGTAGGTGGTTCTTCACAGTGAAGACACTGAGGATGTGGAATGCACTGCCAGGTCATGTTGTGATGGCTGATTCTGTTGATGCTTTTGACAGGCGTGGATGACATTTTTGGACAGACATAATATCAAAGGCGATTTTGATACTAAACTCTACAGTTAGTATAGCTATGGGCATATATGGGGGGTATGTGTGTTTGCTGGGTTTTAATTTGGAGGGGTTGAACTTGACGGACTTTGTCTTTTTCCAACCCAATTTAACTACAGATGCAGCCACTTGTATTTGTGTGTTAGATGTGTCATGACTAAGGGCTAATTGAAGAAACTGTGTTATCCAAAGTTGTCTTAACTAATTTAATGCATTTAACCTTTTCATTAGCATACCAAAGCACCATTGTTCACAATGATGAACACTTTAATTAGATGGGATGTTGTGATGCAATTTTCAGTGTTAAATGAGACAAGTGTGAAGTCTGAGTTAAGTTATTCTGTGCCAAACACACAATCCAAAGTGAATTCATCTGTATGTAACTAAGGGGCATGTTTACTAAAATTGGAGATAAATATATGGAGAGATTTCTGGAGATGTTGCCCATAGCAATCAATCAGCAATTAGATTTAAACAGCCACCTATAAGTTATCAAAGATCTTATTGGTTGCTATGGGCAACATCTCCAGACATTTCTCCAGATATTTATCTCCAATTTTAGTAAACATGCCCCTATGTAACGATGGATTTTTTCAACCCAATTAACTATGTCTTTCCTTTTCTCTCTGTGAGCAATCCAGCACATGTCTCTCTCTCACACACACAGCCTCATAAGCTCTGCTGCTCAGCTTCAGATGTACTACAAATAGGCCTAGGGCCTCCTGAAAACCTGGCCGATGGATTTAGGAATCTGTCTCACCCTTCTCTTGTGGATTCCCAGTAAGACCAGCACCGGATCAACAATTACAAAAATTGCAGAGAGACCAAGTGTTTCTCTGCTAACACCTTCACTGGTCTAACCTCAGTAAACATGTCTGAGAATCCATGGCCCAACATACATGTTATCAATCACTTTTCCACGGGAAACTTTGAACCTTTTTCTCACCATACCACAAATTCAAATTCAGAGGCTTCAATTTTATTTTTTAATCTAATTAACCACCAAGAGATTTAGCCAATGTTTAGCTGATAAATAAAATAATGAAGTGCTCAATGAATTGAACCTATAATTATCTATAAGTCCAGTTAAGCAAATCAGGCGGCACTCCAGATGAGCTTGAGGAGGTTTGTTTCAACATTAAGGAAACAACATTGCCTTATGTGTTTCCGGAAAGCATTCCCTTAACCATAGGCATGTATAATTATGTATAGTCTATTTGAATAGAAAGACTCTAAACAAGGAAAATGTACTGTGCAACCCAGACCAATAAGGAGATTACAGAATAGAAAGACATAAAAGACTAGCAGAAAGTGAATCTGACTCTATGTATTTCATTTGGGTTGATAAACACTGTAGCTATTCTTCCGAATATATGCACATAGTCTATCAATTTTACATATATGCTGGCATACAAATATCAGTACAGGAAACAGTTTGATATAAAAGCTCTGAACCCATTTTGACAACAGGAGGCCTCTACTCTGACTCAGTAAAACCTTAATGATGCTTTGCCATAGTTTTATACATCAGTATTATTAAATATGCCAGTGCAAGAACACAAGTTCACTAAGACTAACATTTAGGAGAAAGCATTATGTTTATTTGTTCACATCAATAGATTGTACAATGCTGCTGGGCCCTGATTGCACCTTTAGTTGCACTTTTCTTTTCATTTTTAAGTCTTGTAATTAGATTGTGCTTTTGTATATATAAGGGAGTATGGGTCTTATGCTATTTGCTTTAAAGATAATTTTAAAATCATTCAGGTAATTTATGTCAAATAAGAAATCATAAAATAAAACTGATTGTATACTGATTTAAGTACACACAGAGTATATTTTCAGAATATAAAAAATATAACACAGCCTGCTTTAACAAAAAAACAAAAAATCTGCCATAAAATCCAAGACTGGAGAGGTAATGTTCTAGTGTTTTAAAAGTTAAGATCTAAGTTTCTTTTTAAAGAGGCTAAGGTGGTTTCTCTACATACAGAAAGAATTCCAGAGGTAAGGAACAGCAAGATAGGAAAGTTTAAGATGAAAGATAATGGTGGGCCTGGATGATGTGATGAGGAGAAAAGTATACAGCCAGGAACTCACAATTAAACAAGTTGTTGTGTCACATTAAGATGGCATGTATTGATTGACATCATGTGTGAAATACTGGTTACATAATAGTTTTGGAGGGGGTATTTTGCCTCTATGAACTCCCCATAAAATGCTATAGATGTTAAGGGTATACAATTTATCCACCATGTATACTGTACTGATTTCTTTTGTTTTTCATTTACATAATTATTATGGATCTTAACCAGCTTGATTAGTGAGACCTATGGGGGTTATTTACTAAACTCAGATATGGCTTTTTGGGGTACAGTTAATAAAATAAAAAGAGCCAGGTTAGGGTGGAAAGGTGATAAACTCTGTTTTTGCTATTTTCAGTATTACATGGTATTGGTTCATGCAGGAGAAGAGAGTTAAGAGGCAGTTAGAAATCTGCATCTCAATACCAGTGGTTAGTGAAGGGTCTCTTTATTATTAACAGAATGTAAACTTACACAGAATCAAGCTGAGTAATAAGAGTAATTGGTTTCAAATGTTAGCCATTGCAGCTATGGTGATGTCAAAGATGTTATAGTGTTGTGTCTATTATTTGGATTAGCTGATATTTTGATAACATCAGTGATATCATCTAGTCCTGCATGCACATTATAATCTGCTTAGTTACCTGTCACATACAGATCCAGTCACTTGGATTTTTAAGTTAAATGTGTCGTGACTCAGGGCTAATTGAAGAAACTGTGTTATCTAAAGTTATCTTAACTCATTTAATGCATTTAACCTTTTCATTAGCATACCAAAGCACCATTGTTTTCAATAGTGAACTCTTCAATTGGATGGGATGCTGTGACACGCTATTCTGTGCTAAGTGGGATAAATGGGATAAATGAGTTAAGTCAAGACACATTAAACACACAATCCAAAGTGACTGCATCTGTACATAATGTGCCTATTGCAAGTTTTAAATCTTTTAAAGTTAAATTTAATGGCACCCACAACGGTAAAATTGCCTCTTTTTATTTACAGGGATGTATGTTGTTGCAATGCTCACAATGGTTATTCCCATCATAATTCAGTACTCTTGTGGCTTTTCTAGAAGCCACTTCTTTTGAGGAGCAACATTTGTCTACCCCTTATATAATAAGGTTGCACACATATACATATATATTCACCACAAATTGGCATTCTCCACTTGTAATAGTAAGGCTTACCAAGTATAATATAGTCCAATTGAAGATAGCACAATTTTTTCATAAAAAAGTCAATATCATCAGGACCCTGATATGGAGATGGATATGCCACTGATTTGAACTCAGGGGTCCCAGACTCACATTTTTAAAATCATTATTGTGTTTTTTAAACCACAGAGCAGATGCCCTAGTAGTTCAACCATGTGTTGAAATTACTTTTTCACTGATGGACAAGATTTATTCACGCAGTTCTCTGACACAGAGCTATTACATTCAAGGTCAAAATAAACCATTGTTACTTAACTGCAGCACACATTCAAATTTTAATACCTGTATTTGAAGGTGAGATTTATCACACCTTGACCAGGGAAACAGTCCTAATTCAAATATTCACCACCTTAAACCTGCAGAGTTCATTTACAAGTCAATTGCAGAGGTCCTTGAGCCAGTTGGAGATGTCAATAGCTTTCCTGACATTCAAGTTTTTTTTCTGGAGATTTGTACAAATTAAAAATGAATCAAACACAATTAAAATTTTCGGGTTGGAACCATTCAATAAAATATTAGACATTACATTTTTTTCTTAAATTGTGAGTATATCTGATTAAAAAAATTCACATGAGTTAGAAATTTGACCTTTGAGAAATGGGACAACCTTGTCCTCACCAGTATTAAGAGGTAAATCATTACTTTGGGCAAACCAGCACAATAGGGCACCCCTTAATGCATAGAGCCATACTGCACAGGATCTGGCTGTTCTCTACACCACACTTTCCGAGGTTTTAAGCACAGGTGTCGAGTGCTGGTGCTCCCTAATTTGCATTTCTAAATAATGCAAAAGGTAGGGTATGGGTAGGGGGCAGAAGGTGCCTCACTTACCTCCCCCCACCTACCCATAATGAATGAAGGCAGTACTGTATGCATGGGGGCAGCACAGGTCTCTGTGTTAAAAAAAAAAAAGAAGGGCGCAAAACCAATTGCATTATTTTTTGCACTTTGTGCTCTGCCTTCCACTAGGTTTTGTTTCTTTTTTGAGGTGCATCATTACATAAAAAGTACACAATAATGCAACTGTTAACATACCATTTCACAGGTTGTATAAATTAGCTATTTATATAGATTGCTGACTAGCAGATACTTTGGGGCCCATTTACTAACAAGCAATCTTGAAAAATGTGTGGTTTTCCTATATTTCTAAAAAGCTCTAAAAAAGGAGTATATTAAGGGGGTTATTTATCAAGCTCCAAATGTATCTCAGTAACCAAAAGCTCCCATAATATTGTGGAATTGCAGGAAACCCAGTGCCCAAAACAATTAATGGGACTTGGGTTTGAGATGCTGGATTTTAATATTTGGAGGTTTTTTTTTATCTTTGGGGTTTAATAAATGTATGATTTAAAAAAAAAGCCTATTTAGAAAAAGAACACAAATTCAGAGCTTAATAAATAACCCTCTAAATGTAGAAACCATTGAAACGGCTAAAGCAAAGCTTCACCAAATTAAAATTATTGAGGTGCTATCGAAGTCCATATATATAGAAGCTACAGAAGCTGCGCTGATCTTATTGGACCACTTTAAATCAATCCAGACTTGTAGAGGTTTTCTGATTTTTTCTTTCACTAGAATTTATCTGTAAAACTCAAATATTCTGGGATCTTCAAAGTTTTCAAAATTTTTACTGCATCATTCAGCCCTATTTTTCATTAACACTTTTTAAAATTGGATCTTCTAATACATTCAATGACAACCATGGTTTTAGAGTTTGTAAATTTAGTTGTGGTTTCAAAAATCTCTAAAATGACAACTCTTCTTAACATTTGAGGGTTAACAAAAAAAATTAATTTACTCCATAACACAACCTCTCCAGCAGACAACCTCTGCAATCATCTCTTGCATTCTAACAGGTTGTTTTTGATGCATACATATATGTAAATTGTATCAAATTCTTTGATATGAAACCTAAATTAAAATGCAAGCCATATTTAGAGAAAATAGGACGAGACATAAATAGCTCAAATAGATTGTTTTTGATAATTTGTGAGACATTCACTCAGTTGATTAATGACACTGTGATATGCTTTGACTCAACTTAATCACTTAAATATCAGTTGATATTGACAAAAAGGAAAAGAGTTATGTGAATTTGTCTGCAGTCAAAGGCAGCATCATGGTATGAATTTTAAGTACAGTCTGAAATGTATATGGCAGATCAACAGCTCAGGTTAGGTTTGGAATGATCTTGAGATTATACTAGGACAAGTGTTTGTTTCTCTGATACTATCCAAGTGCAAGAGTGCATTCAGCTGTATGCAGCACAATATTACATTAAACAGAACCAAATTCTTAAAATGTAAAAAGAATTTCCTTAAGCTATGAATATGCATTTTACTTCTTAACATTTGGCATACTACTTACATTTCCAGGGAACTGGTCCTCACTTAAGATTTGTTTGAATGTATGTTGTGTTACACACCATCATCTTTTTTAAAGACCCTTTGAGTTTTAACGCAACTTTACCCAAATACAGTATAAATAAATAACATTGGTCAAGTAGCTAAAAATGTCAGGTTGCAAAATTAGAGAATGTGCTACTAAAGTCTCATATACAAAACAGGAAATGTATGCAAGATAGCTAAAGGGGCCGATTTACTAAATTCACATGTATTCATGTGAATAAAATCGAATTCAATCAAATTCGATGGAATATTTGATAGTAGGATCTATTCGATTGATCGAATATGCAAATTAGGCATATCCGATTATCGAATAGTGAATGATCGAATAGATTCGAATGATCGAATATTTGATCAAATAGAATAAAATTTTAAAAATATTAGACTGGCTACTTCGCCAGATTGGACCTACCGAATTGCAATAGAAGCCTATAGGAACCCTCCCATAGGCTTCTGAGTCTAAGTCCTGATTAGTGATGAGCGAATCTCACCCGTTTCGCTTCGCCAAAAAAATTTGCGAAGCGAGTCACGCGGCACGTCGCGTTGATTTTAGCGCGCGCCGCGTCAACAACGACGCGCGACTTGGTTTTTTTGGCGAATTTTCGCTGGCGAATTTTTGCTGGTACAAATTATCGTACAAATTATTTGAATGATCGAATGATTTATTCGACTGATCGAATAAATTTTTATTCGATCGTCGAATGATCGAATATCGAATAAAAGGTAGCCTAAAACTATTCGATTAGCATTTGACGATCGAATGCTAATCGAATATCGAATTTGGTCGAGCTAATTATGGGGAATAATAGTAAATGTGCCCCTTTAAGTGTGACATCCATTTAAATTGCATTAATGAACACAACTAAAAAAAAATTGCCTTATAGTGGAACCAATACTTATTGTAAGTTCCATGTTTTATTGCAGCCATGATTACAATAAAATGGACTCAATGTCGATTACAAATTGACACCATTCATGAAAGGTACTTGTACCCACATACATTAACATAAAAATACTTTCACAAAGTGCCAATAGATCTGTCAAGCCTTCTTTGACAAGCAGTGTGAAAATACATTCATTGACCCTAGCAAACCCACAGTTTGAATGTGGAGGTTTTTCAGTTGAACATTGTGTCATTAGCGCTTGCATCCCGCAAATTGCAAGTTAATGCCATTATTAACACCACTAGCATTAATTCACTGAAAGTGTAGCCAGACAATTTACTAATGCATTTTTAAATGGGCCATCTTGATGTATGTAATAACTCTGTGCAATTAATTATATTAAAGTATTACTTTTTTTCCTGAAACAAAAGACCAGAGGACACTGCATGTATTTGTGCATCACATTAAGATGCACAAATACAGGTCCGTCATTAGAAATCATGGGGCCCCGCACAACAACATTTTTTAGGGGGTCCTGGGCCCCGCCCACCCTGGCACCCAAGCCCCACCCCTGATCCCACCCACCAAACATCAAAGTTAAAAGACCACACAGACATCAGGGCTAAAAAAGTAACCCCCCACACATGTTGATTAGTGATGGGCAAATTTATTCGCCAGGGGCGAATTCGCGGCAAATTCCCCCTATTCGCCACTGGCGAATAAATTTGCGAAACTCCCGCAGAAATTCGCCAGCAAAAATTCGCCAAAAAAAATGATGCGACGCGACGGAAGCGACGCGACGGAAGCGACGCGACGGAAGCGACGCGACGGAAGCGACGCGACGGAAGCGACGCGACGGAAGCGACGCAACGCGCTGTGATTGACGCAACTCGTTTCGCGATTTTTTCGCAAATTCACGAATTTCGCAAATTTTTCGGCGAAGCAGGTGAGATTCGCCCATCACTAATTTTGATGGTCAGTGCTTTCTTATGGCGAAGGGATTAGTGTCAGTAGAATTGAACTTGTGCCTTCAGGACATCAGTGTCAGCTCCTTTCGTGACTTTGTGTCTTTCCATTGCTCCAGGACTTTGACTGTTCAGCAATTCCAATTACTTTTTGAAGAGCTGGGCCCCCCTTCAGGCACGGGCCCAGGACACTTGTCCCCTCTGTCCACCCTGATGGTGGCCCTGCACAAATAACCATGACATTTCTACCTTGTGGTATCAGGGTCCTAGATCCAGTGCATGGACTTAACCAGAGTTTACTCTGGTTAGGTCCACCATCTGAAACTGACTTTTCCCTTCCAATGCAAAGGAAACACACAGGGCTCATTCTGACATACTGAATATACTGTTTACTAAACATATGTTTTCAGGGCCATAGCAATTAAACCCCCACAGGTTAAAAAAAATTTTTATGAGGGAAGAATTTTTTTTCTTATAATACAATAAATAGTAAGACTAAGTCAAGCATACAAATAGGGTCTTTACTAGCGGTCGGTGGGCAGAAGAAACACATGTCTAAAGCACAATTGGGGGGAGGGGTATGCATGTGCCTCTTCTGCCTCCATCCTTTGTCTAGGCCCTTGGAGTGGGGCAAGTTAGCTTGTAGGGTTTCCTAGGGTTGTTTAGCCTGCCACTGCAACTGTTTTACATGGTTTTGCAGATTGTAAAAATTTGGAAACCTGCAGATGGTGTATCAGGTTTTATCATCTCGACTATGTTGTCTAAAAAGAAGAGTATATTGCAAGATTACTTGATTTTAATGTAATGCTTTTTGCATATAAAAAAGATTGGGTTGATTATGCCAGGTTTAATGTTCTTTAATTAAATAACAACTAACAAAAGGGTGGAAATGATTTCTTTTTGACTTGAACTTACACTGAACTTGTATTTTGTATATTACATTTATGAAGCAGTAAAATTAATCCATTTCATAAACTAGCCATTGTTCTTGCTTATTTCTCACTATAGTAGCTTAACAATTACATAAAGTAATACTGGTTTGATTGCTTTACATCTGGCACCACAGAAAACATAAAGATGGTTCAGGCATCATGCAGGTTCAACCAGGACACCTGTTCTATGTCAAACTTTACTACATGAAGTAAAATAGGTATATTTGAGCCAGGCAATACAATGGTGTATTTTTCAGGTTATGGGGCTTATATGTCAGTGATATAATATTATTCAGTAATTAGCACAAGATGTTGGTATCATTTTACAAATAGGTTTATTGCTGGTCCCACAGTCCATGTGTAGCGCCAAAGAAAGATGAAATACTGTAGTCCTTTATTGTATTATTCACTAGGGCTTTACAAAGCCAAAGGCACTGTTAGTTCCATGTACCGGATGTGACAAATGTTCGCTAACCTGAGTCTCAAAACTTACTTTCTACCTTCCATATCAGATTCAAGTAATGCACACTTCCATGCAGTCTTAATGAGCTGGCGGCATCTCCCCCAATGCAATGTCCACAATTGGCAATATTTGTAGAAATCCACAATGGGCAGTATTCCAAACTTTAATTAAAAAGGCTTTATTTTCATCACCAGGGAAACCGAAACAGCAACATATACTAATTTGAGTATAATATGAGGCAGGATCATAAAAGGACACTAGGCACAAAGGACACACAGTTAACTATTATTGCACTGGTGAGACCTGTAAAAAGCATGTGGTTGTTGTGGGTTACTAGATGGACAAACATTTCTTCCTGTTACCTGTATACAAAAATGTTCAGAAAGCTTGCTATGGTTATCTTAGTTAGCCAATAAAGGTATCACCTTTATACCACATTTTTGTTATTTTTTTTCTTGTTGCCACATAATCCCTCAACTATTCTTAATGCTTTTCTACTTTCATACTGGAACAGTAATGACAACAGTACTTGTGCTTTGCCATCTGCAGAACTGGTAGATTCTTTGCAATTGCCAAAGCAGTTTATATTTATATCACAAAGAGCAATGTATTTACAAGTTAAAGGACCAGTAACATAAAATTTTTTTATTGTTTTAAAGTAATAAAAATATAATGTAGTGTTGCCCTGCACTGGTAAAACTGCTGTATTTGCTTCAGAAACTTACATAAATAAACTGTTGTGTAGCCATGGGGGCAGCCATTCAAAGGAGAAAAGGCTCAAGTTGCACAGCAGATAGCAGATAAGCTCTGTAGAACATAATGTTATCTGTTATCCATTACTTACAGTACCCTGTGCCATGTAGCCATTTTTCAATTTCCACCATTGCTACTTAGCAGCTTGTTTATATGAACTATAGTAGAGTTTCTGAAGAAAACACATCAGTTTTAACAGCGCAGGGCAACACTACATGATATTTTCTTTACTATAAAACACTTTCATTTTTTAGTGTTACTGTTCCTTTAACAGAATAAAACACTATTTATTTGAGGATCCGCAAAAACAATCATACTATTACATCAGCATGGGCTTTGATGATATCTTCCTCTGACAGGGGTTTTTGAAGAGCTTAATGGCACTGGTTGTTAAAGTCAATAGTACTAAAAAGACTTGATTTCTTCAGGACAAGAAAAAAGCTAAAGTAAATGTATAATTTCAAATTTACTTATATTTGGAGCTGTTTTTTATCCTGTACCCCTAAGTCTCCCAGTAGTCCAGACTACCTAAGGTGAGGTTCAACATACCTTGATGTAGAGTGGGAAAAAGTTGGAGAGAAGCTTTTCTTATATGGTCAGGACCAGGGTGGATCTCAAACAAAGCAACCTTCAAGTAAACTTACTGATTTTATTAGTCAAGGCTTTACTGGTTTTTAGTAGTCAAGGCTTAAGTCTTGTCTAAACATATTTAACTAAAAACATGTATCCACATACAGACAGAGCAATGTTAAACAGAGCCCAGGCATTAACCTAGTGTTTGCAGAAGCACATCATATTATGTACCAGATGAGCATACTCAGAAAAGGAGTAGCAATGCAACATCATTAAGCAAATGCCCATTTCAATGAACCCCATCCCTAATGCTCGGTTCAAACCCAACTAAAGACAATTTTTAAAATCATTTTAGACATATACATTCAATAGAATCTAGAGAGATTCTTATGTTCTTTGACAATTTTGCAAAAATGTTATCTAACAATTATGAAATATAGTTTTAAAGGAAAGTCCTGGAGCAGGGATCAAGGGACAAGTCATGACCAGCAGCAAGATTACACTGGTTTATATTTAAAGATTCAGATGTAGCTGTGAGTGAGAAGGAATGAGTTAAGGCAGGGAAAAGCCAGGCTGGGGGTGAAGAAAGACAGGGATGTGATGTCAGGGGAAGAAGCAGTTCACTTCCTTATCTTCTGAGCATCCACCCTCCACCTTTTTGCACAATATACAAAATGTCAGGCATTGCTCTTTATGTTATCATATTATCTATTAATAAGCAAATGTGGATGTTTTCCTGCATGTTTTGTTATATTGTGGTTTTGGTAAAGTTATACACATGAAAAAGTTTGCAAGGAAAATCTTCCTAACTGGTCTTCCTGACTCCCATCTCCCCTTCAATCAATCTTAAACTCTGCTACCAGGATCCTTCTGCTATCTCTGCTAAGGGAACCTGCTCAACTCCAACTAAAATCTGCCTGTTAAGCAAAGGATAACATATAAATTTCTTCTACTAACATTCAAAGCCCTTCACTCCTCTGCTACTCACAATGGGGCAGATTCACTAAAGCGTGAAGCGTCTAACGCTAGCGCTAATTCGCCAGCGTGACGTCATTTCGCAACTTCGCAAATTCACAGACTAAGATGAACATTTTCCTCAACGTTAGCACTTACACTAGACGTTACTTCGCCTGGTCAGACCAGGCGAAGTTCAATACAATAGATAGGAGGTTGAAAAAAAAAATGTCAAAAAAGTCCCAAAAAAACGCTGGCGTATTTTAGCATAAGAGGGTGATAGTCTGAAAAAAATCGATAATTATTTTGGGGGGGTTACCCTTCTTCCCCCCTACATTTCCTAACATATGGCAACTCAACTATACAGGGGGCCCATGTAGGGCAATAGGACAACTTTATATAATTTATTAAATGTTTCCTGGTCTTGTGTAGTGGAATGTAGTGGCTGTAACATATACTTCTATTATAACTTAAAGTTGCCGCCGTATACAAATTAGGCTTCGCTAGCATAGCAGCGCTCTGCCGAGCGAAGTAACACTAGCGCAACTACGCTACCGTTCGCCGACCTGAGCGTAAATTCGCACTTTAGTGGATTTGTGTAGCGCTGGCAAAAATTCGCCTGGCGAAGTGCGGCAAAAGCTAGCGAAGCCTACGCTGATGAATTTTCAGATCTTAGTGAATCTGCCCCAATATTTCTTCTCTTGTCTCGCTATACATTCCTGGTCGTCTTCTCCACTCTTCTCAGAAGCACCTTTTCTTCACATAATCCACATCCACTGCCACCTCTCGTCTCAAACCCTTCTATCTTGCTGCTCCTTACGTCTGAAATTCCATCCCTGAATTCCTCCATAAGGAACCCTCTCTCAATCTCTTCAAGAAAAAACTAATGGCCTACCTTTTGGAGCACTAGAATTATAGCCTAGTCCTGTGCCTTTTGACTATGCCTTACCATGTGCACTTTTTCATCTCCAATTTGTGCCTGTATGTTAGCCTCCACTGAGACTGTAAGCTCTACAGGGCAAGGAACTCCTTCCCACCATGTCTCTTACCACATAGCACTTAAGCTCTTTGTCCTTATATGATTCTGTATACATTTATTATGTGATTTGTCTTCCCCATGTATACTTATATATACAGTATTGTACTTTTATGCACTATACAGTGCTGAGGCTCCCTTACAGCACTTTACAAATAAAATTACATACATACATACATGCTATTATTTATGATAAATGAAGGTCAAAAGCTTGATCCAGGGAATGTTTCTGATCACCATTGGGGTCAGGAAGGAATTTTGAGGCATTATTGGACAGTGGCATCAGGCTGGGGTTTTTGCCTTTCTCTGGATCAAAACAATGGATATATGATTATGTATTTTAAGTTTTATTTGTCAAAGCAGTGGTATGACCTTGCCAGAGTACTGCACAGGTAAATTTAGAAGAGGGAGAAAGGAGGTTCTTTCCTGTGGCTGGACAGTGGGATGATTGATACCAATGTTACTACTGCTTATGCTAGGTGAGAACCTGCTTGTATTTCCTATTATCGACACACTGCAGATTCCAGAATGACAGCAGGACTGCAGAACTTCTCTCATGGTGGGAGATGCAGCTCCTGCTCTTAGCAGAGTTTGGGGCCAGCCTCTCTGTAGATAGAGGCAGCTTAATACTAGTGATGGGCGAATTTATTCGCCAGGGCCGAATTTGCGGCGAATTCCCGCTGGCGAATAAATTCGCGAATCAATAGCGAAATTTCGGCAAGCGAAATTTCGCCAAAAAAACGAGTCGCGCGTCTAAAATGACGCGACGCGTCGGAAGCGACGCGCGTCAAAAGCGTCCCGCGACTCGTTTTGTGAATTTTTCGCCGATTCGTGAATTTCTCTAGAAATTCGCGAATCTTTAGGCGAAGCGAATCGCGGGAGATTCGCCCATCACTACTTAATACTCAGTGGTGGATATAATGAAATAGTGCTGATCTCAAGTGAGGAGCGGCAGAGCATAGCAGTAATCTCTTATGGATTATGGCTTTGAATTTTGCCTAGGGTTAGGCTGTCAAGGTCCTAATTCTATGATAAAATGTGAATAAATGCTGTGGCCATTTTCATCACTTGTGGCTCCTGATGTTTCATTACGGTATGTAACAATGGAGTTCAATGTGAAAGCTGAAGGCAAAGGGTCAATTCAGGAGTCTCCTTGTCATGAGAACTATTGTTGTTCATCAGCAAAATCAAAATAATTGTATAACACAAACAAAAAACAATAAAAACCATAACGATCAATACCCTGTATACTTACATTGTACAATCAACTGAACCAAAGCATCTCTTGGTTTAACATTAAATCCATTGTATTGACTTGTCTGACACCTGTATGTTCCTGTCATTTCTCTAGAAACATTTACAATCCTTAATATGCCATCATAACTCTCCATCTGCATGGATCCATCTGGCATTGAAACATCTTTGTCTGCTCTGGACCACATGATAATTGGCTTGGGCTTGCCTGAAATCTGGCACTGTAGTTCAATAGTGTCTCCTTCCCGGGCAACCATTGGAGATTTTCCCTTGGGAACGGTAAGATTTGGAGGAACTTAAGGAAGAAACAAAGAAAAAGAATGATTAAAAAAAACATAAATTCTTTATCGAAAATATTTACATAACATGCACATCTTTACATATCATTTCAATAAATCTTTTAAATGCTTAATTTAGTGGTTATTTATTGCATTATGTGTTGCCATTATACTAGTGGCATATACCGTATATAGTGAATGCCTAAAATCAAGAATGTCAGCACTATAGTAGTATTATGCTGATGCTGATTTCACAAACTAACATGATTAAATCCTTTACACATTAGACCATTTTCATGTGCAAATATGTCCAAGCATAAGCAGTAAAGGCATGTTTATTTTACACCAGCAAACTAAGGCAGTGGCAGGCAGGTGCCTTTGTGCCTCTTACAGTTTCGCTTGTGTCCGAGCTATGAAACACCAGTACGTATCTTTTAGTGCAATTTTGCTTCAAATGTTTGTCACAACAGTAAGATTATATTATATTCAAATTTATCATCAAAACAAGATTTCTGTTCATAATTAAAACTTTTAGTTTGCATGTAACATTTTAAATAAATATCAAATTGGTTATTACAGAAATAAGAAACAGTCAAACATGATAGTAAGATAATTTGTCTTAAATAAAGCGTTACTAAGTAAATGGTAAGTCATTGTCCACAAGATCAGTTGGAATAAAGGTGCAATTTTTTTAAAAGAAGAAAGCTATATTATAATAATATGCAGTGATCTTGGCAAATAACTGCAGCAAATGTTCCATCATCCCTCTCCCAGCAGGTGCTGCTGCAACATAAGGAGTTTCATGCACAAAAACATAAGCAGCATAATCAGCTAACCTGACCTAAAACAAAATGCATGCAGTTCATCTGATACAGAGATAATCTGTGCTGGCCAGTAGTTAATTTGTTTTTTGGTAATCAATAGGAAACTAATTCATCATTTTAGGAATCTGCTCACCATGTACAGTATCATTCTAAATATAAATTCACTTCTAGACTTGCACATTCATGTTCTAGGACCATTTCTAAAAAAATATATTTCAAGCATCTCTCCTGATATAAATCTTGCTAATTATGCATGTGTATTTGCATTTAATTGCATTCTACAAGCAGTATTATTCAACTGTAGAAAAGAAAGCTAACAATATTTGTTTCATGAAACATTTCTCAATGAAGTTCTGTGATTAAAAATAACACAACATGCTCTATAAAATGAGTTATTCTGGGAAATATCTAATGTGTGTATAAGGACCTATAGGACTAAATCCTTAACTGGCCCTGAAAATACCCTTAGGAAGACTTGCTTCCTGTAACCTACGTAAACCTCTGGGATTGATAAATTTCCTATTGGGCCCAGGAGGGTAATGAACATTTTCTGTTATATGTTTAATACAATAGGAAGGAGCAGATTTAAAGGAGCCAAGCAGATACAAATTTTATGAGCACACAGGTATTGCTGGCAGGGCAAAACCCTTGCAAAAAAATGTATTTACTGCGGGATTGCATGCCAGGATTTCACAATTTTTGGAGGGCCAGGGTGTGCGTGTGTATTTGAACCATTTCTAAAGGAGCCAAGCCCTTAGTGAATGTCTGCAAATGATTTTTATACAGTGTTACAGCATCTTGCATAGTACATTCTAAGAGACAGACAGGTCAGCTATGAAGAACAGCACTGAGCTCCAACATAAGATTGATAGATGAGAGGCAGCTCTCCCAGGTGTTGCTCTGCCTGAAAGTGAAGGAACCACTATAAAAAAGAGGGGTTTAGTTTTAAAGTGTTTCCCTGAGTTTTCCACTTAAAAGGCAATGTTTTTATACCATGTTAGCCAGCTGAAAAATATATAGGATAGAATACCCTAGGAGATTGCATTATTGGCTAACTAAGATAATAATCACACCAAGCTTTCAGAACATTTCAGTTCCTTCTTCAAAGCTGAACAAAGAAACTATGTTGGCACTGACATACATACAGCATTTTGTTTACAAACAACTGTGAGGGACCAAAGGAAAACAACACATGAGCATAATTTGTATTGCAAGCAGAGACAGATTTACTGGGAGGTTGGCTATGCAAAGGAGTCCAGATGAGGCATGAATTAGACCTAATGTGTGAAGTATATTACAGATTCCTGTAGTAGTTTGTTGTCTCCGCAGATTTGTTTTTTTTTTTTAGAAATGTATGCATCTGTTTCTAGCCTAGATAATTATCCATAAATCGATTGCCTAAATTCAATCCTGTTGTATTCCCACACTTTGCCTTCATTTTTGTGTCTTGAAATAGCCTTTGATTAGAAAATTGGAAGTAATCCAATGGGGCTGTTAACATGTTCTCTACTGGTGTGTCCAATCTTTTATTGTTTATTGTGAACTGTTGGTGATTGGTCATGTTTCTGAGGAATTGTCCAGTTTCTCCAAAGTAAATGCCTATTGTTGGACACTTTGTGCATATTATTGCATAAACCACATTGCTGGATGAGCAAGAGTAGTAGCCATGAATCTTAAAACCTGCCAAGTCTGTCTCGATAGCACTGTCAGTTTGTTTTGAACTGTGAATGATTACTGCTACCTATGTTATTAAAGGGCAAGGAAAGTTAAACTAAAGAAGTAAGCTAGAAATGTTGTACATTATGTGTTGTGCTTGTGTAACAGCCACAGGCAACCACAGCCCTTTAGCAGTAAAGATCTGTGTCTCCAAAGATGCCCCAGTAGCTCCCCATCTTCTTTTCTGCACATGCTCTGTGCTGATGTCAGTTATTGAGCTTAGGGACCGATTCAAAATATAAAGTACTCATAGAATATAAATGTCCCAATATAAGGCTAATTAGTAATTATTATGGATAATTACTACATGGCAGCTCAGAAGCCAGTGCAACTAGCATCAAAATTTAATAATCAGCCCTGTTGCATCAGCTTATATTACAGGCCAACCTCATTTTCTGCTGGATAATTAGTGATGACCCCTAAGCTTAGCTTCTCAACATCTGCTCAGAGCCCACTGAGCATGTGAGAGTCGCAGACACTTTCCAAGATGGTGACCCCCTGTGACAAGTTTGAAGTCCTGGATCATTGCTGCTAATGAGAAGCTGAAACTTTAGTCTGGTCTGATAAGTTCAGTTTATAAAACATGTAATTTTTAGTCCTATTCATGTTTAGGGTTTCCTTCTCCTTTAAAGACATCTGTGTTTATGGTTAAGAAGCTCTGGCACTAATTTTCCTGAAATGTTTTCTAGTTTGTAATAAAGTAAAATTACAGCAATTAAAATGCATGTTGCGTTCTCTCATCTGTTCTGGATTACAGTAGTATACTGAATTGTAGCAACATGAGAGATGTAGTACACCAACACTGCTCTCTTCTTCAACACAATAACATGTGGGCCTAGCTGAGCATTATACCACAGTACCAACAAATTGGCAGCTTGAAATTACTTCATAACTGTATTCCTTATTATTTGCTTGCTTACTGCATATAAGACATTGACTTTTTTTGCAGTTTTTCTCCAAACTCTTGTTTAAGTGACCATTTATCAGGTAATTTATTGATATATATATGATTAAATATTTTAAAATGTATTTCTAGTGAGTGATTCATGTATTTGTGTGATTAGGTGATCTGTAGGGTAATTATTTTTTAATTAATTAGGCTTTCCAGGCATGTTTTAAATGGGTAATTAGTAAAGATAAATAGTGATGGGCGAAGCATTTCGCTTCGCCGAAAAATTCGCGAATTTCCAGAGAAATTCGCGAATTGGCGAAAAATTCGCGAAACGAGTCGCGAAACGACGCGCGACTCGTTTTTGGAGGCAAATTTTTGTCGGCTAATTTTTCCTGCAGTTTCGCGAATTTATTCGCCAGCGGCAAATCACGGGAATTCGCCGCGAATTCGCCCCTGGCGAATAAATTCGCCCATCACTAAAGATAAATTGATGTATAGAAAACCCATTGCATTTTTATTATTCTTACTCATTTAGGTAAGGTTTGGTTGCTAGCAATGCAGGGTTTTTTTTATCTCTTTGCACTGCCTTAATTAGTTCTTAAATTCATTTGTAAATCTGAATTTACAGGATTTTTTTTTTACCAAGCTGTGTCCTTATCTTCATTCAAAGTGATACTGGCTGCTACCTTTTAAAGTGATGTACAGTAGCTATACATTTCCCTTGACCTAATGTCCAGGAATGAATTGTTGTTCTTGCCTGAATCCCCATGTTTTCAAAGCTGGTGCTCACTGAGCACCTGTAGACAATCATTTATTATGATACCTCCAGTGCTTAGATTAGTACTGTGTGTGTTGGTGCAGTAAAATTACCTTTATAGACAGTTTACAGTGAAACATAAAAGTATATTCTTTTTCCAGGTGAGACTTTCCTATAAGCCATCATAAAAAACACATTGTACTGTTTAGCTACAGTATATTATTATGCTTACAGAAAGCTCAAAGAAATCTTACTAAAATTTTGCTATAGGCTATAAGTAGTTGTATTTTTATTAAAATACCCTGATGCAAAATCCTTCAGATAAACTTAGTAAACTTCAGGACAGTTGTAAAGAGTTAGTTACTTAGTAATAAGGCCATTCTATTTGTTTAAAGTAAGAATTGAAAATGTTAAATATATGTTCTGTATTCTCCAAGTGACAACTCTGCAAGCTAATCCAAAGTAATTTCCAATATTCCAATTAAGTTAATGATATTTGCAAATGGAATTGCTATGGAAGGCATCTACATTGGCAGAGGTCCATTGAACTATTTGAATATGTTAATTGCCTTCTTGAAATTCAAGTTTCTTTTCAGAGGAAACATCGACCAAATTTTATTTGAATTTTCGGGTGTGAGTACATTCAAATTTATTAGAGTAAAATGAGAATGTTTTACAAATTGGCAATGGCAACCATTGAACTGCACAAAGTTCATAAAAACATATTTCAGATTGAAATTTGATGTGCTTTATTTTAGAGCCATGTTTTCATTCTGTGACTACTGATCCTTTAAAAGAATAAAAGTCAAATAGAGCATGCACAATTTGCATAAAATGCCTGCTGGGGAGAGTGTATCAAAGATTCATAACTTATTTAAAAGTAGTGTTGTACTGTGACAGAGCTATAGAGAAATAACATTTGCTCATTCAGGTGTCACCTTTACCTTTGTATCACCAGTTAATGAAAGATATAATCACAAAGATGGACTGATGGCAACATAAAAAATAAAGCCCTGGGTTTAACATTGTTTGAATTTCTTTTGTATAGCATAATGTTTAACTTTATGCCTATTATATTTTATATTTATAAAACATATAACAAGAAAAATATAAAAAAAAACTGTTATTCATAAATTATAAATAACAATTATCATTGTTGGTTGCTCGTTCTTTAATTCCATTAGATAATTTTATGGGGCCAATTTACTAATGTTCGCATTTTGTTCAAGTATTTTATATATATATATAAGGTGAGAAGTATCAGCACTCACGTGTAGATGGTCAGCAGGGCCTGGGTGCAGTAACCAAAATCATCATTCAGTCCGTAAAGAGGGTCCGCACACACAGGACTTATGTATATATAATATTACTTAAGCAAAACAATGAAGCTCAGTCCCTTTGCAATTGAGTGCACGTGGGTCAGGATTGATATACAAAAAACTAAGGGTACCCCAGCACTCCAACCTTTAACCCCATGGAAAAATTTTATTTGCACAACTGAACTGCAACTAACACAAAAGAGACACTTTTAGCTACGTAAAGTGTCTCTTTTATGTTAGTTGCAGTTCAGTTGTGCAAATATAATTTTTCCAGGGGGTTAAAGGTTGAAGTGCTGGGGTACCCTTAGTTTTTTGTATATCAAGCCTGACCCACGTGCACTCAATTGCAAAGGGACTGAGCTTCATTGTTTTGCTTAAGTAATATTATATATATATATATATATATATATATATCATATGAGAGCTGTAACATATTTGGACATCAGCTTTTCAAATGATTAGGCACGTTATACAGGCACTTTATCAATTACATATTCTTTATCTGGTTGGGCTCTGAGGAGGCATTAGATTTGTGAGAGCATTGAATGATCTTCTGACCCCTGTTAAATTAGAAGTGAATTATAGTGAACAGGATATTAACTTTCTAGATGTTTAAGTATATAAAACTGCAAAGGGGTTACATACATGTATTTACTTTAAGTCCACAGATAGAAATACGCTAATGCCCTATGAGTCACCATCTGAGACATTTACTCAATTCATTACCACAATTTTAAATGTTACAAGTAATTTGTATAGATAGTGACATTGAGAAAAGTAAGCAAGATCTACAACTAATGGGTAAGAAATTTCTTGAAAGGGGCTACCCCTTAAAATTGATTTAAGACACCATTAAATGGGCAGAACAAGAAAATTGTATAAAGATTTTGAGAGATAAAGATACACAAAAAAGGTGAGAACACACTTGAAAAGAACCAGGAGATGTATTTTTAGAATTAGATTGTGTGGCACCAAAGGGTCTAAATGGATAAGTGGCATACAAATGCTTTTTAAATTAAATATCAAAAAAGTGAGGGAATTGGTCTTATCAATAGAACATCCAGTTTAAATAGCTAATTGAAAAGAAGTTACATATGTAACAAAAAATTAAAGGGAAGCTTGCAATTTGATACCCTTTGTATCCTATATTTTATAGTAACATTGCAATCTTTAGTGCCTTATAATTTATGGATAGATTTTTATTGGCATGATGGGGACACCTACTGGTGACACAGTATTTTTTGCACTTTTAAAACAATGGGGCAGATTCACTAAAGGGCGAAGTGTCTAAAACTAGCCACCTTTCGCCAGCATTGCCACCTGCAGGGACATCACCAATTCACTAACAGGTGCAGGCACCAATTCGCACTCTATCGCAAGTGATTTTTCACTCTGAAGGATGATCGTTACTCAGCAAATTCACTAAAGTGCAGATTTTACTGAACATTACCTCTTTCACCAGAGTTGACTAAAAATAAGCTACAGTAGATCTTCCTCAATCTTCTGTCACTTACATCGTATCCAGTGTTCGGAAAATGCATTAAAGTTAAAAAAAAACAGTGGCAACTTTTTTTTAGATGGGATTGATTGCAAAAGTCCTAAGTTTTTTTGGGTAACCAGTTTGCTCCACACATGTTATAACAAATGGAACATTAATTTTACAGTGGGCTCATGTGTAGGGCATTATATTAACTCTATTGTCTTTATTAAGGTTCCCTGGACATGTATAATAAAAAGTGGTAACTTCAAGCATTTGATCCAACATTTATAAAGACCTCCATACAACTCAAAATTTCCCACTCTATGAAAATTAACATAAGTGCAAAATCACTAGCGAATTTTTAGGTAGGCACGAATGAACGCTAGCCCATCTTTGCTATAAAAATTCTCGCAGACGAAGTAACACTAGCAAAAAGTCATCAGTGTTTGATGCCTGGATCGAAATTTATTTTAGTGAATTACAAGATACAAGATTCCTTTATTTGTCAATACAGACTATATAGTTATATAGAGTATTGAAATCACGTTTCACTCAGGCCCCCTCACCATAGTGCCTTTGCACTAAATGAGTGTAGTCATATCACTTTTGCGCCTGACAAAGTGGTGTGAAGTTGACGCTGGCAATTTGGGATGACTTTGACGTAGTGTCAGCTGGGGCCTGCTGCACCCACAGGGGGGTGTAGTAAGGATCAAAGAGGAAGTCCTTTTCCAGTGAGTCCAGGCAAAGTACAGTTCAAGGAAAATTCAATAGAGAGGTCAAGTCCAGGCAAGGGTTCAAGTTGGCAGGCAGCAAGGTTCAAGGTCAGGAATCAGGAAGATGATCAATAACAGGTATAACAGGCAAGCAGGGAGACCCAGGAACACAATATAATATTGAGCTATACTCGGGCATCGAACCCGGGTCTCCGACATCCTTTTAAGTTTGAATTTGGCGCCACAGCGTCCTGGGCGCCGCCATCTTGGATCCGCCGCCGCGCCGGGAGGCAGGTAGGGAGTGCCGAGCGCTCATCGTGACATGTAGTTGGCCAGCTTAAATATATTACAATATATGGTCAAACAATCCCTGTTCTGAAGGGTAAGGCGTTTTTTAGTAGCTGTATGCACAAAATGTCTCAATGTATTAAATACTTTGATAATGGATTGAGTGCAGAGGACCTCTTGTATTTGTCTATATATATATATATATATATACACACACATCCTGATAATGGTGACAGATGGGTTGAAACATGTTGATGTCTGCAATTGAGGATTTTAAGCTATGCAATTCATTTTCTTAATTATATTATTGGCATTTTTTTAATGCCTTAATTGGGTAGGCTAGCTAGCCACTACTGTTATTACTGTTGAATCATAGTATATGATTTACTTAAAACCTTAGTTCAAGTGTGTATTCCTATCACTTGTAGGTGAAAATTCATTATAGGTTTCTATTGAGACACATTGCCTTATTATTTTTACATCCATTATAAATGGTGCAACAGAGCAATCCAGCACTTGTATAATTTTAACATAATGAGCTCTAGAAACAGAATAATATGTATACAGGGTTATTTTTGCTTTGTTTAATACTAATAATATTATTTTATAAATATTATATCTATATACTCTCTATATTACATCTATTGTATTTATAGTACATATCCTGTTTATTTCTACTGTATTAACCTTTATCATATGTTCTACCATGTGTTCAAGTCTTATTTATCATTGTTTTCTCATCCTTTTCTTTTTTATATATATATTTCCAGTCATTTATTTTACTTTTTATGTTCAACAAATGATAATGGGGATGACATTCCAAAATAGCCACCTTCTTAGAATGCGATCAATTTTGAATCCTTTACAATTCTCATTTATTACCAGATGTGACGCAGACAAAACATTTCAAAAGGCTTTCTCATCTGTTTGACAGATTAAGTACCATTAAGTTGGACAGATGAGTGATTAAATGGTCTAGTCTTTCTATATTTATGATACATTTCATACTGATTATATATATATATATATATATATATATATATATATAAATTCTGAGAAACTACCTAAACAAAGGATGACTCAAAGCAGAAAAGGAAACTTGATTTGATTTGGTTTTTTTTTTTAATAATTTCTACATTCAAACAACTGAAAGAGCAATATGGGAGAATTTGGGGATTTAACACCACTGGGGGGGTGGGGGTCAGAAAGTTGAAGCGCTGAGCTGTATGAAATAGAAAGGAACAATGGCAGTGTTATGTTGTAAAGTGAAAGTAAAATACTTTTAACAATTTCTAAAATATAGACATTTTCAACATAGATATACTTCTCTGTTGATAAACGTAACATGGATTGAAATAGTTATCAGCGAGGAACCGTGGTGACCTAACGGGGAGGCAGGGACTCCCGCTGTGCTGCTCTCAGGGACGCCAGCATCCTTAAGTCCTGTGTGTCAATGCACACTGATGTGTGAGCCAGCCGCTTCTGGGTTTACATGCACTGGTGCCGTAACGTCATCCCACCTTGGCATGAAAATTTAAAGGGGCCTCGGGCCGTTACTCATTGACAAACGTAGGTCTAGTTTGCTAGTTCCTTTTCATTTTCCTGTTGTATGAAACATTATCATTGTTTAAATGACTTGTGAGTATATAGAAATATGGTACACTCACTAGCCATCAAATTATGTAGCATACTCACTAGTCAATAGGTATCTAAAAATATTTTGAATGGGATTTTAAATGAAGCAATACATCATCTGTTCTGTGATAGATGTGTTTACATTATAATACCTTTGTGCTGTTTTTAGTTTATGATTAAAGTGTATTTTGTATGCTGCTGTTTTTCTTTGTAAGGAAATTTTTATAGTTAATCAGTAAAAATACGTCACAGTAACTCCTAGATGCTCCCATTTGAAATAGATATTTTTTAGAAATGAACTGTACTTATAAAAATAAACTGGAACACAGAATCATTGTTCTGCAGTTATAATTTACTGTGCCATACTGCAGTAACTGTTTATTGATGCTTTTGTTTTCTATAAGTTCTTTATACTATTTACTCTATTCTCTATGTTTCACATTCATGTTAAGTTGATTTCCTTGAATATTTCTATGAACAGGGAATTACATGTACACAACCAGCTAACGCATAAATAAAATAGTGGATTAGTGTTTATTCATATGTGGAGTCTTCTCTATTAAAGGTTGGATTTTAGTGATTTTAGAGGTTTTTGAAAACACCACTAAACTCACAAACTCTAAAACCATGATTGCCATTGAATTAAGGTTTTGGACAATTACTAGTGTGAAAAATACAAAAAACAGTTTAAACTGATTTAAAGTGATCCAATAGGACCATCACAGCTCCCACTGACTTCTATTGCACTCTAATGGGGGGGAGGAATGTAGCGAAATGTAATTTTCTTAGTGCAAAACAATTTCGCAAAGACCATTGCAGGTGTTTGAGACCATGTATGTGTCCTTTTTGACCAAATGAAACCCAGCACACATGTACACAGCCACTGAAACTATATATTACAATATCTGTATTTATTGTAGATTTTAGTATCACTATAGCCTTGAATATAATGCTTGTCCAAGAAAAAATCCAAGCCCCTCTTAAAGGAGTTAACAGAATCAGCCCTCACACCATGATCTGGCAGGGCAATCCACAACCTCACTGTCCTCACTGTGAAGAACCACCTAAATTCCTGCAAATAAAACTTATTTTCCTCTAGTCTAAAGGGGTGGCCTCTGGCCAGTGATCCATTTTTTGTAAAAATAGATCTTCCACTAGTTGTCTATAGTGCCTTCTAATATACTTATAAAGAGTAATCATGCCCCCTCGCAATTATCCTTTCTCCAGAGAAAACACCCCGATCTTGAAAATCTACCCTTATAATTTAAATCTTCCATCCCCATAATAATTTAGTTGCATGTATCCAGCTCAGTGATATGCCTCTTAACAAGAGCCCAAAATTGCACTGCATACTCCAGGAGAGGCCTTTCCAGAGACCTTTAAAGAAGCAATAATATGGTTTGAGTTAATGACCTTTTTATGCAAGACATTAATTTATTTGCTTTACTAACCACATAATAACACTGCCTGGAATTAGACACTTGTTATTTACAAAAAACCTAGATCCTTCTCAATAAAGGAAAATCCCAACACACCACCCTTTAATGTATAACATATTATTTCTGCAAAGGTGGTTAGCCTTGCATTTATCAACACTGAACCTAATTGTCCAATTTGCCACCCAATTTTCTAATCTATTCAAATCATTATGCTAAGTGGTAACATCCTGCATGGAAATAGTTTAACACAATTTGGAATCATCAGCAAAAATAGAAACAGTACTTTCAATGCTTACTTCCAGGTCATTAATAAACAAGTTGTAAAGCAAAGTACATAGCCCTGTGTACTCCACTGACAACACTGGTCTATTTACCACCACTCTTTGTAATCTATCTTTGAGCCAGTTCTTCCAGGCCAACATTTCTTAATTTAACAATTACCCTTCTGTGTGGTACTGTATCGCAGTGTATGTACTAAAATTTTGCATTAGATCAGGCATTTATGCTATCCTTTGCTTAGTGATATAATATTCACCAGTGCAATACTTTACACTGTGACCAGAGCTAAACTTTAAAAAAAAAAAAAAATTTAAACATGCTTCGATTTTTAATTACATTCCCCCTTAAAAATGTTACTTGAAGTTTTGCATTAGAGGTTTTCATATTTACACTTAATAAAGCTAAATTATTTATAGATTTTTATAAATATTACCAAATGTTTATCAATATAAGAAAACCCCAGATTTTTTTCACATTCATATTAAACAAATTCCAATTAGATTGTTAGCAAATGGGCCCCTTAGGGGCAGATTTACTATTGTTCGAATTTTGAATAGAAAACATTAGAAATTCGAACAATCAAAAATCTTTTTGGTGGACCGTTTTTTGATTGAATAGGTCAATTTTCGATCGAATTTGAATCGTACAATTGCATTGTCTGAATCGAACAATTCGAACAATTTAGATTTTCCAAACTTTGAAAAAAGCTCTGTTAAACTTTTGGCAGGTTTAAGGTGGCGAATGGTTGAATTCGAATTTTTTAAAGAGACAGTACTTCAAAATTCAAATTTTTTCAATTTAAGTCGAATTTTGGGCTATTCGATATTTGAAGTAGCCCAAAATTACTTCAAAATTCTAAATTTTAAAATTCAATTCACTTCAACCCTTAGTAAATGTGCCCCTTAGTGTTTATATAAGTATATGAAATATTTGGGCAGTGACACAATTTTTATAATTATATAATTTTATCTCTGTACTCCACCATGATTTGAACTGAAGCACTAAAGATGTAACTGAAATTGCTTTCATTTTAGGGGTATAAGAAAAATATCATATGAGCCCCATTTAGGAATCACAGTTATTTTGTATGAGGGTACAATTTTTATGGATGGCAAAATATTTTCAAGCATGGTTTTTTCAACTGAGAAAAAATAATTAAATTTTTTAATGAAACTTTGGAGAAAATGATGAAGTCTACAATGACGAAACACATTGGGCATTGCTGCACTTTTATGAACAAATTTGTCACTACAATTCTGTAAGTGCAATTGTATTACTTTATGTGATTGTTTGTGCTACACCAGAGAGTGTACCCTTATTTTTATTTACTTTGCAGGCTTTTGAACAGTTTGACCGACCTTTAATTAAGCTGCATCTACTCAGTGACCATCACTGAAGCAATATACTGTGTATTGAAACTACTCTTTTGGCACTTGAAATCTTATTTCTGGACTGCAATTTGCATAGGTTTCTTTATTTTAATATAACATTGTCAACACTTGACTTGCCCTGAAGCACCTCCTTCCATTCTATTAATTGTTTAGGATGGATGTCCCAAGCCCAAGTTCTTTATGGTAATACAATTTTGGTATCCATTGAAGGAGACATGACAAACGTATATTATATAAAAGAGAGAATCTGAGAAGGAAGGATAGATCAAAAAGAGTTGTAAGAATGGAAAATTATTTTAGAAATGAGTAAGGTAAAGTTAAATGGCTGAAATAAATGGAGATGCACAAAGGGGGAAGGACTAAAAGTGGCCGGATGAAGAGAGAGGAAAACAAAAACAAAAGTGGAGGTTAGCCCAAGTTTTCTAGTAACATTGTTAGTTTCATAATACAGTTTACTGTGATGTTTGTTCTTTGAAAAGCCCATTATGTCTGGAAATGCAAATATGCAGATGTTTCATTACATGTCCATACTTTTTTTTAATTAAAAGCACCTTTCTAATAATTAGGACTAAGTTACAGCAATTTGCTATTATTTCATTAACAATAGTTTATACATATGGATTTTTCTACTTTATAATTATATTAAAAAAAGGGCATAAACTCAAGGGATGAAAACATAATTATACCTCTTTATAGATCCCTAGTAAGACCTCATCTGGAGTATTCAGTGCAGTTTTGGGCTCCAGTCCTTAAGAGGGATATAAATGAGATAGAGAGAGAGTGCAGGGACGTGTAACTAAACTGGTTAAAGAGATGAAAGACTTAAATTATAAGGGTAGACTGTCCAGGTTGGGGTTGTTTCCTCTGGAAAAAAGGAGCTTGCGAGGGGACATGATTACACTTTAGAAATACATTAGAGGACATTATAGACAAATATCTGGGGGCCTTTTTACCCATAAAGAGGATCACCACACCAGAGGCCAGCCTTCAGACTAGAAGAAAAGGACTTTCATTTGAAGCAGCATAGGTGGTTCTTCACAGTGAGGACAGTGAGGTTGTGGAATGCTCTGCCAGGTGACATTGTGATGGCTGATTCTGTTGATGCTTTTAAGAGGGGCTTGGATGATTTTTTGAAGAGACATAATATCAAAGGTTATTTTGATACTAAACTTTACAGTTAGGGGCAGATTTACTAAGGGTCGAATTTGAGGGTTAATAAACCCTCACATTCATCCATCTAATTTTTATTTGAATTCAAAGGGTTTTAACGCAATTTGATTTATTGAACAATCGAATAAGAAAAATTAAATCGATCGATAAAATTGTTCGGATTGAATGATTCGCACGATTTTAACCATTCGATCAAATTTTTTTTTTCAATCTAAAAAAACTGGAAAAACCCTATGGGAGCTTCCCATTTGGATTTACTGAAATTCAGTAGGTTTAATCTAACGAACTAGGCAATTGAATAAGAATTTAAAAGTAATACGACCATCGAATGGTCGAACGATCGAATAGAATTTTATTCAATCTATTTGAATCATTCGATTTGATCAAATTTTTATAATTCGATGGTCGAAAAACTATTCACATGAATTTAGTAAATCTGCCCCTTAGTGTAGCTATGGGCAAATACGGTTTGTGTGAAAGAGTTGAGGGGTGTGTGTATGCTGGGTTTAAATTTGGAGGGGTTGAACTTCATGGACTTTGTCTTTTTTCAACCCAATTTAACTATGTACATATGTAACTATGAATGGTTTTAATCAAATCACCATTATTTTTCTTTATCTGTAGTATTACTTGTTTTGCCTTACTTGAAAATTATCATAATAGTTTAAGAATCCTATATAAACATCTTTAAAACCATGATTAAACACTGACTGCAATGTTACCCAAGTGCACATGAATCATACATCACAACTTCAAGGCTCAGTAACTCCCTGGGTACTGCACATTTTACATCTCACATGATGGATAGACTCTCAGCATATATGAAATAAAAATGATCTATTGCACAAAAATATGCCTCACACAAAGTAAATAAAAGAAAAAGAATGGGAGCAAACCAATTTAACAACATCCTTCTATTGTAGAAAGTCTTAAGAAATGTGTGTTAACACTTGCATCATTCAGAGTACTTTTTGTAGGATGTCTATGGAATTTATTATAAAAAGGAGTATGAATACTTGCCAGTATCGAAGTGTAATTGCTGAAATATACCCAGTTTTTATACCTAAGTTACTAAAGATGTATCTTTATCAGTTAACTCTTTTTCATGATGCCTCAAATCCTCTGTTTGGGAAAAAGATATGTTTAACATTTAGGGGATATTAACTTAAACTAAAGGTTTTCTCACTTTATTTTAAAAAATTAGACCAAACTCCCAAGCCCGAATACCAATTATTCTTGTTAAAATCAGTGCGACTATAAGTTGTAACAAAACCATATATATAGATATATTATGATATGTTACCTCAGGGAGACTAGAAACTTCAAAGACACCCTATTTAGCACACAGTTGTTGTAATATATATATATATATATATATCCTACATCACTTATAATGTGCTGCGCAATAGTTCCATATGTATTATGGGCTCATTTTGGACACGGGCGTCTCATTTTGGATGCCGTCACATATTCTAGGTGGCTAATTTTTGCTGGTGTTTTGCAGTTTTGCAGTGAATCGCGGGAATTCGACACTAATTCGAGCCATGCGAATAAATTCGCCCATCACTACTAAGGATATATGGTTAGAAAGTAGGCAAGAAGATCAGCTGGAAATACTTTATATATATATATATATATATATATATATGTATATATATATGTGGATTTATATCACATTATATTACTTTAAAGAGGCAGTCAGTTTATGACAGTCATTATTTTATATTTTTATGTTTATCTCATGAGAATAGAAATTCATCAGTTCAAACTAAATGATTATATGAAGATAAAACATTTTAGTAATGAAAACAGGGAAGTACTGTAAATACAATACTGCACCCTATTAGAACATTTACAATTTTTTCTCATCTAAAATATTATTTATAATATTATGTAATTACATTTATTGACATTATTAAAATGTTCATCTTAGTCACCCACCATTAAAGCATCTTTCAAATAAATATTTGAGATAATTTTTTTTTCGAAATGTTCAAAAAAACCCTGGAAATGGTAAAGAATTTCAAAATATTTCAGGGTTGTCCTTCTGCATTAGTTTAAGGAGGAGTGCATATTGTATGGCAAGTGTGAAACACACAGAGAAAGTTAGGATGAGAATAAAGTTATGAGATACATCAGAATCGTTTTGTTTTCTAGTTATACAATATTCCTATTTGTTTTCAATTCCTAAATATGTCATTACTAACAGTTAATTCATGTATAATCCTCATACTGTATACTGATAGTCACAAAAATAGTCAAAAATAAGGACAAACTTGTCTGCCACAGTTATACAGTTATTGTTGCTCTTTCACTTTAGCTTAGTATAGTATAGTAATGCACTCCATTTTCCAAGCTGAAGCCATGGGTATGACAAATCAGATGACTAATGGAATATAAAACATTGAGTGACTGGTCATATACCATATTGGATATTTTAAGAGATTTTGAATGCCCTTCATCAAGTATTCATATTTGAAAAAAAAAAAAAACTATCTTACAAAATTCCACTGCAAAGAAAGTGTAAAGCAACCAAAGTTGCAAGATCACCATACAGGGAAAGGTTAATATACCACTGCTAGGATTTTTTTTATTATACTCTATAAGAGGTCCTCTGCACTCAACCCAATATCAATATATTTAAGACATTGAGACATTTTGTGGCTACAGCTACTAAAAAATGCCTTATTTGTCCACATATTGCAATATATTTAAGCTGGCCAGCTACGTCAAAGTCATCCCATATCTGGCCAGACCTACAGTACACTCAAATTGCATCTGATTCATTAAGAATTCTAATGCTTCATTATACATTTTACAAAGGGACATAGGGGCAAATTCACTAAGTTCCAAAGTTGCGCCAGCAACAGCTTTACCTCACTTCGCTGCACTTTGCCATGCATAGTTTTGCCAGCGGCACCCAAATTCACTAAAATTCGAAGTTGCGCTCAGGGAGGCGAATGGTAGTGAAGTTGTGCTACCGTTACTTCATCAGGCAAAGTGAAGTCATGCTAGCAATGCCCAATTTGCATATGGTGCCAAGTTAAAGTATAATGGACTCATATGCTGCAGCCACAATAAAGTTGTTCTATTGTCCTACACATGTGCCCACTGTATAGTTTTAGGGTTGCCATATGTTAGGAAATATATTCTTTTTAAAGAATCTCCTATCTACTCTTTTGGACTTCACCTGCTCTGCGGTAGCAAAGTCAAGTCTTGTACAAGAGGTAACGTTCAGTAAAATCCACATCTTAGTGAATTAGCATAGTTAAATCCCTTTTTCAGTGTGCAACTTCACCTGGAGTTAGGATGCGAAGTTGCACTAGAGTCTGTCTACTTCGGGGACCGTAAATCGATGAGTTCTGAAATGATGTCACGCAAGTGAATTTGTGCTAGCGTTAGCCGCTTCACGCTTTAGTGAATTTCCTAAGTTTTACCTGCAATTTACTTGCTGCTTTCAAAGTAAAACTTCCAAACTTGGATGCCCTTTTATTAAACACCAGTGGGATCACCTGACTATAGCTTGGATGGGAGCTACAACATGGAGCTGGCCACTGCTCCTGTATAAACTATAAGGGCAAGCCAGACGGGGAGATT
>CM044446.1:69578554-69591117 GCA_024363595.1 Xenopus borealis | reverse complement strand
GATTTTTTGGGGAATAATAGTAAATTTGCCCCTAAAAGTCCTGCTCGAATACCGTTCGATCGTTCGAAATGTCCGAATTTTTCAGACTCTCGAAGAAAATTTCACGATTTTTTATGTGAAATCGAACAATCGGTATCCAATCGTACGAAATCATTGAAAAATCGTATTGCGAGCAAAATGATAGCCTAAAACAATTCGATAAGCATTCGATAGTCGAATACTTATCGAATTGCGAATTTGGTCGAGGTTTTTTCTGGGAATAATAGTAAATTTGCCCCTTAATGTGAACTATTACCTAAAGAGGCAAAATGTACTGACCCTGCCTAGAGATGCAAATTCTGTTATCAGCAACAGTACTAGTTTGTTAAATTTACTATTAACAATAGGAACCTATGCAAATGTCAAAAATTGGCTATTTTTTGAGGAAGGCAATCAGTTTTTTATCAGCATGCAAGAAGCAAGGAGTTCAACTTAGCAAATGAAAGTCTAGAAGAGTCAAAAGTTAGGGCCAGAATGAACCCTGAGCATATGAGGTAGCACAGGTAAAGACTACTATAAGGCTCATTGAGAGCTAGCTAGTGAGCCTTAGATTAAACATCTGCTTTCAGCAGACTGAATTCCACATTTTCTATAATGTGTTTAATGTAACTGTATTTATAGTTCATAAATTTAGCAAAATGTATACATAAGGGATAATTTACAATCCACAAGTGTAGTAAACAAAGTGCATATTACAGTAATGTTTTTACCCACAATGCAGCATTTTCCCAGTCTAAATGCATTGACATTGAAACCGTTGGCTCTGAAGATGGCAGTAGCTCTAGGGTTCGATTGCATTGTTAAGTGCATTGTGGTAAGTCACAACATTCTTAATTTTCTAATTTATTTAGTGGATGTTTTAATATAAAATGTAGCTACTACTTATGAGGCGAGCTCTATAGTAACAAAACCCCTAGTGTTTTTGCGGAGTTTTCAGACAGATTTTATATGTAAACATGAAGTTGGGAAAGATCATTATAAGCTTTCATCAAGCAGTTGCCAAAACTAGTGATGGGCTAATTTATTCCCGCGATTCACCGCCGGTGAATAAATTTGCGAAACGCCCGTGAAAATTCGCCTGCCCAAAATTCGCTGGCGCAAAAAAAACAAGTTGCACGCCAAAAATTACGCGACACGCGTCGAAAATAATGCGACGCGTTGGAATCGACGCAACGTTCATCAAAAACGTGCCACGACTCCTTTCGCAAATTTTTCGGCAATTCGCAAATTTTTTGCCGAAGCAAAATGGGATAGATTCGCCCATCACTAGCCAAAACGTAAAAGCTCCCTGCTTTCTCACTAGAGCTCCTGAGTGAAGTGCACATATTTTGGCCAAAGTTTGGTACTAACATCACATTTTTTGTAATTATTTTTAAAGGTAAACCATGTGCTGTCAACCAATAAATTCTTGTCAGGCACTGAATTTAGGGATATCCAAACAGATAATTAAGCAAGAGTACTTGAAGGTGCTGGAGATGGTCTATTATTTATTTCTTGCTTTGGGTCAACAGAAAGTGTAATTTATTATTTTTGATAATATTTTTTATTTAACCTCATCAATTTCTGTGCAGTTTGATCAAAGATTACAGAATTCCACAAAAATAGATTTGCTTATTGAACATTAAAATTATTTTTAACTAAAATTATTAAAATGTGCAGATCCTACATCATCAATACATAGTTGGTATAAAATCCTAACATTTTAAAATGACTGCCAAATAAAATGTTGGCAGGGGTGATGCACAGAGACACTGGGACAGATGCACTTAAGAACGAAGTTCGCCATCATTGCCATCCACAGCAACATCTCCAATTCACTAACATACATAAAGGTCAATTCTCTAGAGAACGAGACCATTGCTAGCGTTCCTTTGCACGCTATTGCAAGGCGACTTTTTGCTCAGGTGAATAGTTGTAACTCTGCAAATTCACTAAGAAAAAAAAGCTAATTTTACTGAACGTTACCTCTTTCGCCAGAGTTTACCTCGCCACCTCACACCAGGAAAACTGATAAAACAAAGCTATATCTTCAATCTTATGTCAATTACATCATATTCTGTATGTCAGAAATACATTACAGTTGTGGAAAGTGCTGGTGACTTCTTTTTTTAAAGCAGGATTGCTTTCAAAAGTCTAAACTATTGAACATTTATGTGAGGAATTTTTTAAATGAATTTGAGGGGCATGCCACATTTGTTTAAGGATGGGCTCATGTCTAGGGCATTAGAGGATGTCCTCTGTCATTATTATAGCTCATTTGGCAGGTGGTTGATAAAGTGGGCACTTCAATCCTTTGCGCCAACATTACTATTAAAGACATCCAAACAACTTTAATATACCAGCCCTATTCAAATTAGCCTAAAAGCAAGAGTGCTAGTGAAGTTTTGGTAGGCAGAAATAAATGCTAGCTTCAGTTCACTTTGAAATTCTCGCACTGTTGTAACGCTAGTGAAAAGTCACCAGTGTTTGGTACCTAGGACACAACTTCAAATTTTAGTGAATTAGCATATGGTAATGAATTTGCATCTGGTTAAGTGGTGCGGAGTGTGGCGAAGAGGTCCTTGGTGACAATTTGCCCTTTAGTTAATTTGCACCACCTTCAGAAGCAAATTATTATAATAAGATAACACTTATGAAGCAGACATGACTATAGAGATTTTTATTTTCTAACAAAAATAACAGAAATAAATAATAAAGGCAAGATGTGAAAAGGCAAGGTTTTCATTTTAAAAGATTTAAACTGATACAGAGTCTTGTAAAAACTAGTATTACTATATCATAAACATATTGATTTGTGATTATTTTTTGTTGCTCACCAAACATCTTTGCTTCTTAAAAAAAAACAATACATATTTCTCAAAATGTGCTGTTATGAGCTGTAAAACATAACCTAGAAGACAAATTTTCTATAGTTTTTATTTTGTTTTGTATCAGAATTCATCAATTGTTCACAAATGCTTGTCTGACGCATTGTAATATGCACTGACCAGTCTGGGGTGAAATTGAGAACAAGTTGTATTTTCTTTCTCTTTGGTCTCCTCATATTCAGATGCATGTAGTCAGTGGAGCATGACATTGTATTTCATCAACACATACACATTTGCTATGTACTTCTTTGTAGCTGCATTTATTGAGAAACATTCACTTAGATGAAAAACCATAGAAAGGCAGTTCAGAAAACATGAAGCCTCTGATATTTAATCCCTGTAGTATATCTACTTTTTCAACTTTTTTTGATCTACAGGTTTATATTGAAAATAGAGTTACTGCATTCCTTTTTCACTTCTTATGTTCTTTTTTAAAAATTGAGTTTGGTAAGTTTAGGGGCAGATTTACTGAGGGGCGAATTTCAAATTTCAAAAAATTTGACCATGAAAATTTTATAAAGTCTATTTTCCATCAAAAATGGATCAAATAGGTGCATTTTCGATCAAATTGAAATCGTTCGAATCGTTCAACTGATTTTGAAAAAAAAAAAACCCTTAGATTTTCCAGGACTTAAAAAAGTAGAGGTTCTAGGAAGTCCCCCATAGACTAAAATAGCAATTTGGCAGCTTTAAGATGGCAAAGTGTCGAATTCTTATTTTTTTCAAAGAGACAGTAATTCGAAATTCAAATTTTTGTATTTTCAAATTTTTTCAATTCCAATCGAATTTTGCACTATTAGATAGTCAAAGTAGCTAAAAATTACTTTGAAATTTGAATTTTCACTTCGACCCTTAGTAAATGTGCCCCTAGATCTAAATGGTTAAACAGTCTTCTTTCAAGTGTCACTCTTGGCTTGCAGCAGAGTTATTAATAGTACAGTGTCCTAATTAGGCCATGATACATTTAAACATATTTTAAATGAGAAGGAAAGTCATCCTGAACTTGGGGGTGCCAAATGTTAGGCACCCCAAGTGATTGTATTGACTTGCATGAAACCCGGGCCAGTGTGCCAATAAGCCGAAAACTGCACCGCCCCAGGTTATACCAGTGAGCACCACAGAGCGATCATCTTCCAGCTTCTTCCTGCTTCACATTTCCCGGGGCAAA
The DNA here is from genome assembly GCA_024363595.1 of Xenopus borealis. Taxonomy (NCBI): domain Eukaryota; kingdom Metazoa; phylum Chordata; class Amphibia; order Anura; family Pipidae; genus Xenopus; species Xenopus borealis. The sequence goes on along the minus strand of CM044446.1, from coordinate 69,587,043 downwards.
CGGATGTGCAGTTAAATAAAATAGCTGGCTTTTTAGTTAAAGTTTGGCTGTTCGCACTACTGCACATGCGCAGCCGAGCAAAGAAAGCAGCATACAGAAGAGAAGTGGTGCTCACAGTTAAGTCAATACAATCACTTGGGATGCCTAACATTTGGCATCCTCAAGTGCAGGATGACTTTCCTTCTCCTATAATAGAATGGAAATTCGCGAATTGTTCGGCAAATAAATTTTAAGTACGTTAAGCATCTACCTCTCTTTCTTATAAAGTAAAGGAAGGGTCACTAATTCTCTTATTTATCTTATTTCACGTGTTGCCTCAAATGTCCATAAACGCCCATAGAATTAAATGGGAAAAATAGATTGTAATGCTGCATCGTGCATGTATTTTAATAACACAGAAATTAGAAGAGGTTAATTAACAGCTTATATTTTTTTATTTACTTTTAGTGATGGGCGAATTTATTCGCCAGGGGCGAATTCATGGCGAATTCCCACGATTCGCCGCTGGCGAATAAATTCGCGAAACACCAACAAAAATTCGCCAAAAAAAACTAGTAGTGCGTAGTTTTTGACGCGACGCGTCGAAAACGATGCGACGCGCAGCAAAAATGACGCAACACGACGGAAACGACATGACGCGATTGACGCGACGTGCGTCAAAAACGACGCGCAACTCGTTTCGCAAATTTTTTCGCCAATTCGCGAATTTCGCTGGAAATTCGCTAATTGTTCGGCGAAGCAAAACGGGTGAGATTCGCCCATCACTATTTACTTTACTAAAACAAATTGTGTTGACATAGCTGAATTTATCCCCAAACAAATGTTATGGCATTATATCTAATATAAGTAAATCTAAAACAACTGGACTTGCTGAGTAATTATTGAAGACGTTTCACTACTCATCCGAGCAGCTTCTTCAGTTCAACTGACTGGAATGGGAAGTTCATATAAACTCTTCCACTAATCCAATCACAATGGCACATTCCTTCCTCTTCAAAGAGGTGACATCTGAATTTGATTCTGTGTAGTTACTGTGATGGTATTACCAATGTGTCATGCAACTCCTAGACACAGGTGGTGTGGTGGCTTATCAAAACTTTTTGTGTTTTTATTTGTGGTTTCTAAAACAACTAAAATAAGAATGTTGATAAACGGGCCTCCCTGTGAAAAGCGTTGAGCTTTGGTGGACTCAACCTATGATATATTCTTTTATGGGTATAATGTTGCTTTTATTTTATTATTAAATTTAAATTGAAGACAAAGTTAGCAGAACATAACATGGCAGTGCACGTTACAATTGTGTTACATGACAAGACCTACAGTAGAAGGTTTCCAGTTATTAGTAGCACCATACATCAGCTCTTTGAAATGTTAATCGTAAGCATAAAATAAAAACAGAAGAGATGCGTGGCGCCTGACATTTATTTGATAAAGGAGAATAAGAGGAGATAAAACATATGACAAGTAAATGAAACACATTCATCAAAAAGAAACAGGCATCATCATCAAGAACACTCCACCTTTTCACAAGATCAGTTTCATGATTTCTAATATTTTACTGCATATTTCTTTATTTTGAGAGTGTGGGATGTTTATTTTGCATGTTATTTTAAATCTATGAATCATTTTATAACACTCTATAATCCAACTGCATTCTTTTGTGGTAACCTTTGATTTTGGTATATGTTGCATTACATAAAACTGAAGCAATCTATAAAAACTGCTTGGAACACATTGATCAAGAGGAAATTGCAGTGACCTGAAACCTTAGAAGGCAAATTCACATCTAATTCAATTAAAGCTGGGATCAATCTTCTGGCCTACAATGTGCATTGTGCATGCACAACACCATGCACATATTTATATAAATATTTCCTTTTACAGCTCTGACAGTGATTATACAAAGTTTTCCACATGTGTTTTATGCTCAACTTTACAATGGTATAAAAATAAAAAGCTATCATTAGCAGGCAGTAGTGGACACAACTGCTCTGTACAAATTCAGCTTTCTCTTCTGCATAAAGCCATGTAATTCCTGCTATTTTAACTGTATGCAGCAAATGCTGAGGAGCATTTCATGTAACAGTGCTTTTGTAACGTAACGATGAAAAAAGGGCTTGCACTCACAGGACTTACCAAAAGATAATAATGTTTATTTGCAAAAAACGCCTAACGTTTTAGCAAGCAATCTAGCCTTTCTCAAAGTGCCATTACAAATAAGCACCCCCCTAATAAACCCCCAGTGGCGGGAAAACACTGTTAGTGACGTCACACTGACGTGAATAGATAAAAAACATACTAAAATAGCAAACCAAATACATAAAGACAAGTGATAAAATCAATACAGATGCAGTCACTTTGGATTGTGTGTTAAATGCGTCGTGACTTAACTCATCTATCCCATTTATCTCACTTATCACAGAATATTGTGTCACAGCATCCCATCCAATTAAAGAGTTCACCATTGAAAACAATGGTGCTTTGGTATGCTAATGAAAAGGTTAGATGCATTAAATGAGTTAAGATAACATTGGATAACACATTTTCTTCAATTAGCCCTGAGTCACGACGCATTTAACTTACAAATCCAAGTGACTGCATCTGTATATCTACAAATGAGTACACAGCTAGACCACAATATTGTAGACTAGTTGGAAACCAATTCATTAGTGCACAATGTCAACATAGTTGCTTTACCTTGCTGGCTTCTTGCACCCAGGCATATTTTGTCTCCATACGAGTGTGCTGGCTCCCTGGACTGTGAACTCCAGTTTGGGGAGCTCACACAAGGATAAATACAGGCCACTCCAGAGTGAAAGAAAAACAACCTGTTTTATTTTTCAGCTCAAAAGAGCTTTTCCATCATCAGTATAATCCTAATTTGGTTACTGTCAATTAACCATTGGCAATCCAGGGCCCTGAGAACCTTTTGCATATTTAAAGTACTCGGAACTGGGATATACAGTGCCTCCACCTAAGAAGCACACCTCAAGGGAAAAATAAAACACACACAGTTTGCACTAAACACATATAAACTTTATCTAAACTGTATTTAGTAACTGTGAATTCAAATCACTCAACATCACTTTACTCTGGGGAACCTGTATGGACTATCAACCCCTGGCACAGTCAATGCCACATTACCACAAAGTCTACATAGGCAGGATATATAAACTGTAAAACTCTCCCTGATGCTCAAATATTTCCTCAAAGTAGAGCAAAACACAACCTTTTCCTCTTCATTTTCCCTGGAAAATCCATTCAAGCAGCAATGCCCCATTCCACAGATCTGGATATTTTTCTGGATGATGTCACAGGCAGACAAAAATGGGAAGAATGTGTCTGATCCCCTACATTAACAACATAATATAGCTTGCATTTAACAAAAATTCAAACTATAGCATGAATCTGCTTACTTAAGTAATTCTAGCGTTCATTAACAACAGGAGAAAATCTTAGAAAATCCCACTGGTGGAAAGCAAAGCAGAAAATTCTCCAATATGTTGTTAGACCCAAACATTCTTGTCTCGGTAAAAACAGCAGATTAATTGCAAAGCAGTTCCCACATTCAGCTACTGTACTTCTCCCACACATATTCTCCTGCTGCTAACAACCCCTGGATGTCCAGCCCACGCCTCTTCCTGGTTAACCCTGCGGTGTTTCTTAAATGAGTGACAAATGGACAGCTCAAAACCTAAAGTAGAGGAATATATATATATATATATATCTGACGTGCAGGATATATACCCCTGACTTGTACAATATACAGCATATACATTTTTCCCAATAATGGAAGCCTAATGATTGACCACTGAAGGGTCCCTTAATATATACAGGAGCTAGGCTCCTCTTCCCTGAGTTGCCAGATGTACTAATTGCCCAGAAGTAGGGACTGTCATTTGGGTAAATGCTTACCCTCTCTCTTACCCTGTGGGTATTTACTGTATACTGACCATTGGTGCTTTGAGTATGTGGCTACCCACTATGTTTCTGCTGTATTCTCTCATTGAACTGATTCATGGATTATGTACTCCATAAATAAGTTCTATGGTTAAGTTATACGGACCACTGGTGCCTCCTCACCATTGAGAGGGCCCCCAGTTGCAATTAATGCTGATAATTGTCACTCAGATATGTAGGGGAAACTTACCACTTACAATTCAAATGGCCATTGTGAATTTTGAAACATTACATTTATATACAGGTTACAAAGTACTTTCAAGTCATAATGGCTCAGCAAAAGGCTAAACTTGGGTATATGTGTGGGATAACAACCACCATGAAGGTGTCATAATTCTAGAATTCCTGATGTTGGCTGTGCCAATACACAATACAGCATAGTTGCAACTAAAAAATAATTTTCCAACTTATTTTGGAAATTGTATGATATTAACAATTTTAAGCAACTGTAACAATTTTTGTAACTGATACCTACACTAACTGCTTTAGCTTAGAAAACTGTTCCAGTATTATTCTTGATTAACTTGCGCCTTTTCTTAGCCTAATGTATAACACACCAGCTTCCACTCATAAATAAATTTGCAGATAAATTAGGGTGAATGAAAGTATAACTATGTCAGCATGATTTATGGTCTGCATGTTAGCATTATTTATTTAATAGTCTCATTTCACTAGCTACAAAGGCTGTTAAATAATGGGACAAAATGCATTTTGATTTCATTCATAAATCGCTGCACTCTCCACTTTTAAAATAATCTCAATTATCAAGTGTAAAAGAATTGGCTCAATAGGTTTCTAAAGTATTGTTCTCCCTTTGAACAAGTTCTTATTCTAAAGTATTGTATCAATTTGGATCTTTTAGATCATCAAGTTGGTTGTTTGCTGCCCTTTTTTTGTTTTTATTTATTTGTTACCTAGCAATAAAGCTCACAAGATGCCACAGGTAGATATATGAAATCAGCACATTCCTGAAGAACCCCATTCACTGTACAATACACAGAACAAATATTTAACCTGTGCTTAGCCACCTGCAAATAAGTAATGTGAGACAGTTTGATTCATTGCCTTGAACTTTAGAGGGCAGTAGAAGTGGTTATGTTCGTTCGGGAGTCATTCATATAAAAAGATATTGTAATAAAAATCATTGTGAGCAAGGGAGCGTAAAATGACAAAAGAGGTCCCAGAACAGAGCCTTAATTATCCATTCAATGCACTTAAAAAGTGAACATGTCAAAATATACTGAATAGCTCAAGAACTTAGTATGTACTGTTTCAAAGATAGAAGTAAACCAGATTAAATATGAATTGCAATTGTAGCTGTTTAAGAGAAGAACAACTGGAAAGTACCTAATACTGTGATTAATACAAATAACAGTAGAACCCGCATTTTACGTTTTTCAGGGGACCAGAAACAATGTGTAATATTTGGGAAAATGTAAAATCAGGGAAAAGCATTATGCAGCTTACTGTATATTGGTGGGACAACAGAAAATCAGTGTAAAGCGCTGGTAAACTTAAAATCAGGGAAAGTAAAATTGAGGTTTCATTAGTGAAAGAGTGTACTGATGCATTTTGAATGTGCAGCATAAAGGTCTTATTTAATATGAATTCCATCTTATCTATGAATTATTGTTTAAATGTCTCAGGTATGCTGAGACATGAGCAAGTGGTTAAAGAGGAATGAAGAGGAAACGAAACATTGAGAACTGTAGGTATGTACGGTATAAGATGTAGGGGCAGACTGAACTGGAGATTCTAGATTGAGACCTAGCAGTTAAATCTGTTTTGTACTTTGTCAACATTTCCATGGCAGTCGGAATGCATTTATCAAAGCTGATATGTTTGTCAGTTCATCTGGGAAAAAAGTAAAAATGTATCTTTATTTTTATTAACAATTTAGCAAAGCCTTTTCATACCTATGGGCACTTAATCATAGGCTAGGCCTATGATTAAGCAGCTACTGTATAAGCGCAAAATGTGCAAGACTTTGAAATGTTAAATAAAGATAAATTCTACTCTTTTACATCGGTGGCCTTTGCATGCCCATCTATTTTTTGTTGCTGACAGTTTTCATCTTCTCTATGCCGAGGGTTGGGGCTGGTGCACCTCACATCTTAGTTTTAATTTAGTGAGTTTCTGCCTAATATCCTAGTGCCTTCTTTGTATTGTGTAGTGCTAAGCACTACCCAGCAATAGCACTGTGACCTGATAGAATTATGTCTCTTCAAGGAAAATTGTGTGCAGGGAAAAAGGATTAAGACAATCATTTTCCATGCTGGAATTGTTTGCTCCAGAGTGCAAAATAAATTCTTAAATCCAAACTCATTTTTCATTTCAAGCAGTATACATTAGTATAATATGTAAAAAGTTAACAGAGTTTGATTAATTAGCCCCTGTGTCCTCATACAGTATGAAATGATTGATAAGAATTATTTGTTTTATGAGAGTAGTGTGAGCTGCAACGCACATCATATTTTATAAAAGACGTGGTCAAAATAGTTAATATCAACACTAAAACATCAAATTTCAAAAAAGCTAAGTATATATTTAGATAGTCTATACTGTGTACTGTTTTCAATATCACATAGTTTTGTTAACCTCAGAGTTGATGCACACACATTTTCAATTTAAATGCAAATAATTTTTAATAGTTTCTTTATTTTGTTTGTAGTTGAGGGAAAAAAGAAATAGATAAAGTCAGTTTGTTTTCAATATATACACAGCAGTTCAGTGAATGCACAAATTAGCTTTCATTTACTATCTGTACACGTTTGTGCCACTGTTAATTTATATCTTGGGTTCCAGATGTATGATTTTTATTTATTTTATTTCTTTTTAAATATAACAAACATTGGTATCCCTGTGTTATCCCCACATGGTAGAAGTGGAACTGGCTGAGTAACATTAAGTAAAATATGTAAGTATCTAGGGTCTATGGAAAAATATTTCCTGTATTGAATTCTATGTCATAATTGACATACACTGGACCACCATGACAGACATAGGCAAAGCCACAGATTTTAGGTAATTCCTTATAAATACATTCTCTCTATGAATAGTTTGACAGACTCATCCTTCATACTTTGTTGAATATTCTACTGATAAGTTAAACGAAAGGTTGACAAAGGTTTATAAACAATTAGGACTTTGTGATCTGGCTTTTAATTAGACTTTGCTTTAATCCACCTTCAAACTTCCACCTTCATTAAGGACTAGATTTAAAAGTATGGATTAAGGCTTGATTCTTTTATGACTATGACTATGAAGATTTTCAGTCATCCAGGTCACGGTATAGCTCATCTAAGTAATTCTAAAACATGATTATTTTATATAATTCTTTGGAACCACCCACTGTGGTCATGTCAGTCAACAGTGACTTTTATTATCTAGGTAATTGGTGGTCATCATGGATCACTTTTGGTCCATCAATAATAATATCTAGGCTCTCCCTAATTCCCAGGGGACAGGAGCATTGATAATTTGAATTTGAGTTTTCCAGTTTTTAAGGAAGAACTAAAATTTAACTGTAGGCGTAGGATAGAAATGTTGTACATTATGTTTTGGGCTTCTGTACCAGCCCAAGGCAACCACAGCCCTTTACCAGTAAAGATCTGTGTCTCCAAGATGCCTCAGTAGCTCCCCATCTTCTTTTCTGCTGATTAACTACACATGCTCTGTGCTGCTGTCACTTACTGAGCTTAGGGGCCCACTCACAATATACAGTACACATAGAATAGAAATGTCACACTGTAAAGCTGATTATTAATTATTACAGATAATTACTACATGACAGCACATAAACCGGTGCAACTAGCATCAGAATTTTTAATAATCAGTCCTGTAGCATCATCTTATATTATTGAAAAACCATATTTTCTGATGTGATTATTTGTGATGGCCCAAAGCTTAGATTCTCAACCACTGGTCAAATTCCAACTGAGCATGTGAGTGTCACAGACACTTTCCAAGATGGTGACTTTAAAAGTTTGAAGTCCTGGATCATGGAAGCTAAAACTTTAGGCTGGTGCAATAAGTTCATTATATAAAATATGGCATTTTTAGCATATTTTTAGGGTTCAGTTCTCCTTTAATTCAAGTTTCAAGTTTGTAAACTCAGTTTTTTAAGCCTATAAACTTGAAAAGTCAAGGTGGTCGACGTTTCTTTCATGATTATAGTCAACTGGGTTTTTTATGTTCAGATTTTTTCATAAATGAGCAAACAGTAGAAATAACCTCACAAGTTTGTTTTTTGATAAATAAGGCCACAGATTATAAAGTACAAAAGTTTTTGTAAGCACAAATACTTATTATATTACAGAAAACTTAGCTAAGAATTAACAATAATTATTTTCTCACAATACCTTGTGCCTATCAGATAATACATGAATACCATAGGGGATAACCAGTAGGCCCAGTGCCAGAAGGTGATGATGCAGGTTTAAAACCCCAAACTTGAGGTCTAGTATTTGAAGGAATTGTTCAGTATAAAAATGAAAACTGGGTAAATAGATAGGCTGTGCAAAATAAAA
>CM044446.1:69554741-69569014 GCA_024363595.1 Xenopus borealis | reverse complement strand
ACATGATATTTTCTTTACTTTAGAACAATTTCATTTTTTGGTGTTACTTTTCCTTTAATCCCAAGATACAGTATATTTTGTAAAGCTGATTAAATTGCACACCCATAACCCAGTTCTACTGTCCTTCGAATTAGTAGTGACACACGTCAAGCAGGTGTTTAAAGTTTAAAAAACAGTTGAAGTCTTATGGTGTTTATTCTTTCTATGCACATTTGAATTTATAAAAATCCACTGGATCTGCCATAATCCATGGTTCAGTAAGGACACACTCATTGAAGATCAATCTACTTGACTTGAAAATTAAAAGGGCTGCCACTGGACATGTAGATGCATACTAAATAATACATGTAGAATTATACAAAATAATTTTCCCTTCCTTTTCCCTTCCCATAGTTGCCCCACAGGCAAGGGGTGGAAATACGTAAGTATAATACGCGACTGTTATGTAAGGTTTCCCAAAACCCAGAACTAACACAGAAGTCCGGGTCATGGCTCACCTATTACAGCAGGTTCAATTACTTGCCACCACACACCCGCAATTTACTCACACTGCTGCCGTGGTGCTGGACTTCCTAAGACCCGGCAAGGTCCCTTAGCAATAGCAATATTGAAGAAATGGAATCCGCACACACGATCTCTTGCAGGTGGGGAATACCCCTTTTATTTCACCAAACTTCAACGTTTCGGGGGGAACAAGCCTCCCTTCATCAGGATCCTGATGAAGGGCGGATTGTTCCCCCCGAAACGTTGAAGTTTGGTGAAATAAAAGGGGTATTCCCCACCTGCAAGAGATCGCGTGTGCGGATTCCATTTCTTCAATATCACCTATTACAGCAGCCTTTAGCTTTGGGAGGAACCCTCCAGTACTTGAATGCCACCAGGTCTTATAGTGAGAGCACCAAGGGGAAAGGTCTGGGCAGACAAGGGAATTGAATATATACTAGAAGGAAGAGAAATAGAAGTGCAGTCAGATCAGACTGGGTCAGTACAAATTCAGCAGTGCAGTACAAAATCAGAGTTAGAGATGTAATCAGGGTCACCAGCTGAGGTCAGAACCAACAGTAGCACAGTACAAAATCAAAATCCAAAGAATGATCTGTAAACAGGCAGAGGTCAGTACAAGCAGTGAGGTATGTAGCAGAAGTCATGGTCAAGCTAAGGTCAAGGAACAATATCAGAACAGTGTAGACACAGCCAGACACTATAAGATAGTCTTACGTTGGGTAGTGAATCATTGGCCGCTTGCCCTTTAAATATTTGAATTGTTGTGCCAAGTGCAGTGACATCAGACACAGCACTCATATAAAAACCTGGAAGCAGAGCAAGTGCATTGACATGTGAAGAGGAGTCGCACCACTAGACCAGGTGTTCTTACAGTAATCTTTTTACACATCTACAGATTAAAGTCACAAATAACAACTTTGAGTACACATTACCTATGCAACTTCATCATCAAAAATCATTTAAATGCATTCATATTGTCTTTATTAAAAAAATTGCAAAATATGCAGTTCACTGCCCTGATTTGTCCATGTCCACCTATAACAGCCACCTATCTCTCTGGGAAGAGCCCTCCACTACTCAGGTGCCGCCAGGTCTTAACTTGAAAGGACCAGGGAGAGAGTTCTGGGCCAGTAGGGGAACTGCACTTAGTAGAGGAATGGAGAAAAAGAAGGGAGGTTGTGGGACAGGTCCAGTCAATACCAAATGAGAGCATGCAGTACAGATACAACAGTCGAACAGTAGTTGGGGTCACAGACCAAAACACAGATCAGAAGTGCAGCACCAAAAAAAAATATGAAGAATTGTCAAGGTTCAGGCAAGGGTCAGAACAGGCAACAGACAAATCAGGAACATGTATAGGCAAGATCGCACCGGTAACTACTGAAATAGACCTATATTATGCCATGAGTCAGAGTGGAATTGGGGGTTTTATAGCCAGGCAAATGGCTTATACAAAACACCTGTGGCCAAATTGCAACAGGTGAAACAAGCCATTCTTCTAAGCAATACCAAGCATAGGCATAGGAGTGAACCAGGGCCTTAGCTGTTTGCTCGCATTAGCTGTTTGCTCTCATTGAGCAGTGGTAGCACAAAAACACCAAGTCCTTAGGTCAACTCCAGGCATATTATCACATTCACATTAAAAAGACTGTTGGCTTGTGGATATTGGGTTTCTTCTTGGTATGAAAGGAACTTCTGTTCTTTTGTGTTTTTATTGAAAAAGTAAAAAATATATACCAATGCAAAAATTTGTATACCTTGTTTACACCAAAGATATTGGGGACTCACAATATTTTACTTATATAACAATACTGATTTAATTTTACTAGCAAAGGGTATCTTTTCATCTTTATACCAAATTAATTATGTATCTCTATGTTTTATTTCTCAATAATGATATATATTTATTTTGTAAGATGCAGCTTCCAAACTTGCATTGTTAGTATTCATACAATTTTGACATTATTACAGTTCGAATTGGAAACCGTACCATCATGCCATGAATATAAAATTCCTAGGAGAATAACAGTGACCTACAGTTCTTTCTGAATAACTTGAAGTAAATCAGCTTTATTTATTCCTTGTTATTCACCCAGGTTTTTCATATTCCACTGCCTTAATTATTTCTATAATACATGCAGTTTTCTTCACTTCTTAATTTAGAGTCTCAAACACCTGGTCTGCATGACTGTTGATGTTGTTTGTACAGTATTTGAGTATATGCACATCTGCACATAATGATGTACACATCTCATATGGGATATAAACAAAACACATTAATTTGTATTATATACTTTTAGGGGGCAGGGGCAGATTTAGTAAGGGTCGAATTCGAGGTTTTTTTTTTTTTACAGAATTTTAACCCTTTGAATTTGATATTCGAATTCGAAGAGTTTTAACGAAATTCGAATAATCGAACAATCAAATAAAAAATTTTCATCGAACGATTTCAACCATTCGATCGAAATTTTTTATTCGATCTTAAAAAGCTGAAAAAACCCTATGGGAGCTTCCTACCAGCAATTCGGTAGGTTTAATCTGGCGGACTAGGCAATCGAATAAAAATTTAAAGGGCAAGTAATTCGAATATCGAATGGTCGAATGATTGAATAGATTTTTATTCGATCTATTCGAATCTTTCCATTCAATCGAATTTATAAAATTTTTTAACATTTGATGGTCGAAGTGGCCACAAAAACTATTCAAAAATTCAATTTAAATTTTTTAAAAAATTAGATCGAATTTCGAATCATTCAGACAAATTTAGTAACTCTGTCCCAAAGTTTTAGGGGCAAATTCACTTACCTGTGTAGTTGCGCCTGTGTTGGCTTCGCTAGCGTTTGCCGCACTTCGCCAGTACTACACAAATTTACTAAAATGCAAAGTTGCCCTCAGGAAGGCAAACAATAGCGAAGTTGCGCATTTACGCTAGTGATGTCTAATTTTCATACGGCGCAATGTTAAAGTATAATAGACGTATATGCTGCAGCCGATACATTCCACAAGCCCAGAAAACTTTTAATAACTCAAATAAAGGTGTTCTATTGCCCTACACATGCTCCCCCTGTATAGCTGAGTTGCCATATGTTAGGAAATGTAGAGGGGAAGGAGGGTACCTTAAAAAAAATTTACGATCTTTTTCAGCCTATCTCCCTTAAAAAAGTAAAACGCCAGCGTTTTTTAGGGAGGTCTAGCGCAATAGGTAACGGTCAGTAAAATGGACATCTTAGTGAATTAGCGCAATTCAGTGCGCAACTTCGCCTGGCGTAAGGGTGCGAAGTTGCATTAGTCTATCTACTTCGCTAGCGAAAATTGTTTGTGTCTCCTTTTTCCAGATTTGGGGCTACCAATAAAACATTTTCCCTTACTTTCAAGCTTTGTAGACTATGATGATAAATGAATCTGAATGTGTCTGAATGTGCTGAATAGCATTGGAGTTAATGAGAAGACCAATTCACATGCGTGTTTCACTTATTATACTGCTACACACATGCATTGTTAGAGGACTCCTATATTTTCAAAAGAAAAAAAGGCCTCCCATTTTGCCAGCTTCTTAAAAACATCTGCGATTATTTAAAATATCAGTGAAAAATGAAAAAGGGTATTTTCATATATATATACATTTATTTTTCAAATTATTTTTCACTGCACAGGCTATTTTGAACTTTTGAAGTTCCTCTTGGCTAGTTTTGGGCTGGTTTTGTAGCTAGCTGGCCGGGTTTGAAAATTACACTTGGCAACCCTTTTTTTTCAGCTTTGGACAGGCCCGGACTGGCAATCTGTAGGTTCTGGCAGGTGCCATAGAAAGTCACTATTTATTGGGCTGATGGGGCCTGCTTGGGCCTCTGTGTATATTTTGAATGCCAGGACGTATTTTGACTCCCGGACCAGACATGGCTTTGGGGCTACCATTAAAACATTTTTCCTTGGTTTGGAGTCAATGGGAAGAGCAATTCACAGTTATGTTACTGCTACACACACAAGCCTTCACTGTACACATTGTTAGAACATGCCTATCATTTCAAAAGAAACAAAGTGCTCACATTTTGCCATTTAATTAAAAACATCTGTAATTTTTTTACATTACCTCTGATTGACTGGTGGTAATGGTATCTACTACTCTCAGTCTATATTGCTGTTGAAACAAAAAGTACCATCTATAGTTTATTTATTATTAATAGCTTACTAACACAGGCTCAACTATTAATTATTCATCTGAACACATAATATAAGGGTGCTGTGTATCCCACATCAATAAACCATATATTTATGACAATTAACCATATATTTATGTCTAAATGTAAGTAGTCATAATTGTGTTATATTATCCAAACAACTTCAAGTACCATATGAGTAGTAGTTAAATGAAAAATAAACTCCAAGTATACAGATTTGAACAAAAGTTTGCAATTAAATTTTATTGCAAATGCAATATTAAATGAAAGCACAATGGTGCTATTATTTATGTAACAAAACAAAACAAATAAAATTAGATTGCAGGAGGGGGAGGAGGAGGGTTCTCCCTCCTGCTGTGCAGCAGGTCCTTCATCTCCTTTACCTCCCTCATCAAGAAGGCTACCTGCTGCACCAGGCAGGTAGGAGGTCAAGGAGCTGGTAGTGCTGTTGCTGTGCCTCTGTTTGTGTAGCAGCATCTGCTGTTGCTATGACCTCTTCCTCTCCTGATGGAGATGGTGGTGGAGGTGATGTGGCCTTGGAGCCGCAGCAGGTTCTGCTGCCTCCTCCTCTCCACCATCATCGGCTACATTGGCCTCTTCTGAGGCCCCTCCTTCATCTGGATCTTGGATCCACTCCGTTGGCAATCAAAGAATTTCAGTTTGAGTAATACAGCACTTGCATTTGTTCAGTACAAATTATACAGGCTGAGGTGTTGTTTAACTACAAAAAAGCATCATCGATAAGGATAGCAAGTATGGGGCTGGCAAAACCATTAAAGGGGTTGTTCACCTTTAAGATAACTTTCAGTATGATGTAGAGAAGGATATTCTGAGACAATTGCAATTGATTTTTATTTTGTATTATTTGTGGTTTTTTAGTTATTTAGTTTTTTATTCCGAAGCTCTTAAATTTGCATTTTAATCAATCTGGTAAATTCCCCTAGCAACCATGCATTTATTTGAATAAGAGTCTGAAATATGAATAGGAGAGGCCTGAATAGAAAGATCAGTAATAAAAAGTAACAATAACAATACATTTGTAGCCTTAAAGAGCATTTGTTTTTTAGAAGGGGATTGTGATGCCCATTTGAAAGCTGCAAAGCACCAGAAGAAAAAGACTCTAAAACTTTAAAAATAAATAATGAAAACCAATTAAAAAGTTGCTTAGAATTGGCTTAGAAAAAGGTGAACCACCTCTCTAAGAGAGTTTTTTTTGCAGCAGATAATCTCCATTTGACAGCTCATTTACTTGTTATGTAACTTTTGTGCAATTATAGGACAGTCAAAGTCAACTCTTTCAAATATTCACTTAAATATAGTTTTTGCTGTAAAATAGCAAATCGTTATAAAACAAGTTGTGACTTTATTGTAATAAACAAGTAATAAATAATACTACCTTCCAGCTCCTCTTGCACTTCCTCCACTAGTGCTGTGTGACGCGTGTGCAACATGTCGAAAACAACTTGATGCTCGTTGAATCGAATTTAGTTGGAACTTAATTTTTCGTGGAACAACTTCAAAAAGAGCAGCAGCACTCCGGTTATTTTGCAAAAGTGAAAAACTTTACTTCAAGTGCATTTCAGGCTTGAAGCCTGAAATGTACTTGAAGTAAAGTTTTTCACTTTTGCAAAATAACCGGAGTGCTGCTGCTCTTTTTGAAGTTGTTCTAAGTAATCCTTGGCAGGGGATTTAGCTTGCACCCGGGGCTGAAAGAAGCTGCCTCTGCTGTTTGGAGCACACATATGTTGGGATTTACTTCATTTTTCGTGGAAGCGCAACAGGATAGATTTGTCCATCACTATTATTGGAATTAAAGTTATAATTAATTTACAGAAATTAAAAAACAAAAACTAGCGCTAATGTTCATCATCATAGGAGTCTGATTTGTCCTTCTATCATTTGTCTGCATAGTATTTAAAGCTTTCAGGAGGCTCGCTGAAAGGGACCAGCATCCTGACTTCCCTCAGGAGGGCTGCCAGGAGTTTCAGGAAAAGCTCGTCTGGACTCAGACTTTCGCCCAACGTGTGCTTGAGGAGGAACACCTGGGGTATCACATCGCTAACACCCAGCTAACAAAGCACATGGCCTGCTCAAAGGGGGCAAGTACTTGGACGAGTTGCCTCATCTGCTGCCACTGCTCTGCACTGAAGTACCCTAAATCTGCCCCCTGAGTAACCCTGGCACTCTGCTCCAGCAGGTAATTACATACCTCCAAACACTGCTCTATGAGGTGCTCCACCATGTGCAAGGTGGAATTCCAGCATGTCGGCAGGTCACAGATGAGCCGGTGGGGTGGCAGATTATGCTGCAGACGCGCTGGCAGTGGGGGACCTGTGAAAATAGCCACATATCCCACATACCATGACCAGCATGTCACTTGGTAGCTCTTGAAGAGGCTGAGCTCCACAGTGGCCACCTCCAACTATGAGCCTCAGAATCCTCTTCCCTTGTTGAAGGGTCTGGGGAGCTAGAACCTCTTCTCTGAGGAATGGGAGGAGGTGGACAGGAAGCACCACTGCCCCCCAGTGCCCTGCCACTTTGGTGCTGCTCCTATGTCATCCTGTGATGACATTTCATATGGGAACTTAAAGCCAATGTTCCCATATGTGACCCTGCCTGCCGCTTCGAACCTTCTGCCAGCACTGCTACCACCTGGTCCTCTGTAGTGATGGCGCGAACCGCGGCAAAAAAGTTCGCGGACGCGTTTGCGAACTTGCGACAAACGCGCAAACAGTTCGCGAACGTCGCGAACCCCATAGACTTCAATGGGAAGGCGAACTTTAAAAGCTAAAAAAGACATTTCTGGCCAGAAAAATTATTTTAAAGTTGTTTAAAGGGTGCAACGACCTGGACAGTGGCATGCCAGAGGGGGATCAAGGGCACAAATGTATCTGAAAAAAAACGCCATATCAATGCTGAAAATAGTCGCAGCCACTGAAGCACAGAAAAAATTCGCCATAGAAATGCTGAAAATAGTCGCGCAACTATGCACGAACCCAAAAGGCGAACGTCGCGCGACGTTCGCGAACTTTTGGCGAGCGCGAACGGCGGATGTTCGCGCGAACAAGTTCGCGCGCGAACAGTTCGCGCCATCCGTAGTCCTCTGTCTGGCTGAAGTGCGGGCCACTGCCTTGCCTGCTGTGGAGGGCTGTGGATGGTCCCCACGTGTACGCCCATAGCCTTTGGACTGAGGTGCAGTTCTGCCCTGTTACCTGCCCTTCCGGCAGTGGTTGGTGGAGCAGGCTCTTTATCCTCATCAAAACACAGTTCCTCCCTGAACTGCTGCTGTTATCCTCCTGAGCTATCTCCCAGGGTCTGTACCTGTCATAGTGCTCCCCCAGACCAGACCCTGCCTCACACATGGCATTCATTCCCACATTTAGCATGCTGGTGTCTGATCCCCACACCAGCAGCCTTCTGCCCTGCCATTAGGGATCCCTGCCCAATATCCCCTACTGATGTGGGCTGTGCCATGACCTCCTCTTCCTCCTCATCAGAC
The DNA here is from genome assembly GCA_024363595.1 of Xenopus borealis. Lineage (NCBI taxonomy): Eukaryota > Metazoa > Chordata > Amphibia > Anura > Pipidae > Xenopus > Xenopus borealis. Next base: position 69,560,836 of record CM044446.1, on the reverse strand, counting down.
ATGAATGCCCCCCATTCCTGCCTGATCATCAAACAGATCCTGGGTGTCTGGGCCCAAGTCCACCTCAGGATCAAATAATAGGAGGGATGGAGTGTCCCCCAGCTCAGAGCTAGCAGGTGATGTCACCTCCTGCCGCTCACTGGTGCCCGCTGCAGACGAGTTATCCTGGGTCAGCCAGTTTACCACCACCTCCGCCTGCTGCAAGCAAATGGGTCATGAAGCAGTGGCAAAAAAAATCTGGCACAGACAAAGACAGTTAGCCCTAACAAGGGCTATTGGGTGGTGAGCACTGGTTCACAAAAAAAATAGTTCACTAAACTAACTCCACTAGCTGACTAAAACACAGATCTCTCTCTCTCAAACCTACTTTCTCTAACCTACCAAAAATGCATGTAATGGCCACCTCCTTATATAGACAGTGGGAGGGCTCACATCTGATTGGCTGCTGTTGCTGAAGTTCCATTTGTTGCGCGTCCTTTTTCGGAAACGTTGTTGCGCATCCTTTTTCGGACGTGCACCCCTTCAGCGCCGAACTTGACAATTTTTTGCTGTGGTTTTCGCACCAAAACACACAAATTTGCCGCCAATCTGACCATGCCAAACATTTTCACCCATCACTGATAATAATAAATCATGAATTGATTCCTAGCTGTTGTTGAGAATAATAACCAGAAAATAAAGTTTGGAGAATTGTCTCTAATAATATTAGAATAACAAGTAAATGTTAAGTAAGTTTTGTAGACATTTATAAGAATTTAGTTTCGTACTAATTGACTAACATTTTCAGTGGCAATGGTATCATTTTTACTGCACCAAAGTTCACAGTGTTAATAACAATGCTAGCATGAGATTTGCTTCCTCCAAATAAGGTAAACCACTCCACCACCAGTGGCAAATGAGGTAAACCACTAGAGGAACGCCAATACTACAACAACCTCCGGGGCCATGATATTGTTCCAAGCGTGCATTTTGGCAGTATTTTACTATTTCCTTCTCATAAATATGCATGATAAAAAATCTATCTTTTGTCAACTGCAAAGTCTTACAAATGAAAAGTTCATCAGACAAATCCTTAAATTGATCTTGTATTTAGTTGTACATATTGATCATGTATCTTTTTAGTGTCCCTTTTCTGAGGTAAACGCATCCAATTTGTAAAGCTTTGTTCTGTAACACAAATCATTAGCTCCTTTAATCAATCAGGTCACCATTCTATCTTTCTGTCTGTTTCTCCTTCTGTCTAACCTGAACCACATAAGGTATTTCACTGCTCAGTTTTAGTATTGTTATTATGTAAGCAAATCTCTGTTTCTATAACTTTTTATTATGATATACAATATGAGTAGTGATGGGCGAATCTACCCAGTTTTGGTTCGCCGAAAAAAATTGCGAAACGAGTCGCGGCATGTTTTGAGGCGCGTCGTGTCAACTTCGACGCGTCACGTCTTTTTCGTAATTGCTTTACATTAATTTGATTTGTTACTTAGCTTGTATCAGTTTTTTACTTATTTCAGTATCAGTTCATAATGAGTATTGTCCAAGGGCGACTTTGGGGCTGCTGCCTGAGGAAGCAGCCCAAATGCTGCACCCCTCGTCCAACTCCATGCTTAAAAATCAGCATCAGAGTGGGCCAAAGGGGAGCAACACCGCTAGGCTCTCTGCACTAGTGGAGACAAATTGCCGCCCCTTATAACTGGCTGCTCTCTGCATATAGCTTATAGCTGATGGTAACGCAACTAAACATAGAAGCAGTTTGTTGTTTTCCCTAGGTTAGTGGTCCATAAGAGTCTGGGAAAACTCAAATTCACTTTTAACTGAATTCCTCAACTTTTAGATGCTGAATTTTTTTAATTCAGTTTGTTTAGTTTTTTTGTGCTTAATACATCATTAAAATTAATTTGTTTCACATGAAAAAAATCTTATTTTAGCATCAATAAATATTCCCCATGGTGTGTTGAATAGGTTTTAATAAAACACCCTTTTTATCATAGACATATATAGTATATTGCACATGCCCATGAAGCATTGACATTTGGAAACTCTGTTGCCTCCATGAAGACATAAGGATTTTCAGACAGGAAAAGGCATAAATTGGGATATGAGGCTTATCAATAGAATTCTGTTGAAACCAGAATCTTCAAGCAACTTCAGTAATATGTTTTTTTTTTTTTTAGAAACAAGCAAAAGCACCTAAGCTGGAATATGATTCACCATGTATCTATTATTTTCATCAAACAAAATATAAAAATAGAACAGATTCATATAATAATTATTTTGTATTTAACACCTGCTTGAAACTGTGTGTTTCAGCAAGAAATGTCATTCATATACTCACTAAGGAATGCATAATTCTGAGAGATTTATATAGAAGTCTGTTTACAAACATCTGTTTGTATGTTAGTCAGGTATTCTGAAATGTAAACATGTTGTAAATGGGGATTTTCTGCATTAGTCGAGGAAGGAAGGAAAGCTGCAGAAAATCACCAGTCTAACCATATGTTGGAATATTCACTGCATAGATTACCACTTTCAACATAGATTTCAGGAAATGTATATTATTTTCCCCATGAAGGTATGGTTGCTGTTCCAAAACAAGATGATGGGAGCTATGCTTCATTAAATGCTTATCTTTTATCAAATGTTAAATTACTTAAATGTGCATAGATCAAAATCTCAGAAAGCTCTATGTAGATATTATTGTAATCTCTCCATTTAATAAAAATGGCAGCTGTGCATCACCATTTTCCAAATGCAGTCATAGGTACTGTCAAAAATATACTATAAAACTAGAAAATTATTTAAACATATTTTAAATATTGTTTTATAAAGAAAATATATGCCCTTGGCATTGTTGAACACCTCTAGAAAAAAAAGAGTCACTTGAGGTGAGTTGAAGAGCTCCTGATTGAGATTCTAAAAGAAAAAAAAAAACATCCTTAGTATTAGACTAGTAATGATGTATAGTATGCATAAGATTTATGGGCATGATTGGGTGAGCCATAATTGCTTTAGCACTTGCATCAGGGGCCTTTGTGAATGACACCTAATGATTTTATTCATTCTGTTTAACTGAATATATTGAAAATGCTTACCTCTAACAATAATACTGGTAGACTTCTTTGCTGGGTTTCCAACATTGTTATTAGCAATGCAACTGTACGTGCCAGCATCCTCTGAAGTAATGGCTGGTATGGTTAGAGTTCCACCTTTAAGAACAGTCTTTTCAGGAAGTGTACCAGTCGATCTAGCCCACAAGAGTGTCGGAGTTGGCTCACCACTAGTTGTAACACATACTAATGTGATTGCTTCTCCAGGATTCACAACTATAGGATCATCCACCAAGAGTTTTATTGATGGGGAAGCTGGAAATGGTAGACAATAATTTACTTTCTGTTATATGTTGCAGATCTATGCAGTAGATAATGCAGCATTTTCAGACTTATGTGATTAGCATTTAGAAATCGTCACAATATGATCTGCAGAACAGACATGTTACTGTATGATAGTATTTAGTATCAAGAATACTGGAGCAATTCAGGGCAAAGTGTATATTTAATTTTTTAACAATGGCATTTACAATTCAGTGAAACACTCTTTCTCAATGAATATTGACTACAATTATACATCAGAATGAGGAATGACTGTACTTTTTAGAACTATTTTCCGCTATTCTGCTAAACAATTTTTTAGAACTATTACCGCTATATTTCAGAAACATCACAACTTTTGCGCAGCTGCATTAAGCCATAGCAACTAATCAAATGTTTGCTTTTAAACAGATGGCTCCCTACTTTGCACCTTATACTACATAACCTGCTTAATACATCATACCAACTTGAGTCATATTAATGGGGCATTTTCCAATAATGCAATAAATATTCTTAGATTTGATATACAGTATTTTATTGGCAGCAGTCTTTTTTAAGCTTAATATATAGTATGACTGAACTGAACTCATGATTTAATAGTAAAAGGGAAAATGAAGTCCTTTCCTCAATGACCCTTTATAAAAGAACCAGCTTTATAAAGCCCTTCTGAGCTTTGTTCACCAATAAAGCTTTTAGTAGCTAGACAGTACCCCTAACCACTCACCTTCCATTACAAATTGAAAAACACTTTTAATCAGACTTACCTTTTTGCCTCGTTATTGTACTTTGGGAGGATATAATGGAGTCATATATTGCAATATATTTAAGCTGGTCAACTACGTCAAAGTCATCCCATATCTGGCCAGTCCTACTCTCAATTTTCATCTCATTCATTAAGAATTCTATTGCTTAATTATACATTTTACAAAGGGACTAAGTTTTACCTGCAACTTACTTGCTGCTTTCAAAGTAAAACTCCCAAACTTGGTTGCCCTTTTATTAGACACCAGTGGGATCACCTGACTATAGCTGGGATGGGTGGGGGCTACAACAAGGAGCTGGTCACTGCTCCTGTATAACTACAACAAACAAGGAAAAGTTGTGCTCACCACATTAGGCGGGGTGCAATAAGGCTGTGACCACAAAATACATATAGACAGATACAAGATGTCCTCTGGACAAACAATCCCTGTTGTTTAAAGGGTAAGGCATTTTTTAGTAGCTGTATGCACAAAATGTCTCAATGTCTTTAATATATTGATAATAGGTTGAGTGCAGAGGACCTCTTGTATTTGTCTATATGTATTTTGTGGTCACAGCCTCATTGCACCCCCACCTAATGGTTTTAAAAATTAGTGGTGAGCACAACTTTTCCTTCTTTGTTTTAATGGAGTTTTTCCATGTATTGATTTCTAAAAACTCAAATGTATTATGAAGAAGCAGAAGACAAAGCAAGCATCAGGAAAAGAAAAATAATTTGTCCAATAAGCAGTTTTTGTCATCAGTTGCCATCACCCAACTGCTGAGGTTATCTTTGTGCTTGATATTTTGGATAGTTAAGGTTTAAAATAATTCATAGTGAACTTCAGCAGTTTAATTACATTTTTGCTTTTTGACCAGTATTAAAATAAGCTTAAACATTCTATTAAAATCTTTCATCTGTCTCTTCTCTTCCAAAACATTGATTTATGCAATAGATGAAACAGCGCAGACAAAAAAGAAGCATGCTTTGGGAAATTGATTTATTGCTAGTTGCACAAATCAGCAACAATCACCACCTTCCAACATTCACACTCAAGGTACATTAAAGTGACATTACCAGTAAATGTCTTGTTTTATACCGAATGAACCCGAATTTAATGGTTTGGTTTTTTTCCTGAATTCAGTGCCATTGCAGAAAAAATGCTTCCTGTTTCCATACTTCCTGGAGGAAGTCCTCCAGCTGCCATTTTAGGACCATGCACGCACATGTTGCACACTTTGACTTTGGAAAGCAAAGGAAAAGGAGCACTTTTGGCAAGCTGCCAAAAAATCTTTAAAAAAGCAAAAATGGACCATAGGGGGAGAGAGGAGGAGTGGGGGGGGCTCAGGACTTGTTTGAGGGAGGCCTAGAGGAAGGAGTGGAGGGAGCTGCCTCTCAACCAAGTCCTGAGTCCCAGGGGTTAGATAGGGGGGCTATTTTTATGGAACCCAGGGGGAGAAGTCTCTGGAACCTCAGCCAGGACAGGTGGAGGGTGTGGAGGGCAAGGGCCACTGAGGAATTGGAGGAGGAAGAGAAGGATTCCTAAGTGCCCTTGCAGGAGGTCACCTGGCCTGGCAATGGTTCCTGGGGCAAGGTTGCAGCATAGGTTAGGTAGGGGGGAGGGTACCCCATTAGTTAGGGGGAGGTACCCCATTAGTTAGAGGGAGGGGGAGGGGACCCCAGTAGTTAGAGGGAGAGGAACCCATTAGTTAGGGAGGGGATCCCAGTAGTCAGGGAGTGGAGCCAATCTTGGAGGAGAGGCCACTTAAGGCCAGAAGGAGGAGAGAGGAGGAGGATGAAGAAGAGGAGGAGGAGGGCACTCGGGAAAAAAACCCACCATTCTCCAGTGAGGAGAATGCAGTGCTAGTGGATGCTAGTGAATGGGACATGCTGTTTCGTGCACAGTCCCATCTGATCCCTGCTGCTAGACGCACTCAACTATGGCAGCAGGTAGCAGATCGTGCGAGTGCTGTATGCGCTGTGTG
>CM044446.1:69529900-69543178 GCA_024363595.1 Xenopus borealis | reverse complement strand
TATATACCATGACATAATTCTACATAGTCTTAGTACCATTTGGCATACTGAACCATATAGTGTGAAATTGCAGAAAAGTTTTCTCTGCTGCATTATCTTTTTAAAAATCAGACAGTTTAACAAACAAATTTTTCGATTAACACAGGGATTAGATACCTAATGCAGTAGACAAACAGGAATAGCAAGACAAACCAACATGCCCAACTATAGACTACCAGGTGCTAATTGATACTACTGAAATTGATTTAAAATGATCCAGAGTTGGCATGGGTTTAAAAGTCTATGGAGTGTGATGATAGGTTGAAACAAAAAAAATAATAAACCATCGAACAAAGCAGAAGTATTAACACCTCCAAAGGACTCCAGTGCAATCTGATTATTTACCATAGATAAGTGCATAGAATTGGTTGCACGTGTCACCAAACTATGGTCTGTTCAATCAGGTTATACATGATTTAGCCTGTTTAAGAAAATGTGTTTACATAGGAATTACGTGTAGCAAAGGCCATTGCATCAGTTATGTGTAACAAGATAATCATCACAAAATATGATTTAAGTAACTGAAGATTAAGGAAGTTCTATGCCTGGTGATAGAGGGTGATTCACTGCTAGCATCTATCTCCTTCACTAGCTAAGTGACTCTTGCAACTGTTAGTAAATTGGTGAAGTCCCTTCGGGAGGTAACGCAAGCGAATTGTTGCGAGTGTCACTTCGCCCTTTAGTAAATCTGCCCCTGTGTGCACCCACATGACATGACAATGACAAGAAAAGATCTGTGGGGAACTTAAATAAGGTATAAAAGAGAGAATGATTACATGACCATCTAACATTAATGTAGGCTTTCCTTATGGCTATGCACTGTTGTGGCTATTCAAAGTATTCAGCTTATTTACAAACCTTCTAGCTTTTCCAGATCCTTTTACCTCAATTACATTACCAATGTCTGTATAATTGAAGTAACTTGACCTAGTTGTGAAAAGTATCTGGGCTTCATGCTCACCACTCATACAAGGTGATCTGTAGCAATCACCAATGATAATTTTCTTTGTAACCTTTTGCCCAGTTGAAATTTCTACCCAGAGGGATTCCACACCCTCCCCAGCATCCATGATTATTTCTATAGAGGTGGTTCAGGCCCCAACTCTTTTATGTTGTTGAATGTTTTGAGGAAATGTATAAGTGGTAGAGTGAAACATTTTAGGATGTCTCAAAAAGTTGAAAATATAAAATAAATTAAGGTTAGTATTTACTATAATTCAACTCACTATATAAATAATAAATTTGACCATAGTTGAATCCCTAACCCTAGGCAAGTTCATCTGTATCTGTGCATATATGTGTACATATATACTGTATATATCGTTTTCCAGTGCACACATACTACCAAGAACTTCTGGGTGATGAAAGTGTTCAGTTGTTTAAAGCAGTTAAAAGCCTTCTATGATGTTTCTGTTTCTTGCAGTTAAGTAAATGCTTCATGTTATGGTGCCTTACACATCTGATAGCTAGTTAAATGCCATGATCATACTAGTTTTAACATGGAAAAAAAACAAAAAGGAAAACAATCTTTACTTGTAATGAACCTACTCAGAGGCAGGAACCAAAAAAGTTTCAGTTGTTCTTGTAGACAGTCATCAAGTAGCATCTTTCATTTTAATTTGAAAATTTTAATGAGTGAAACATACATGATATGATCTGAAACTGATAAATGATAAAAGATTAACCAGCATACAAAGACATTATGATAATACAGTGTTCCTAATTTATATTCAAAGGCTTCCAGTGAAGTATTGATTGACATCCTCTGATATATTCACAGAGAGCTCTTCTCTTTGCAGCTACTGTATAATTCTGACATTATTTATCACTTTTGTAACACTCATTACAAACTCTCATTAAAGACAGCACAGATGCAATGGATCTAACTTCAAATTTAAATCTGTACATTATTTTATATGACGAATAAGCTTTGAAAATGAAAATAGAAGAAAATAGAAGCTTGGGGATGTAGTATAGTACAGTACCGAAAGTACTGGATTTTTTGTGTATTAGTTTATTGACACCCTTAGTACCTGTACTTTGAGGAATGTTGAATGTATGGCTATTCAATGCAAAATAATCTGGGTCAGTTATTATTCTACATAATATTTATCATAAAGGCCTTTCCTATATAATATATCTAAAATATTTATATATAGACATTTTTCTATAACGATTTTTTTTAAATGCAAAACATAAGACTAGGGCCATGAAATGAGGGGCAAATTTACTATTACTCCCAGAACCATCGAATGCTTATCGAATTGTTTTAGGCTATCATTTTGCTCGCAATATGATTTCTCAATGAATTTGTACGATCGGACACCGATCATTCGATTTCACGAAAAAATCGTGAAATTGCGTTCGAGAGTCCCAAAAATTTGTACGATTCGAACGCTCCGATGGAACGAATGGTATTTGAGCAGGACTTAGCCTCAGAAGCCTATAGGGAGCTTCCCATAGGCTTCTATTTCAATTCGGTAGGTTCAATCTGGCGAAGTAGGCAATCGAATAATTTTAACATTTTGATTCCTTCGATCATCGAATGATGAGGACAGCAGTCAATTAGAGTTGGACAGGTGAGGATCAATCCTGTGATCTATCAGCAAACACATTACAGAAGCACCACTCATTAGCAATTAGGCTAACCATAATGAACTGTAAAAATCCCATTGACATCAGTGGCTTTTTAACTTTAATTTTCTGCCATCATTTTCCAAAGCTTTGATGTCTAGTGGACTTGTGCCTTATAACATTGGTGCGAAATGTTTGGGGGTTATAATTTTACATTTTGCATTACCGTACTAATTGCAAGACTTTCCTTTTTTATTACCCCGTAGCTTGAACAACAATACAGATATATATCTAAAACAAGTTTTTACCCAAATAGACCCCAAAATTCACCCCAAATCTTACATGATCTGACCTACTCATTGAGCCTCCTCCCACTGCTCAAGATTTCCCTCCCAGGGGGACTTCTCCATAGTTTGAAAAACAACTGCACAAATCTATATTTTAAAGTTTTTAAATTCAGTATTACCCTACTTACTTTCCCTAACTTTAAGACAAGAAATCAGTGCAGGATATGTATTGTACCCAATAGTGATAAGCGATAGAGAAGTGATATAAGAAGCAATAGCCAAGTATGTGATCCATAACATAATGCAAATTCAATAATGCTATGGACAACTGGAATAACTATGACTGTGTTTAAATAATATTACTCCTGACCTCTAACACTAGACATTACACACATTCCTTTATCCTATTTAGTACTCACTGCAGTTTTATGGCTATAGAGCAATTATGTAAGATATAGGGCCGGTTATCCGGAAACTAGTGATGGGCAAATCTACCCCGTTTTGCTTCGCCGAAAAATTGGCGAAAAAATTAGCAAAATGAGTCACGGCACGTTTTTGACGCACATCGCATTGACTTCAACGCGCGTCACGTCATTTTCGTCGCTGGCGTTTCGTGAATTGCGGTAATTCGCTGCGAATTCGCCCCTGGCGAATAAATTCGCCCATCACTACCGGAAACCAATTATCCAGAAAGCTCCAAATTATGCAAAGGTCATTTCATAGACTCCATTTATCCAAATAATCCAATTTTTTAAATGATTTCCCCTTTCTCTGTAATAAAATATAGTACCTTGTATTTGATACAAACTAAGATATAATTAATCCTTATTGAAAGCAAGACCAGCCTCTTGGGTTTATCTAGTGTTTATATAATTTTCTAGTAGACTTAAGGTATGAAGATCCATATTACAGAAAGATCAGTTTTTTTGAATACCCCAGACCCATGAGTGTTCTGGATAACAGGTCCCATACCTGTACCAATATCTATACCAATTGTAAATTTTTGTATCACAATAGCCTATGATGTTATGGTTGTTCAATAAATTATCCAAGCCACTCTCAAAAGAATGAACAGAATCAGCCTTCACAGCACCATCTGGCAATGCTCCTTCCCCCCTACATTTCCTAACATATGGCAACTCAACTATACAGGGGGCACATGTTTAGGGCAATAGGACAACTTTATTTTATTTATTAAAGGTTTCCTAAGCTTGTGTCATGCAGTGTAGTGGATGTAACATATACTTTTATTATACTTTGAAATTCACTTTGTATGCATCACTAGCGTAAATGCGCTTTGCCTGGTGAAGTAACACTAGCGCAACTACTATACCATTCGCCGACCTAAGCATAACTTCATACTTTAGTGTGTGATGACACAATAAACAGCTGAAATTGCAGGAAATCTGCTGTCGTGACTGTTTCCCACATTTCACTATTATTGGATATCCATAGGGTGTCAGAGACGGAGCACCCAGGGAGCCATCACAAAAAGTAAGGCACGAGCACTAACCAGTGTAAAACCTTTGTAATAGACTTTAGTGAATTTGCGTAGAGCTTGAGAAAATTTGCCTGGCGAAGTGCATCGAACGTTAGCGAATGCAACACTAGTGAAGTTTCGCCGCTTAGTGAATTTCCCCCTATGTTCCAGGCCAACATTCCTTAATGTAGTCCTATGCTCTTTTGAAACATTGAATGGTTATTTGTATGTTTTTTTTTTGTCTTTTCTTTGTTCCATTATTTATTAATATTTATTAATACATTTTCATAAAAATGTATTGTGCGGGAAAAGACTTGATAAAATCGTGAACAATCCAAATCATATTCAAGTTTTCGAATATTCAAATAGATTTTTATTTGAATTATTTGAATCATTCGATTCGATTGAATTTACTGAATTCACTGGTCGAATTTACCTAATCTGCGTATTCGAATTTGAATCTTTTTGAAAATTTGAATTTCGAATAATTCATGTGAATAGATGTTAATTTAGTAAATTTGCCCCTAAGAGTCTGTATTGTACATTCTTGTCTTCAAATGTACTTTTCAAAATGGAAGTATGTGTAGTAAAGTCAGACCATAGGTATCTTGCTAAAAATACAGAGAAGTATATACTGTACATATCTCTCAGGAGGTGACTATTAGACACAGCTTCAAGTATATGTAAGCTTTCTTACAGTGTTTTGTGGAAGGTATATAGCTGCAGATTAGTGGAGAAGTTGCTTTTATGCTAAATTTGAATTTATCTATCCAGACATAACATAACATTCTTTTGCCTCTTTTATTTATTGCTTTGTTTGTTTTAATTAGATGGTGAAGGGACTTAATTACTATGCTGGCAGAATAGTGTGAAATTTGCTGTAGTAAACAGCATCACAGACAGTAAAACCCCATTACATTTTTAAAACTGAATTCCTGGCAAGAGCCACATGGAATTACTATGTAAGAAAACTGTGAATTTTCTTCATTTATTAATAATGTATTTATAAAGAAGAGCCACAGATGTGTTGCTGGAACATTCTGTATACTGATAGTTAAAGCAGAATAACTGATAAGAGCTTAAAAGTGCAGGTATATACCTGCAGGGTGTTTCTTGTTGATCAAAGAAACATAATTCCAATGTGGAGCCATGACTGATTAATAACATATTACTGTTATTAAGTAGGAAATGTCTTACTATACATATACAGCTGCACATGTACCATATATCTTGAAGATTTTTTTTGTGCAAAAAATAGTTTTGCATGAAAAATAGATATACATTTTAAAATACACATTATCCCTGCAGATAATAAGGAATAAAAATATTTTAAGTTATTTGAAAATTATATCCCTGACCTCAAAATTCCTTTGCCTGATTAACATACCATGCCTGATTTATGGGCCTATGAATGATGATGGCCATCACAAGTGAACTTATGGTTTAACTTAAGGGTTATCATTTATAAACACAATTTCATCAGGTTTAGGAATATGAGGTCTAATTTGTGAATGGGAATAAAAGTGTCCATAAATCTGGTATACTACCATTTTCTACAGGAATAAACATTGGATTATTATTTGGCATGCTGGAAAGTTTTTACTTCCTGCTAATTAGTAAGGGACAAATTTACTATTATTCCCCAAAATTAACTCGATCAAATTCAAAATTCGATAAGCATTCGACCATCGAATGCTTATCGAATTGTTTTAGGCCATCATTTTGCTCGCGATTCAATTTCTTGATGAATTGGTACGATCAAATACAGATCGTTCGATTTCACAAAAAAATCGTGAAATTTCCTTTGAGCGTCCGAAAAATTTGTACAATTCGAACGATTGAATTCTACAATCGTACGAATGGTATTCGAGCAGGACTTAGCCTCAGAAGCCTATGGGCAGCTTCCCATAGGCTTCTATTACAATTCGGTAGGTTCAATCTGGCGAAGTAGGCAGTCGAAGGTTTTTAAAATTTTAAATCTTTCGATCATCAAATGATCGAATTATCAAATATACGATCATTCGATCTATTCAATCTATTCGATATTTGATGATCGAAGAGGCCAAATTTGCATATCCGATTTCACGAAAAATTCGTACGATTGTTATTGGATCGAATTCGATCAGACTTCGATCATTTCACATGAATTTCATAAATCGGCCCTGTAGTGTGCATACACTTCTAATAAGGACACATTACAGTTTATAAAATACTGCTTGGAGCTGTTTGATTCATGAACTCATTGAAATCTTTCATTCATGACGATGTATTCAAGAGGAGGCCTCTGAGACACGTGATATATATATATATATATATATAAGCATCCTTGTGCACAAATTTGAAGAATGAATATTGATTTCTTACTGAATTTGGAGTGTACATAATATATTGACCCTGCACCCACAGCATTTGGGTCTGTGTATATATATATATATTATTTCCAGACCAGCACTCCCTTGCATAAAACGTTATTGTTTATTGTTGCATAGTATCAGTCAGTATCAGTCAGACTGATACTATGCAACAATAAAGGATAAAATTTTATACAAGGGAGTGCTGGTCTGGAAATAATTGATGCAAATGCAATTACCATGCACCCCTCCCCTTGTTGAAGTGGTTTAGCCTTGGAGTGCGGATATTCCATTGAAAGCTATACAGTAGATAGATATATATATATATATCAGAACTTTTATGCATATGCAAACATTTTATCAACAATTTACAAATGTAATTGTTTTAACTTAAATATACTTTTAAAGGCAGTACATACAATATGTTACAAAGTTAAGTTGGGTTAAAAAAACACCAAAGCTCAACCCCCTCAAATCCTCAAATGAAAACATATATCCACACACTCACATTGACACCTCCCTACCCTCATATAAACTGCACATACCAGTATCTATATTAATTGTACATTTTACTATCATTATAGCCTTGGATATTATGTTTGTCCAATAAATTAGCCAAACCCCTCAAAAGAATTAACAGAATCATCCAACAGTGATTTCCACAGTCTCACTGCCCTCTCTGTGAAGAACCACCTACACTGCTTCAAATGAAAGTTCTTTTCCTCTAGTCTAAAGTGGTGGCCTCTTTTGCGGTGATCATTCTCAATTAAGGAAGTCCCAAAACACTGCCTTGTTCTATTTATATTTTTTCTGCCAAAGTACATAGATTTGCATTTAGTAACACTGAACCTCATTTTCCATTTGGCTGCCCAGTTTTCCAATTTATTTAAATCAATCTACAAAGTGGCTGCATCCTGCATGGAACTTATAGTTCTGCATAATTTAGTATCATCAGAAAAATTCTAAAGAGTACTTTCAATGACGACCTCCAGGTCATTATCATCAGGTCATCATACTAACAACACTAGTCCAATCAGAAAATTTTCTCTTTACCAACAGTCCTTATAATCTATCTTTGAGCCAGTTCTCTATCTAAGTACAACAACTATGTTCCAGGGCAACATTCCTCAATTTAACCAGTAACCTTCTGTGTGGTACTGAATCAAATGCCATCCCAAAGCCGAAGTCACTGCTCACCTTCTCATAAAAAAAAAAAATTAGTCTGGCAGAGATCTAGTGCACATAAAACATGCTGACACAAACTCATAGTATTATTATTTGAAATTAAGTCAAGTATCATATCACTTAATACTCCTTTGAGAAGCTTTCCTACCACTGAAATCAGACTAATCAGCCTATAGTTCTGAGGATGAGAACAGTATCCTGTTTTATCTGATATAATTAATTCTAAAACAACTAGACTTGCTGAGTAATCATAGAAGACGTTTCACTGCTTATCCGAGCAGCTTCTTCAGTTCAACGAACAAGGCATGAAAAAGGCGATTCATGTCTAGGTGAAGAATCCATCCATGAATAGAGGCGGGGGCCTTCAACACCCCCTTTCTGCTACATACAATGCTGTTCTCAAATCTGTACCCTGACGGTTTCAGAACACATCACACATCCATTCATGCAACTCTCACAGGTAACAACTGTTTCTAGGAGTTTCATGACACATTGGTAATTCTATCACAGTAACTACACAGAATCAACACCTGTAAATTCAGATGTCACTTCATTGAAGAGTTACAATGTCTCTTAATTGGATTAGTGGAAGAGTTTATATGCCGAGAAACTTCCCACACCAGTCAGTTGAACTGAAGAAGATGCTCGGATAAGTAGTGAAACATCTTCAATGATTACTCAGCAAGCCTGGTTGTTTTAGAATTACTTATATTAGATATACCATGACCTGGATGAATGAAAATCTTCATAATCAGTATCATGTTTTGAATAGCAGCACCACGTTAGCAATTCAGTCATCTCTCTGCATCATGCCAAACCTCAATGAATCCTGAAAAATTAACTAAAGAGGTTTGGCAATCACAGAGCAAAGCTCATTAGTACTCTGGGATGAATACCATCCAGTCCCAGACTTTTGTATATTGTTACATGTTCTAGTCTCTGTTGCTGACAAAATGCAAAAAAACAACAGGTTTTAGGTGACAAAATGTATTTTTATAAACTTGATTTGATAAATTGCAGTAAAAAACACAATTGTGGATATTGATAAATCTGCCCTTGAGGTAACCCATCACATATCAAACAAGGGATAGTTGTGCTCACCACTAATTTTTAAACCCATTAGGCAGGGGTGCAATGAGGCTGTGACCACAAAATACATACAGACACATACAAAAGGTCCTCTGCACTCGACCCATTATCAATATATTTAAGACACTGAGACATTTTCTGGAAACAGATACTAAAAAATGCCTTTCCCTTCAAACAAAACAGTTATTGTTTGAACATATATTGCAATATATTTAAGCTGGCCAACTATATCAGTCATCCCATATCTGGCCAGTCCTACTCTCAAATTGCATCTGATTCATTAAAGTGGACCCGTCACCCCAAAAAAATATTCAAAATCCTATTTTATCACATTAGTCAAGCAAAATGAACGTTAATTACACTATATAAATTATTTTAATCTTGTTTTCTTCATCTGGGAATTCATAATTATAACAAGCAGGCAGGAGCCATTTTGTGGACACTGTTATTAAGGCAAGCCTTGCATCATCTCAGAATCTTGTTTGTGCACCAGAATGGGGGACCCGATGTCTATCCCTATGTCCTGGCTACACCATTAAATGGTTAAGAGAACTGGGGGAATGAGGGGGGAGCAGTGGCATCTAGGAAGTGCTGAATGGAAAGTGAAAGTAATTATCTGCCCCACCTCTATGCCTAAGGCATAGAGGAGTGGCAGACAATATTTGATTGACAGCTGAGATTTTTAAATGAGCTTAAAACAGCTATGAATGCTTTAATAAAAATTTGAAAATGGATTTCATGGTTAATTTGAAAAGGACTTTTACTATACAGATTTTTGTGTCTGGGTGATGGGCCCATTTTAAGAATTCTATTGCTTCATTATACATTTTACAAAGGGACGAAGTTTTACCTGCAACTTACTTGCTGATGTCAAAGTAAAACTCCCAAACGTGGGAATATTAGACACCAGTGGGATCACCTGACTAAAGCTGGAAGGGGTAGGAGCTACAGCAAGGAGCTGGTCACTGCTCCTATATGATATGGGTTGAGTGCAGAGGACCTCTTGTAACCCATCACATGTAGCAAACTGCTTTAGCAAACATAAAATCATGATATATACAGTAAATAGCTTATTGTAGAAAAAAGGTACAGTATTAGTAGGTTAAAATTGAAAAAAAATATTTTTAATATACCTGTTCTGTTGGAAAGCTTAAACGACACCATTTTATCAGGAATATTGCAAACATTTCTCACTGAAGCAATGCAGCTGTAATTGGCATAATCCTGAGGTCGAAGATTTTTGAGCTTCAAAATCTTTGTTTCACCCTATATAAATGAAAAAATAAGATGAAAAACACAACAAAGCCTTGTCACAATACACACATAGTTAAAGAGCTAGATATTGTTTTAGTCAGTAATGTACTGTATGTACCTTTTTTGTCATTGAGTTTTCAGCACTTCAATAGCAGCTATACTGCAACCATTTGCAATATATATTTTTTGACAATTAGTAGAGAACCAATGGACAGGCCAGACCTGATAAACTGCACTAGATCTAAAGTAACACAGGCTATCTTCTAAAAACCCATATTCCTAAACTACTGTAAGCTAAACTACTCTTTCAGTAGTTTTATGAGATATTCTTTTTTCTCAATAAAACTACTTGCTTTTATCTAGTCAATGGAAATTTCTATTTTTGATATCATATAATTAAGCATCTTCTATACAGGAATTATATTGCCAACATTCAGTATTTGTGGCAAACATTTAAAAAGGTGGTTCACCTTTAAGTTAACTTTAGTAGTATGTTATAGAATGAACCATTCTAAGCAACTGTGCAAGTGACATTCATGTTTAATGGTTTTTTTTTTATAGTTTTTTAATTATTTTCCTTCTTCTGACTCTTTTGACCTTGTTAAAAACACATGCTCTGTAAGGCTACAAATTGTTATTACTACTTTTTATTTCTTATCTTTTTATGCAGGCCCTCATCTAAGAATTGTTCCAGTCTCTTATTCAAATCAATACATAGTTGCTAGGGTAAATTGGAACCTAGCAACCAGATTGCTGAAAGTGCAAACTGAAAAGCTTCTGAATACAAAGCCAAATGACTCAAAAACTACAAATAATAAAAGATTAATACATACTGCAAATTGTCTTGGAATATTGCTCTCTACATCATACTAAAGGTTAACTCAAAGGTGAACAATACCTTTAAGAATTTATCATGCAAAACTTTGTTTTGCACGTGCAACTTTCAACTCAAATTAAACACCATTTGCAATGCTTTTACCCCTAAAACTAAACATATATATTCAATGTAGAAAACAACCACAACACTATGACAGACCCTGCCAAATGAAAGGGGTGGTTCATCTTTAAAGGGCATCTATGGCCCCAAAAATTTTCCCCAAACCAAAGGTGTGGGCTGATAGAGCCCGCATTCCAGTTTGGGGTTCTAGTACTTTAAAAAAAAAAATGTCCCCAGCAGGCGCAGACTTACTCGCACTGGGAGGGAGCTCCCGATGCGAGCCGCCATCTCTTAGGAAGCACATGCGCAGTATGCGTTTGTGACGTCACACACACGCACATACTGAAAAGTGGTCACACTTCCGAGGCCGCTTTTAATACTGCGCATACGCTTCCTAAGAGATGGTGGCTTGCATCGGGAGCTCCTGCTGGGGACATTTTTTTATCCCGGGTCTATCAGCCCGGACCTTCGGTTTGGGGAAAAATTTTGGGGCCATAGATGCCCTTTAAGGTTGTTATTTATTAAAGTCAGATTTTTCTGGTCGAAGTTTTAAAGGGTACAACACCCGTTTGTATAGTTTTTTAATTATTTACCTTCTTCATCTAAATCTTTCCAACTTTTAAATGGTGGTCAATGTAAAAAACAAATACTCTGTAAGGCTACACCTTTATTTCTTATTTATTGCTTCTATTTATTACTTATGTTTCTATTCAGGCCTCTCCTATTCATATTCCTGTCCAATTTACACTAGCAACCATGCATTAATATCAATAAGAAACAGATAGCTGAAATTGCAAACTGGAGAACTGATGAATACTTCCGATGACATCATAAGTGTGATGATTGCAGTATGCATTTGCCTGTTTCAATAAGAGAAATCATTTGAATACCATTGTCAATATATGTCAAGCAGCAATTATTTAAAATGAAGATTCTATGAGGCAACAAAGTACACCCTCAACCCTGGAGTTTTTTTTACAGACTGGAGGTTTTGTTATATTACTTGGAATCAATACAATTTACAGCACAACGGAATATACTTAATTGGTAACAAATATCTGCTTTTCATTTGTTAAAATGACTATGCAATTGGCTATTATATACATAATAAAAACCTCTTGTAAACGACCCTCAGAAAACCACCTAAGCATGACTTTTATATGATGTTTATTTATAAGCTAAAACAACTAGACTTGCTGAGTAATCATAGAAGACATTTCACTGCTTATCTGAGCAGCTTCTTCAGTTCAACGAACAAGGCATGAAAGAGGCAATTCATGTCAAGGTGAAGAATCCATCCATGAATAGAGGCGGGGGCCTTCAACACCCCCTTTCTGCTACATACAATGCTGTTCTCAAATCTATACCCTGACGGTTTCAGAACACATCACACATCCATTCATGCAACTCTCACAAGTAACAACGGTTTCTAGGATTTCATGACACATTGGTAATTCTATCACAGTAACTACATAGAATCAACACCTGTAAATTCAGATGTCACCTCATTGAAGAGTTACAATGTCTCTTAATTGGATTAGTGGAAGAGTTTATATGCCGAGAAACTTCCCACACCAGTCAGTTGAACTGAAGAAGATGCTCGGATAAGTAGTGAAACATCTTCAATGATTACTCAGCAAGCCCGGTTGTTTTAGAATTACTTATATTAGATATACCATAACCTGGATGAATGAAAATCTTCATAATCAGTATCATGTTTTGAATAGCAGCACCACATTAGCAATTCAGTCATCTCTCTGCATCATGCCAAACCTCAATGAATCCTGAAAAATTAACTAAAGAGGTTTGGCAATCACAGAGCAAAGCTCATTAGTACCCTGGGATGAATACCATCCAGTCCCAGACCTTTGTATATTGTTACATGTTCTAGTCTCTGTTGCTGACAAAATGCAAAAAAACAAAAACAAAACGTGATTAACAACTTGTTGGAAAGCTTTAGATTTACTTCTGTGTCTTTTAATGAATCACAACAGGTTTTAGGTGACAAAATGTATTTTTATTAACTTGATTTGATAAATTGCAGTAAAAAACACAATTGTGGATATTGATAAATCTGCCCTT
>CM044446.1:69491044-69519818 GCA_024363595.1 Xenopus borealis | reverse complement strand
ATGTTAGGCAGGATTTAGAAGCTTATATAAAGGAGGAGGTTATGTTAGAGAATGAAGGGGAAAGTCTTATGGGTAGAATTCTTCACCAATTGTAAAGAGTCCAA
This sequence comes from Xenopus borealis, assembly GCA_024363595.1. Classification (NCBI taxonomy): domain Eukaryota; kingdom Metazoa; phylum Chordata; class Amphibia; order Anura; family Pipidae; genus Xenopus; species Xenopus borealis. Next base: position 69,519,714 of record CM044446.1, on the reverse strand, counting down.
CAAATTCCCCACAAATGACTGCTTTCTAAACTAAGGTCTGTTGGTCTTAATGAAGTCGTTTTCACATGGATAGAAAACTGGCTACAGGATCGGGTACAGAGGGTTCTTGTTAATGGTATGTTCTCTACTTGGAGTAAGGTTCTTAGTGGGGTCCCTCAGGGCTTAGTATTGGGTCCACATTTATTTAACTTGTTCATTAATGACTTAGGGGAGGGTGTTGTAAGTAATGTATCAGTGTTTGCAGATGACACAAAGCTATCCAGCCCAATTAATTCCATCCAGGATGTGGCATCCTTGCAACAGGATCTGGGCAATCTGGGCAGCTGAGTGGCAAAGGAGATTCAATATTAATAAATGTAAAGTCCTGCACCTGGGATGTAAAAATATTCAAGCCACTTATACCCTTAATGGGACTGCACTAGGCAAATCCATTATGGAAAAGGACTTTGGAGTCCTTGTAGATGATAAACTTGGCTGTAGCAAGCATCATCAAGGGCAAATAAGGTCTTGAGCTGTACTAAAACTTCCACTTTATAGAGCACTTGCAAGGCCCCATCTAGAATAGGCTGTACAGTATTGGTATCCATCACTCAAACAGGACATTATTGGATTAGAGAGGGTATAGAGAAGGGCAACTAAGCTGATAAAAGATATGGAAAATATTAGCTATGAGGAAAGACTGGCCAAATTGGGGATGTTCACGCTGGAGAAGAGGCGCTAAAGGGGTGTTATGATAACTATATATAAATATATAAGGGGATCATATAAAAATCTCTCTTATGCTTTATTCACCAGTAGGTCTTTCCAGCTGACACGAGGTCACCCATTCCGTTTAGAAGAAAAGAGGTTCCGCCTAAATATTCGGAAGGGGTTTTTTACAGAGAGAGCTGTAAACATGTGGAATTCTCTCCCTGAAACTGTTGTACAGGCTGATACTTTAAATAGCTTTAAGAAGTGGTTGGATGGCTTTTTAGCAAGTGAGGGAATACAGGGTTATGGAAGATAGCTCATTATACAAGTTGATCCAGGGACTAGTCCGATTTCCTTTTTGGAGTCAGGAAGGAATTTTTTCCCCCTATGAGGCAAATTGGAGAGGCTTTGGATGGGGTTTTTTGCCTTCCTTTGGATCAACTAGCAGTTAGGCAGTTAAAATAATAAAAAAAAAAAGTTAAAAAGGTTGAACTTGATGGACGTGTGTCTTTTTTCAGCCTAACTTACTATGTTACTATGTTACTATGTTACTATGTAGGCTGCTCCTGTCCTGTTGTCTCTTCTAACACAGACTTGCCCCTTCATAGGGATGATGCTTGCTTTAATGCTCTCCAGACAGCGAGAAGTTCTAAGTAGTTTGAGAGAGAGACTCCTCCTGTGACTATTTGCCTGGAAATGATGCTCCTTGAAGGTGAGCTCCCCAACCAAATTTGGTGGCATCTCTTGTCAAATGAGGAATCTTCCACTAGAGACCTTTAACAAGATAAGATATAGACTGTCTTACAGCTACTTAAACTCTGATAACATTTCTCAGGAACTGCTTTTTGCCCCAAGGCACTGCCTGAATCCTAGAACTGACATAGCTTCCCTGATTTGGTTAGACTGCTTCAGTCTCCTAACTTGAATTTTCAATATCTTGGCCTGTAGAAGGAACATACCTTTTCATTAAGAATCTAATATCACAGCTAAGAATCTCGTCCTTTGTTCTAGAATCAAATTTGATTTCTTGTGATTGAGAATCCAACTCAAACGAGACAGATGAATAGAAATCACTTCTAAGTGATGGAGTAAAATTTCTTCTGAAGATGCCTTCGAAAGCCAGTCAACTAGACATGAGACTAGGGGAATACCTTTCTGTCTCAAGAATGCTACCACTACTGCTAACACTTGTGAAGATTCTTTTATATCATTGCTTTTGTCTTTTGTGCTTAGAAATCTGAAGTATCTGTGATTTATTAGTATATGGAGATATGCATCTTGGAGATTGAGAGTTATCGTAAAATCTCTGTGTTGAGAATAGCTACCATATTTCTTATACCTCCCATCTTAAAATGAACCGGTGTCACAAATTGATTGAGATTTAAGACTTGTCTGAAACCTCCTGAAACTTTTGGTACAAGGGAAAGAGGAATATATTCATTGAAAACACTCTTTTCGGTCCCTGGCACTAAGGCAGATTCTTGCTATATCTTGTGAATTGCAGAAAGGAAAGACTTTATTTTTTCCAGATCTCTGAGCACAAGAGTAACCACAAACTTGCTGGGGGGATGAGAAGAAAAAACTATGATGTAACCTTTTTTTATTTTTAAAACCCAGGAGTCTGGAGTAACTTGATTCCATGACTCTAGAAAAAATCTTCCTCCCACTGCAATGGGAGGCCTGGCATCAGAACTGCTGCTTGGCGTGAGACTCTGAATCACCCATTGGTTTCTGAGGTTTTCCTGCTTTTCCTTTAAGAAATCTGTAGTTATAATTCATTTGCCCCCCCCCCCTGTACTTCTCTTTTTTCTTTTGGACCATAAAAATATTTTGTGTGTTTTAAAGAACCTCCTATCTTATGGTAGAAATTTCTTGTTCTCAGCCAGTTTATCCATTAAGGTCTCAAGCTCCCTGACAAACAAGAGAGAACCTTCAAAGGGTAGGCTACAGATTCTATTCTTTGACTTCTTTTGGCATGTCATAAGTAAGATCTTTTTTTAACTGAGCTAACCAGAGCTGTAATGACCTTAATTCACAGGCCGTAGCAACACTGGGTCTGCAACCAGAGGTCAATAATAATGATAATAATAATGCTTTTAATCTCTTCGGGATAGAAAGCCTGTTTTCAGGTACACTTCGCTCTTTTGAAATAATATCAGTGGCATGATGCACCTTATGGGATTTCTTATACACTGAAAACATCTGGTCTTGAAAAGATCTGAGTTCATATCCTCAGATATTTGCATAGCCTGTCTCATGAATCCTTTCTGCCACCTTCTTCCTCAGTATCTGAAGAACAATGTGTACTAGGTCCCTTGCTTTTCAACTTGTTTATTAATGACCTGGAGGTGGGCATTGGAAGTACTATTTCTATTTTTGCAGATGATACTAAATTGTGCAGAACTATAGGTTCCATGCAGGAGGCTGCGTGATTTGTCAAATTTGGGAAACTGGGCAGCAAACTGGAAAATGAAGTTCAATGTTGATAAATGCAAGGTTATGCACTTTGGCAAAAATAATATAAATGCAAGTTATACACTAAATGGCAGTGTGTTTGGAGTTTCCTTAAATGAGAAGGATCTAGGGTTTTTTTGTAAATAACAAGTTGTCTAATTCTGGGCAGTGTCATTCTGTGGCAACTTAAGCAAATAAAGTTCTGTCTTGCATAAAAAAGGGCATTAACTCAAGGGATTAAAACATAACTACAGATGAAGCCACTTTGGATTGTGCATTTGACACAGAATAACTTAACTCAGACATCCCATTTAACTTACTTATCACAGAATATTGTGTCACAGCATCCCATCCAATTAAAGAGTTCACCATTAAAAACAATGGTGCTTTGGTATGCTAATGAAAAGGTTAAATTCATTAAATGAGTTAAGATGACTTTAGATAACACAGTTTCTTCAATTAACCCTGAGTCACGACTCATTTAATACACAAATCCAAGTGGCTGCATCTGTATGCCTCTGTGTAGGTCCATGGCAAGGGCTCACGGAGTATGCAACTGTAGCAAAATAACTCCACACCACCAGAGTCGGACTGGCTCACTGGGATACTTGAGAAATGAGAAACTTTCAGGATTTCATAATGAAACTGTATGTCATAAAGTAAGTTCTGAAGGAAGTATGAAAAACATAATCTTAAATTATGAAATGTATGACTGCACAATAGGGATCCAGCACTGAATACTGAAGAATATCACTAAATTGATTTTGGCTGCAAATAATTTCACATTTTACTGAAAGATTCTTATGAGACAATGCACTCTTTGGTTTTCCAATTTAGCACTAGAATATTTGGAGTGGAATATCCAACGTGACTATGTTACTGTTACAAAACCCCTTTAAAGCTACACAACCAGTAGTGGAACTAATGTTAAGACTGATATCAGGTGTTTTCACGCTCCAAAAGTTCACAGAATTTTTTTTGAACTCTTGAAAATAAATGCTGCATTGATGTTGAAAAGAAGTCTATTTGCATATTTTGCACTTTGAATATACTTTGTAAATATAAATAAACATGTGCCCGTTACTATTAGATCAATAATAAATAAAGAAATTAGTGTGTGATTGACTAGACACAAAGTAGTTGCTGGTTAGGTATTAGGTAAATATTTATTGATTTTTCCATTCATATAAGTATAACATTAATTTGGTTACTGTCTCTTTAAATAACAATCAACCCTTGGCAATCCAGGGCCCTGAATCCCTTTTGCATATGAAAAGTACTGGGAACTGGGATTTACAGAGCAGTCCCTATACCTTGGGAGCGCTGAGGAGCACATCTGTGGGGGTGGTTCACTAGGTAAAATAAAACACACACAGTTTGCAAATGAAACAAATGTAAACTTTATATAAACAGTAGTAAAATAACTAGGGCAATCTAATACACAAGGCACTCCTGCACTGGAGGCAGGTGGGACCTACCTGACTCACTATTAGGTACCTTACTGTTTCTCTAACACAGTCCTTTTTAATATCGCAGTCCCAATCCTCTGCATGGGGTTAATAACAACACAGTACAGTTTAAATAGAATGTCCCTTCTCAAGAGCTCTTATAACCCAAGTAGTGCTACCTTTCCCAAAAGTACCTCTCCCTATTGAACTTAGCAGCCGCTCTCACGTAGCAGATAAATTCACAAGACCTGTCCCCCAAATGGGAGACCTGTCCCCCAAATGGGGCCCCACACTTGTAACATTGCCAGTATCCTCCCTTGGGTGGCTCACTCACCAGGGTGCTCTCAGAGGCAGTAACACTGGCGATTACAGACAGCTCTGCAGCAGGATCAATCTCACATGTGGCACCTTTCACCTCCTGAGTCTCTAGCAGCATGGCAGGGAACAGGATGGGCTCTCTGTACTTCTACAGATGCAGCAGCTTGTACAGTCTAACAAGAACTGGTTCTGGCTGGATGTTGCAGCATAGTACCCCTGTTAAGCACTGTTGGAGACCCTATAAATTTGACTCCAAATTCAGGCTTTCCCTCTCTCCCAAGGATGCACTGGGGTGCCCAGCCAATCGGTTGTCTCTACAGCCTGTAACTGGGCTGAATTAGGTCACAGACAGAAAAACATTAGCTTTTATTTTCATTTTTAGAAAAAACACAAAATTGTGGGTGAATTGCATGTTGCTTTTGAAATTGTTTGCCTGAATCTGTGTGTGAGAACAATCAATTTTAAATCAATTTTTAGTGCATAGTTCAGAGCTTTTTTTAGCTCGTACTTTTTTTTATTTGAAATTTGTAATAAATGTCATTATATTCATAGTTTTAGACTTTATCAGTTTAGTCATGGCTTCAAAAAACTCTAAAACCAAACAAAAACTAAAATCTAACCATTAATATAAAAAAGCCTCCACGTTTATGGTTAAAGTGCACATTACCAATGATAAAACAAACATTATAACATAATCACTGGGGCTAAGGTGCTTTTATAGTCTAATGTGGACAGCAGTAAAAACTAAGGGATGTTTTCACCCTACCTCTGTACAAATAAGAAATACTATTACCACGTATGGATTGACTATGGAAGCAAATACTATAAAATAACCTAAGCTGGAAGGAGGTCAGCCACAGATATACAGTAAAGACTGTCATGAATTTAATTAATTTGCTTTTGCAGCTATTTTATAAATGATATAAATATATATATATATATATATATATATCTCAATTTTGCAGTTATTATTAATAATAATAAGTATTTTACAGTTGGACATTGAGAATCGAAGGCTAGTGTAGACATCAGTTTGTTAGAACAGGAAAGATGTCTTCTTGAACCCAGAACACACGAAAGAATATATTGTAATTTTTTATAATAGAGTAGTCACTTTTTAAAAATTGTTAAATAAGCAAATAAAGCTATAAGAGACCATTCCCATCGACTGCTATAAAAACGTTTACTTACAGAGCCTTTTATGGAGACTTTTCACATTTTTATCTCTGTGATAAATCACAACTATTAGTTTGTTGTATCCTATTATTATTATTTACTTTCTTTTTATAGGATGTGTTATCATCAAATATAGATTAACAGTAATTCAAAAATATACTAAGAAGCTAAAAGGGAGAGGAGGACTTCTCGCGTTAAAAAATTCCACTTGACATAAAAGTATTCCTTTCACATGTTTATATGGCCAAACGAATCTTCTGATTAAAATGTAACATTCATTTTAATTTATTTAACGAAACGTCTTATTTTATCATCTAAATGAATCTTTATGTTCCATATGTTGCAGTAAATTTTATTTACTGATGTTTTCCAGTCATTGTAATCCTCTTACATGCCTCAAGCCACTTCTAAAAAGAAATTGCACAAGGGGTGGTTTCCAGAATGTTGCAGACTGTGTGCTTTACAGCTCAGCAGGAGAAATGCTTAGGATTGTCCTAATAGTGCATGGGCTAGACAGTTAATCACTCAGAAACATAGCAGCATTCCCAGTGTTTTTGCTACCTGCACGTCAAGCTGGAAATAGCATGGGAAGCAATTGCCCTAAGGATCCGAGTTGTGAAAAGATTCCTTTTCCTGCCTAACACCTAGGGAATTTTTATCCCTTGAGCATCATCTTCAAGTAAATCGACTGCAGAAAACACAAATCAGTTTCTGAGCAAACATGTTTTCTGCCATCGATTTACCTATAGATCCAAAGGATCATAAATTGGCGCATTGGTATTGTATTTCTTGTTATTTTCAGTGATGTTTTTTTTTCTTTTATCACATTCCATTTAACCATTTCAGTCAATTTCACAAGGTTTTTTTAATCAACATTTAAAAAGATGCAAATAGTTTTAGTCATAATAAGTAGTGATGGGCGAATTTATTCGCCAGGGGCGAATTCCCGCGATTTGCCGCTGGCGAATAAATTCGCGAAACACCAGCAAAAATTCGGCAGCAAAAATTCTCCAAAAAAAAGAGTCGCGCCACTCGTTTCGCAAATTTTTTCGCCAATTTCCGAATTTCGCCCATCACTAATACTAAGCACAAGGTTGACTTGGGGGCCTGGGCCCACCGGGCTGCTGTCCAGGGCCCCCTCTGGTTGTTTTTTCCTGGTGTCCCGCCAGCCCTGTCCAATCCTGAATAAGCATAACATGTTAAAAGTAGCAGACGATATATGGCAAGGTGATAGAATTGGACAGTGTCTGTTAAACACAAAGCAGCATTTGATGCAACATTCTATATTTAGTGGTTTGTTTATGTTTAATTTATATACATGAACTGTATAGTATATTAAGTACATAAAAACATAACAGGATATCCGTTTGTGTGATTTTCATGTTAATTGCTTTACTTTTGACCTTTACCTATTTAAAATGCCATATAAACATAAGCTGCTACTCTGTGAAGAAGTTACAGTGTTCTGTTAGTTTAATTGTTGAAAAAATCTACATTTAATAGAAATGGGATTTTTTTCTCAGATATACTCTACTGTGCTTTTGGGAGTCTACATTCACTGGCTCCAGGCATTTAAGAAGTAAATTCTTTTTTTGCTAGACTGTAGCAGTGGGAGAATTAAACAACACCCATGGGTGGCACTTAGTGTCTGTAACAAAGGCATTAGGCTCAAGTTAATTGGAAATGTTAATTCTATGATTCCTGGTTAGTGTTGTTAAACTGAGCAATTCCTGGTTTAAGAAATTATTTTAAAAATAGATAAACCAAGCAATATGTTTCAAGGTTACAGATAGGTCTTCTGAGGAAAGGAAATTTGTAGTACTTGTAGTATTTGTAGTACTTCTGAATCAATGAAGTAGTGCAGATGAAGAATTAAACTCTTAAGGCCATTGTTAAGTAAGCTGGCATTTACTTGGTGTTGTCCATTTCTCTCCTGTTTTAATTTTACTACCAAGAGAGGTCCTATTATTTCATCAATACAGGAATGGAGTGCTGCTACCAGTGTTACCTGTTCGGTCTCAGGTGCCTCTGGGTGTATGGCCCCAACACTACCAAGGGTCAAAAAATAGTATCCACAAACAAAAACACCAGTGGCACTTCTGATTCTGTTAAACCAGTTAACTGTAAATGCATTTGGTTACATTTTGATGAAATCATCTGACATTAAATTTTTCCAAGGTTTACCAATTTTAAAATATATTGATTAGATAGCAGTTCCCAGGGTTCCCCTTTGGTTCCAACTCAGTAGTTCCCATTTCTCCTTGGGTGAAATTCGTAATATTATAGTCTGTATGAGTCAGCACTACAAAGCTCTGGGAGACAAGAATGCAGCATAAAAGGAATCGAAGGGGCTGATTTACTAAAGTGGAAAATACTTTGAAATTCAACCCTCAAATTTTTTTGGGGGTCATTTTCAATCAAAAATGGCAGTTTTCGACAGAAAAACGGCTGTATTCGATCAAATGAAAATCGTTCGATTCGTTCGATTTGATCGAACAATTTTAACCAAAATTCTCAGAATTCTCAGAACTTAGAAAAATTTTCAGGACAAGTTTTGTGAGGTCCCCCATAGGCTAAAATGGCAATGCGACGCGGAAAACGACGCGTCACGTTTGACGTGACGCACGGCAAAAACTACGCGCGACTCGTTTCGCGAATTTTTCGCCAACTAGACCCTTTACCAGCGGTCTCCAAAACTTCAGTAAACAAGGACGCTACAGAACTCTACTCATGATTGATGAAAATGATTCCTAATTGCTCAGGTCAGAAATAAGGGTAGGTTTCTAACCATCTATTCTATTTATTTGTGTAACCAAGAAATCAAGAATATAAAACATCTAATGTTGCAGCATATTTGTTTTTTATGCTAATTTAAATCTTTAACCAAGCATTAAAGGGATACAGTCATGGGGAATTTTTTTTTTTTTCAAAACACATCAGTTGATAGTGCTGCTCCAGTAGAATTGTGCATTGAAATCCATTTCTCAAAAGAGCAAACAGATTTTTATATTTCATTTTGAAATCTGACATGGGGCTAGACATATTGTCAATTTCCCAGCTGCCCCAAGTCATGCGACTTGTGCTATGATAAACTTTAATCACATTTTACTGCTGTACTGCAAGTTGAGTAATATCAGCCCCCCCTAGCAGCCTAACAACAGAACAATGGGAAGGTAACCAGATAACGGCTCCCTAACACAAGATAACAGCTGGCTTGTAGATATAAGAACAGCACTCAATAGTAAAAACCCATGTCTCACTGCATACTATTCAGTTACATTGAGAAGGAAAGAAAAGAGCCTGCCAGAAAGCAGTTCCCTCCTAAAGTGCTGGCACAAGTCACATGACTTAGGGCAGCTAGGAAAAATGCTGGACAAAATGTCTAGTCCCAAGGCCGGATTTCTAAACTGAATATACAAAAATCTGTTTGCTCTTTTGAGAAATGGATTTTAGTGTAGAAGTCTACTGGAGCAGCACTATTAACAGATGTGTTTTGAAAAAAACATGTTTTCCCATGATAATATCAGTTTAAATCTATGGTCAATGTCATACTAATATAAAGTATTTTTTTTGTGTGTTTTGCATATACAGTACTACATGAAGTGATGGTCCTTGGCCTCACTAAAACTTCTGTGGCCTTCAGTCATTACAAAAGCACAAGCAAATGCTGGTTCTTCTTCTTCTTATAATAAATATTATTAATAATAATACTAATCATAATACTACACATTATTTCTGTAAATCCACAAGTAAAGTAAGCAATTGATTATATCTAATTGTATATACAAAGTGTGTTTTAAGAGGACTGTTATCATGTAATGCAACACATAGTTTTTAGGTTCTCCAATGGCCTTTTACTCTGTTTATATTTCAATACAAGAGAAAAGCTTTGCTTTCACCTCTGGTAGTCTGTTACAATGAAGAAGGTTTTAAGCACAGCACTGGTCTTCTTTAGAATAAAAAGTCTTTATTTAGTTACATGTAGTAACAATCTGGACATAGCACATAGAACATGAACCTTCTTCATGGATGTAAATGGTGATGGCCATTAATTGCACCTGCATTGGCATTTTTCCTAAATTGAAGTCAAGCGGAGCTGAACTGAACAAGTGTACAAGTCTGTTACAATGTACTATTATTTAGTTTGTTCTCTTTTCTATCATATTCATTTGATTAATTTGTTATACCTTAGTTGTTATTGCTGTTGAGGAACTTTCAGCACTATTACTGCAAACATCAGTTTTGCAGCAAACATGGGCTTTTATCTACTACTGACCCCTCTATGTGAAGATTAGCATAATAATACAGAACTTAATACGTAACAAACACAATAGGTAAAAGAGCAATCGATACCTTAATTCCTACCTGGGTGAAGAATGGCTCATAAATTTCTACTCCTTTATCAGATCCCTGAAGCAGTATCTCTTCACCACGTTTCCAGCTGTATCGAACTGGTGGATTGGAGTTAGCAATACATCGTAAGAAAACAGTTCTTTCATAGTAAAATTGCTCTTTTGCTTCCCCAATACTTTGATGCACAGTCACAATGGGATCATCTAGATCTGAAAAGACAAGAACAAAAACAAAATGACAGAATATTAGACAAACTGTAGTTTGCACAGTCTCAATATAAGAATGTTGTCATGCTGATACACACAATAAAAATCCTTGTGGAATGCCATTTGATTAAAAAAATTATACTTCCCAATCTGTTTTTGTTTGAAAAGTAGAACTTTGGGACAGTTTCAGCATTTTTACAGTATATACACAGTTGTAATGGGCTATCAAGCTGACTGGAGGCAATATTATAAAATTGCAGAAGAAAAAGATGATTTTAAATCTAAAGAGAGGATCATTCTGTTTTACCTTAAAATATACAGTTATTTGTTGATATATATATATTTTTTTTAAACAGATATTTGATTATTAGTAAGATGAGGAACATTTTTTGCCAGGTTTCATCATGAAAAAGACACTCATAGACCCCAATAAGTGAAAAAAATGATGGTTGCGCATCAAGAAAATTGTCTCCCTTAGACTTCAATGCATTTAGCGAATTTTCGTCACTCCACAAAAACAAAAGTTCAGATTCCTCCATCTCTACTGCACTTTTTTGTATAGCTCAATTTTGTGAAGTATAGGGTGGGAGGAAACATAAATAGGACTATAAATCAGAATTGAACAAAAAAATGGATGTATATATGTTGATTTACAAGTGATATAAAACCTTTTAGCTGTAAACATTCATTGCCTTTGTAACAGAATAATGCTGTAAATAATCTATATGATTATAAAAAATAAATATGTAATAAATCTTAATCTGTCACCTATTTGCCTCCAATGGAAATCACTAATGCATGACTCTATTAGACTTTGCCATATATTAGCATTATACAACAAGTTCCATTTATTAACACAAGTTAAAGTCAAGTGCAAAACAATTTTATTTACAAAGGTTATCATAACTTGTAACTTTTAATACCAGAAAATCCAGATGTATCTTATTACGGTGCAATAGGCAGCATACAGAAACACTGAAGGCAAGGAACCCTTGGATTTACACTGTTAGGGAAGTGTGACTATGTGACTGATAAATATGCCATTTAATAATCTCACATGTATCTTATATTATACTGAAGAGGAACCTTAAGAAAAATCGTATATGACAATGAATCCATTATTAGTGATGGGCGAATTTGTCCCGTTTTGCTGCCCGCGCAAATTTTGCAAATTTTGCTAAACGCCGGCGTCCATTAAAGTCAATGGGCATCCGTTAATCACCACCAGTGCCCATTCTGTCGCAAGTGTCAAACACAAACTTTCATCAGTGGCAAAACACGGAAATTCTAGCCTGCCGAATAAATCCGCCCATCACTATCCATTATGAATTCCATGTCATGAACTGTAATTTTATGGACTTTAAAACTTCCACTTCAACAGAGGCCTATCTATCATGTTGCCTTGCTATTCCACTAAATCATGTTTCCAGGTCAGTGGTAACATACTCCATTCATTCATTTGGGACTCCTTCAGAACTGCTTAGCCTGCGCTGATTTTGAGTCTGGAAAAAAGGCCTTTGACCTCCTGGACTTTTAGAGCTAATAAGATTCCGAGGCCAGTTTCTACAGGCGATCAGAGCCCTACATACCTCCCCTACAGCAGCAGTCTATCTCAATGGTGCTCTGTCTCCATACTTCCACATAAACAACAGCACCAGGCTTGGATGTCCACTTTCCCCTCTCCTCTCTGCATTGAACCACTGCCCATTGCCATCTGCAGAACTGTAGATATAACCGGAGTCAAATAAAGCCACACTGAATTCAAAATATCACTTTTTGCCGACTGTGTGTTATTAACGCTGACCAAACCTGCAATCTCCCTACCCAACCTGCATAAAGTGATACTATGGGCTTCTCTCTGGATATAAGATCAGAGGTACTCCCACTACATATATCCTCATATATGCTTAAACTCTTAAAACTCAATTTTACCTACATTTGGCAAACACACTCCATCTGTTACTTGGGAATCTCACTAACAAAAGAATACAAACTTCTATGAACTACCAGAAAATAATAAAAAAAATTTCATCCAATTCATCTGGGCAAAAAACAAACCACACATAGCTAAAGGAATATTATTTAGAAAAATTACACAAGGGGGGCAGACATCAATGAATATCATGTATTATTTAGAATATTAGTATGTTCCTACACTTTGTTGTGAAAGTTTGTGCCAAAATTGTACCATCTGCCAATGCAGTCTGCTCGTACCATCATGCCAATGCAGACTCACTGTAACTCTGCATGGTTTTGAGCTTTTTTGTTTGTTTCTTGCTCAGGAATCTAAAAAAAGAATAGACACATTAGCATATATGTTTGAAGATATGTCAGCCTTAATCTTGTGTTCATCATTTTTCCTCATAAGCTCAATTCATAAAACAACTATTGATGTCTTCCTTTTAAGCATACAATAGTAGCATGAGAGGGGAGTCAAGGCTACCCCAACCAAACTGCTATCCTTTTATCAATTTTTCTGTTTCCATGACAACTATGTGGAACCATTTCCTTTGTTGAAGAGAAATGCGAGAAGATAAATGTTTAATGTAATAGTAGTATATTGCTGATGTATTGTTTAAGGTTAAGTTCTTTAACAATAAAATATCTTTTATAGCTTTGACTTTGTATGGAAACCAAGTCAGATTAACTTACAGGCATGTTTTGATGTTATGTTTATGATGTTATGAGCAAACAATTTAAAAAATACATAGTAACACAGTAACCTTTTAGGTCTATATATAATCTACATAACTGCTAATTGATCCAGAGGAAGGAAATAAATCCAGTTTCAAGCCTCTTCAGTTTGTCTCAGAGGGGGGAAAAATCCTCTCATCATAAAAAGCAATCTAGTATCTCTGACATGACCTATCCTTCATAACTTGATTAATTCAGCTCCACTTTTACAGTGCAAGTGCGATTAATGGCCACCATCCATTCACGTACTATGGAATACCAGTGCTGTGCTTCAAGTATTCCACTATCCTTCATAACCTCAACCCAACTAAAGGGATTGCTCTAAACTCACATTCCCGTGAAGCTGCTCAAAAATATCCTTCCAGGTGCTCTGGTGCACTGCCAATGTAAATCCAAAACCAAAAAGTAGGACGCCACTCTGGTAAAAAAACAAAGTTTATTTGTAGCATCCTTTCGAACACCTTACACGTTTCGGGAATCAATCACTTAATCATATACATTGTGGGATTGATTCCCGAAATGCGTAAGGCATACATCTACAGGATGCTGCAACATTTTTTTAATGTGATCCCTTATCAAGTATTTAAATAATTTTCCCACCAGGGATGTCAAACTTACTAGCCTATAATTACCCCTTCAGAGATTGCAACCCTTTTTTAAATGTAGGAATTACATAAGCTTTCCTCCAATCCATAAGTACTATACCAGATGAAAGCTTCTGAGAAAATCTGAAATATTGAATGGTCTAAAACTGAACTTAACTCTTTTAGTACCCAAGGGTGTATTTCATCTGGCCTTGGCACCTTGTTCATATTCATTTTTAGCAAAGCTTTATGAACCATATCCTGAGTCATCCACTGACAGTTTGAGATGAGCCAACAGTGCAACTATTAGGTGAGTTTTGGAACTTGGACTCCTCTTGTATACACTGAAGAAAAGAACGTATTTAGCACATTTTCCTTTTTCAGTATCTCTTACAACCTTGCTGCCACACTCTCAACCAGTATCTTTTTACTATTAATATACTTAAAACACATTTTATGGTTAGACAGCCTCTGCCGCAATGAGCTTCTCATTTTCTATCTTTGATTTCTGGATTGCTGTTTTGCAACATTTATTATTGTGTGTATATCCATTAAATGTAGCTTCTGTCCCATGTTATTTTCATATGAACTTCTTCACTTATATACTAATAATATGCTATTATTACTGTTATATTCAGTTTTAAAAATAAAAACTAAGTAGGCTGTACAAAATGAAAAATGTTTCTAATTTAATTAGCCAAAAATGTAATCTATAAAGGCTGGAGTGACTGGATTTTTAGCAGAACACTACTTCCTGCTTTGTAGCTCTTTTGGTTTGCACTGTTTGGCTACCAGGCAGTAACCATTGAGAGACTTGAGGGGCACATGGGTCATAACGGTTTGCTTTAGAATCTGACCTGCATGATAAAGATCAGTTGCAAACTCACTGAAAAGTTATGTCCCATGTGCCCCCCCCTTAAAGTTGCTGACTTAAAATTGCAGAGTTAAAGAACTGAAAAGCAGTGTTTTGTTATGTTAGACATCCAGTCACTCCAGCCTTTATAGATAGTGATGGGCGAATCTCCTGCGTTTCGCTTCGCTGAAAAATTCGCAAATTTCCAGAGAAATTAGCGAATTGGCGAAAAAATTCGCGAAACGAGTCGCGCGTCGTTTTTGACGCGTTTCGCGAATTTATTCGCCAGTGGCAAATCGCGGGAATTCGCCGCGAATTGGCCCCTGGGTGGAGCTTAAAACAGCCAATCAAATTTCACCTTTTGCTGTTCAATATTTACATTGCTGCCATTCTTACAATGTTAATGGCATGGTTTTCAAACTTGGTACATACGGTCACTGGGTGACTGGGATTCAAAAAAATTTTTCTTTTAAATTGGGTGGAGCCAAATACAGTTAATCAGATTTTTTTCTATAGATTTCAATGGTAAAATGTGATCTGCTTTAATTCTCACAGTTTTAAACCAGGTTTCAAAGACTTTGGATACTCTCTATGCTCCAGGGGCAACTGGGCGTGACCTCTACAAAGTTTCCAAGCCAACATCATGTGGTTTCTTCAGAAATGGCACCATCTAGTTTTACTTATTGTTTTAAATTGCCACTATAAGTGCTTTATGCTACTAATTTAATGAATGCATTTTGTTCCTTTGTGAGCTCTAATAAAGTTTTGAAATTATCCCATTCACTTTTTGCAGGTTGGTCACTTGGGCTGGGATAGAACTAATGAGAATATTATTTCAGTTTTATATCAGGTTTATTAGACTTGAGTGCATTCCAGCTTTTCAACTTTATTACATATAACTTATTCCAAAGATCTGTACTTCTGTCTTTCTACTTACTTATTTTTACAATGTGGTAACAGGCCCTGTAATGCTTATTGTCTTTTCATTAAAGGGACAATATATGACTAGGTTTAATATGGGTCAGATAAATAGGACTTGTATTCACTTTGGGGCATATTTATCAAAAGTTGGGTTATAGAGTTTTTTTTTACCTCGAATGGAGTTCATTCGAGGAAAAAAAAACGCTATTCAAGTTGAGTCAAATTCATTAGAGTTTTTGATAATATTCGTTCCAGTTTTTCGACATTCTAGTTTTTTCTTAAATATGATACTTTTCAAGGTCATTCGAGTTGAATGACCTTGAACAGTATCATATTTAATGAATTTGACTCAACTTGAATAGCGTTTTTTTCTCAGAAAAAAACTTGAATGGTAGGAAGGCTGTTAATTGACTTCTACATGAACTCAGCAGGTTTTTAAGTGGCGTACTCTCAATTTTGAGTTTTTCCCAGGGTTGAGATATGATAAATCTAAAATTTGAGTTTGGGAGGGGAGGATGAGGCTTTTAAGGGTAGATTTTAATATGACTTAACTGTATTCACATATGAGTAATATCCCTGCAGTGAGCACCATTTGATTTTTTGGTGTGCTACCACCATTAATGTGAGCATGGTCTTGTGGTAAAGGGGGTGTGGTTTTAAGTGGATGTTGTTTAAAAACAGGGAGTGGTCAACGTTGGCTTCCATTATCGGCCCTCCACCATTCCAGCCCTCCGTACCACGGAAGGTGGACAGCACTACTTTATTAACAAGCTGCTGTGCAGCCATGGGGGCAGCCATGTAAGCACAGGATACACAGTAAGTTCTGAAGAATTCCACAGTACACTACAGAGCTTATTTTATCAACTGTGTATCATGTGCCATCTTTGAATGGCTAGACAAAAGCTTATTTATATAAACTATTTTCAGTGCAGCACATCAGTGTATTGTGTTTTTATGACTTTTAAACAATTTAATTTGTTGATTTTCTATAGAAGTTAATGTGAGCTGCTCAGTACTTTTTCATACTTTTTCTTTCATTTTTAATGAATTCAATTACATGGTTTTAGAGTTTGAGTTTAGTCATGATTTCTAAAACCACTAAAATCTGAATTATAAGAAATAAGCCTCCACTGCAAACATAATGCACTTTCAGTTTACTGTTCTGCACAATATAATGGAAGAATTACAAAAATTGTAGATTTTTTGTTAAATAGACCAAATGCATGTGAAATAAATAATTTTTTTTGTGCATACCTCTATTGAAGGGATTATGAATCATCAATCAGTGGTGACTAATTGGCAGCCTTTCCAAACAAAATTGTCATTGACCTCCCCTAATGGCAAATCTAGGAAAAAGTTAAATAATGGCAAAACTCTGAACTTAGCAAAAGCTTGAAAATTCATGAACATTGTTTGGAAGCTGTTAGTGCTCAATATATATGATTATTTAATTATGCATTCTATTAAAATGCTTCACTTTTGTGTTTTACAATAGGCCGTTTTCTGGAGAATAAGAGACCTGCTAGGTTCAGGGTTTTAGGTATTTGGCCCATTTATCAATAGTTTGCTGTTTTCATCTTGAAAAAGTGGATCTACAACTGGTTTTATTTCACTAATAGGTTATGGAAATATAGATATGTTATTGTCAGCTAAATGTCAAGGTGCCTGACAAAGATGGTGTCAGTACTAAGATTAAGAGTTTTATTTAATAAGGGTAGTGACACACTGGCAGATTTGGGGAACTGCCTTTGTGTGTCTTCCCTTCCTGTATAATGAAGAGTCTTCTGCGCTAAGCACATGCGGTGCAGGCAACTTTTTTACTCTTTCTTACAGGCTCCTTTCAATCTGCACTGAAACTATGCATACATGTGGTATATACTTCATGGTGTGTTGGGGAGTAGTGACTGCTGAATCTGTGCAGTTTCGCATTGCCGAAAAATTAGCAATCAGTAATTCACGAAACGGCAAAAGGCATTGAAGTCAATGAGGATCAAAATAATTTTGATGTGATCGTCAATTTTTATACATGTGACTATTTGGTACAAATGCATTAAAGTCAAGTTTGACGTGTGCATGTCTTGCAAATTTATTTGTCTGTTACTTTTGGGGAGTACATTTCCCACAGTTGATATCTATTGGCCATGGGCAAGGGTGTCTTGATATACTGTATGTCCCTTTCGTGAACTGTCAACTATCCAGTTTAGTGAGCTCATTTTCCTTGTTATGCCTTTAGCAATATGATGGGGCAGATTAACTGAAGGGCAAAGTGGCTAACGCTGGCAATAATTCACCAGCATTACTGCTTTCAGTCACTTTGCCGATTTACTTCGCTAGAAAAGGAGATAGATGCTAGTGGTGATTCACACTCGAACACTAGGATGTTATATTTGGATTTTACTGAACGTTACCTCTATTACCAGACTTGCCTTCACCAGCTCTGCCCTGGAGAACTGCATTGGAGTGCATACATATGCCCCATACATTTTTTAACATATGGAACATTATTTTACAGTCATGTTTAGGGCATTAAAAGAACTCTTTTAACTTTATCATAACATACATAAACTTTAAATTTACCACCATATGCAAATTAGCCATAGCGCAAGACCTCTAGTGAAGTTACATTAGGCATTGTTAGGAATTGAACGCTAGCACATCTTCACTTTGATTTGCTTGGTCTAGTAACGCTAGTGAAGATTTGCCATCACTCGTCGCCTTGGATGCAACTTTACAACTTAGTAAATTAGCATTGTCTGAGTGAATTTCCGCTTGGTGAAGCACTTTGCAATGGCTGCAAAGCCATCGCTGGCCAGGTATAGTCCCTTGCATGTGGGTTTTGGCATTCTTTACAGGATTTGCCAATCATGCATAGTATCCATCTATTACCGACAAGTAGT
This sequence comes from Xenopus borealis, assembly GCA_024363595.1. Lineage (NCBI taxonomy): Eukaryota > Metazoa > Chordata > Amphibia > Anura > Pipidae > Xenopus > Xenopus borealis. The sequence goes on along the minus strand of CM044446.1, from coordinate 69,501,120 downwards.
CAGGGGAAAAGGAAACTCTATCTTACTTGCATCCTTTCCTTGACAAATACTATGCTAGTACATTCCCGTTTTTCCTAGTGTGTTATGAATAATGCCAGTAGGGGCTTGTGAATGGTCTTTTAAAAGATTTGGGATAGTCCTTCTAATGGGACTAGGGGTGGGGCTATTCTCAGTGAGCATGACACATGGAGTTTGTTCAGGAATGAAAGATAATGGAAAATATGAGAAAATCTTCCCTTTTTAAAGTGGACCTGTCACCCAGACACAAAAATCTGTATAATAAAAGTCCTTTTCAAATTAAACATGAAATCCAATTTCAAATTTTTATTAAAGCATTCATAGCTGTTTTAAGCTCATTTAAAAAGCTCAGCTGTCGATTAAATATTGCCTGCCACTCCTCTATGCCTTAGGCATAGAGGCGGGGCAGATAATTACTTTCACTTTCTATTCAGCACTTCATAGATGCCACTGCTCCCCACACATTCCCCCAGTTCTCTTAACCATTTAATTGTGTAGCCAGGACATGGGGATAGACATTGGGTCCCCCATTCTGGTGCACAAACAAGATTCTGAGATGATGCAAGGCTTGCCTTAATAACAGTGTCTACAAAATGGCTCCTGCCTGCTTGTTATAATTATGAATTCCCAGACTGAAGAAAACAAGATTAAAATAATTTATATAGTGTAATTAATGTTCATTTTACTTGACTAATGTGATACAATATCATCTTGAATATTTTTTTGGGGTGACAGGTCCACTTTAACAGTAAAATCACGGTTTTCAAATACTGTTAATTACTTGATGTTTATTATGTAAAGTTTTTTTATCTTTTGAAATCTTCTGACAGTGCTCATTGTTCTTGTTCTTGATTTAAAATCACTTTAGGGTACCTTAATTAAATGTCCTGCTAGTCAATATTTCCTTGACAGCTGCATTTTATTTATATATAATTGTTTTTCAGATAATACAGAAGAGAACCAATTAAAGAGCTGCCAAGAAAGTCTTTAGTAGTAACAGTCTCAGAAATATATTACAATATAAGCTATACATTATTTTTGTCTCCTGTAATTTATATTCATGCTGCAGATCAAGGGTTTTACATTTTTTTACAGTTGTTATTCTTTTAAATCATAAGATAAGCCCTATGCTGTTATTGCAGGAACTCACATTTCCACAAAAAAATATTGACACATATTTTATATATATTTTATACACCTATAGTCAGGTGATCCCACTGGTGTCTAATAAAAGAGCAACCAAGTTTGGGAGTTTTACTTTGAAAGCAGAAAGTTTGTTGCAGGTAAAACTTAGTCCCTTTGTAAAATATATAATGAAGCAATAGAATTCTTAATGAATCAGATGCAATTTGAGGTTAGGACTGGCCAGATATGGGATGACTTTGACGTAGTTGGCCAGCTTAAATATATTGCAATATATGGACAAACAATTACTGTTTTGTTTAAAGAGTAAGGCATTTTTTAGTAGCTGTATGCACAGAAGTTCTCACTGTCTTAAAAATATTGATAATGGGTTGAGTGCAGAGGACCTCTCTTGTGTGGAGGTTCAGCCTTCCTATATTGGATACCTTGATTACTGCTTTCTTTGCATTCAGATCATTTGAATAACAAAGCAGTAGACATTACAGTCATGTTTAAAATCAGAATTTGAGGGCTTTGTAGATAAGGTTCCTTGTTTAAAACAGATATTAGTAGCTATGGTATTTAATAGGGATAAGCATCTTTTAAGTGTTCACAGAAGGGATTCTATATTTTTTCTTGTATTTTATGACATTCTAAAAATTGTTCAGTCTCTGAAATATAAGCTAGTACTGTATATCTGTTAGATGACTAGATTCTCATAAATACCTTAGACTATAAAAACAACAATATACATACAGATGAAGCCACTTTGGATTGTGTTTTTGACACAGAATAACTTAACTCAGACTTCACACTTGTCTAATTTAACACAGAAAATTGCATCACATCATCCCATCTAATTAAAGTGTTCATTATTGTGAACAATGGTGCTTTGGTATGCTAATGAAAAGGTTAAATGCATTAAATGAATTAAGATAACATTAGATAACAAAGTTATTTAACACACAAACCCAAGTGGCTGCATCTGTAATTTATTGTGGCTTGTTTACACATAAAGCCCATAGCAGTAAAACCGTATACCCATAGAAGCTCTTTGTGAGCTTGAATGGGTACAACTTTGATCTCCAACATGCCTCTGCAGCCCAGCTTTGACAAACTGAGCACAACTGTACACACTGATGCAAAGTAAGCCAGGGTGACAGTAATCTGTCCCTAAGTAGATTGTGTCAAAAGATTTATTGATGCAGCACAATTACAAAATGGAATATAGAATAAAGAATATATTGAAACTTACATGCATTTGCCAAACAATGTTCATCTGCTGTAGTAGGCACTACCTAACCAAAATTACACTAGAATTCTTGGAAAAATATTGCATTGTGGAGAAATAAAATGTCAGTTTGGGTCCAAAGTTTGTATTTTGCAGATTGCACTGTATTGCATTAAAATGATGTGCAATATGTTTACTTTCTCAAATTCATTCATTTATATTGCAATGTTTTCACTTGTTTATCATTCTGTATGTGCATTATGATACATTTCCCTGTGAGACAGGAAAGTGTTTAATGAATTGACAAATGTATCAATACCACAAATGTGTCAGTCATGCAGAATGTTCTCAGCTACCAAAAGTAATTAAACACCATTCCATTTTATGGCGTAAAACCTCAGAAGCATTAATCCCTGGTGAAAATTGCATGCAAACATTGAGGAATTTGTCATCTATTCTACACTGAAATTATTCACTTCAGTATAGGAAAAAAAATTGTTAAATATTAAAGCAGTGGTATTTCTAAAAACAGCTATGCTTAAATCGGTCCATAAATGGATCCAACAACATTGGAGACAACATTGTTCTGTCCCTGCCACTTATAGTTTACCTGTTTGGTGTTCCCAACCTGCAATTGCTATCTCAGCTGTTGCATGAGAAAGGAACTCAGTGTAACGGGAAGGGAAAGTAGAAGGAAGTAAGGTCAGTATTGGCAGTTGCAAGGCTTAATCTGCAGACCTTTACAAATTTGAAGCTTCCTAAATTACCCAATTGAAGGCATTCCCTGTAAGTTATCGATTCCCTGTTAAGTATCTGTTTTGCATTTATACATCTTTAAATGCTTGACAAAGGAATGATAATGTTAGTTTATCTATGTTAGTGACTGGACTGTGAATTGAAATTGTTACACCCTTTTTAGGAGGGATAGAGGGTTTAAAAAGGGTGGAGGAGCTTGTTTGTATGTAAAGCCTGAATTAAAGTCATGCACTAAAGAAATAACCATTGCTGGCACTGGTGAGGGTGTGGAATCCCTCTGGGTAGAGATTTTGACCTGGCAAAAGGTTAGAAAGAAAATTATCATTGATGTATGCTATAAACCACCTTGCATAATTGAGGAGTAGGAGGCCCAGCTACTCTTACAAATAGAAGCAGCTTCACTAGGTAAAGTTATTAATATGGGTGACTTCAATTACCAGACATTGACTGGGGTAATGGGTTGCCAAGACAGGAAAAGCTAGTAGGTTTGTAAATATGCTAAATGACAAATTTTTGTAAGGAAAAGATATTGCATCAAGCAGTAAAAAGAATCCAAAATTATTTTTTAAATATGTTACTAGTAAAAAAAATTAAGCAGGAAGGAGTGGGAATCTTAATATCAGAGGGGGTCAGCTGGTTGATGAGAACAAAAAAAAAAAACAAAGATTCTGAACTATTTTTTTTTGTCTGTCTACAAAAATGATGTACCAGTTAATGAAGGTTTCCTTCTTAATAGTCCCAATTCTAGTATTACAATTAATGATGCATGGTTCACACATGAGGAAATTCAAAAGAGACTAGAACATGTTAAGATAAACAAAGGTCCAGATGGTATTCATCCCAGGCTGCTTAGTGAGCTTAGCTCTGTGATTGCCAAACCTCTTTACTTAATTTTTCAGGATTCATTGAGGTCTGGCATTGTGCTGAGAGACTGGCGAATTGCTAATGTGGTGCCGCTATTCAAAAAGGCATATCATTCACAGGCTCAAAACTAAAGGCCAGTTAGTCGGATGTCAATGGACAGAATTTTTTTTTGAAGAGTAAATAGAGGATACTAGACTTCACAGCAAATCATAATGCTATGAGTTTGTTCCAGCATGGTTTTATGCATAATAGATCTTGCCAGACTAACAATTTCTTTTTGTGAGAAGGTGAGCAGGGACCTTGAGATGGCAGTGTATGTGAATTACTTAGACTTTGTTAAAGAATTTGATACAGTGCTACACAGAAGGTGACTGGTTAAATTAAGGAATGTTGGTCTGGAACATAGTATTTGTACCTGGATAGAGAAATGGCTAAAACATAGATTACAAAGAGTGGTGGTAAATGGAACATTTTCTAATTGGTCCAGTGTTGTTAATGGATTACCACAGGACTCCGTACTAGGTCCCTTGCTTTTCAACTTCTTTTTTTATGACCTGGAGGTGGACATTGAAAGTACTGTTTCTATTTCTGCAGATGATATTAAATTGTGCAGAACTATAGGTTCCATGCAGGATGCTGCCACTTTGCAGAGCGATTTGTTTAAGTTTGGATACTGAAACATTAGATTCAATGTTGACAAATGCAAGGTTATGCTCTTTGGCAAAAGTAATATACTGTAAATGCAAGTTTTACAATAAATGGCAGTGTGTTGGGAGTTTCCCTAAATGAGAAGGAGCTAGGTTTTTTGTTGTCTAATTCTGGGCAGTGTCATTCTATGGCTACTAAAGCAAATAAAGTTCTGTCTTGCATAAAAAGTGCATTAACTCAAGGGTTGAAAACATACAGATGCAGTCACTTTGGATTGTGTGTTAAATGCGTCGTGACTTAACTCATCTATCCCATTTATCCCACTTATCACAGAATATTGTGTCACAGCATCCCATCCAATTAAAGAGTTCACCATTGAAAACAATGGTGCTTTTGGTATACTAATGAAAAGGTTAAATACATTAAATGAGTTAAGATAACTTTGGATAACACAGTTTCTTCAATTAGCCCTGAGTCACGACGCATTTAACTTACAAATCCAAGTGACTACATCTGTAATTATACCTCTTTATTGGTCCCTGGTAAGGCCTCGCATGTGCAGTGCAGTTTGGGACTCCAGTCCTTAAAGGAGAAGGAAAGGCTGGAGGCACTTTAATCCTCTTAAAAGAGAAGGAAAGGCTGGAGGCACTTGGGGGGGCAAACATTAGGCACCCCCAAGTGATTGTATCTACCTACCTGAAACCAAGGGCAGGTGCTCCTATCAGGGAAATCGAAGACAGAAGAAAACAGAAGTAAATTGCTCCATGGTGCTCACTCGTATAACCCCGGGTAGGTAGATACAAGTACTTGGGGTGCCTAATGTTTAGCACCCCCAAGTGCCTCCAGCCTTTCCTTCTCCTTTAAGAGGATTATAAATGTGCTGGAGGGAGTTCAGTAACATGCAACTAAACTTGTTACAGGGATGGAAGACTTCAATTGTGAGGGTAGACTGTCAAGGTTAGGGTTGTTTTCTTTGGAAAACAGGTGCTTGTGAGGGGACATGATTACATTTTACAAGTACATTAGAGGACATTAAAGACACTACATTATGAAATATTGTAACCAGTTTAAAAAAAAAAATGTTTAATTTGTGTGACTTTTTCAGCACTGCAATGCGTTAATAAATGAACCCCATTAACAGATGATATTACAGTTTAACTGTTAAACTATGTTTTCTATCATCTAAAGATAAATTTCCAAAGGTAAAATAAATGTTATTTATAGCTTTGTTCAGCCATGGTGATGACTTGGGGCAGACTTACCTTTGGTTAGACAACAGATTGATAAAAAAAAAAAACCTCTGAGCTCCTAATTTTGAGCAATATATTGCTCTGGATTGCTGGCATTAAAAAAGTTTATATCCACAAGTAAATTTTTGACAAACAATAAAAATCACCACCGCATAGAACCTGGAAAGCTTTTTAATTTTGTCAGAAATCCATTCATGGAAAAAAAAAACACTTAAAAAATGTTATTCAACAGCAAGCCAGCAATCAGGAGATCAGGAACTCTAGTGAAGGTCAGTAAATCTGCCCCTGTTGTCTTTACTATGGTGTTAAGAATGCAATTAATTCATATCAGATCTCAGTTCTTTATTTGTTCCACCAAGTTTGATCTCTTCTACATATTTTTTATAGACTGAAAATGTGGACATTTTCTAGTGTGTATCAATTTGCTAAAAACTTTGCCAGATGTGTCAGTTAGCTGAAAAGGAACAATTAAGAGTTTTGATTTGATCATTTTTCTCATAATATATTAAGTAATGATGATTATGTGCATTTTCCATCAAGATGGTTTTGTTCAGTTTGATTAGCAGTTAAGTAAATGATTTTCAACAATGTGAATGGAAACTGAAAAGCAAATGGACACTTTTAAATATTTAGCTTAATACATCACAAACATATTTGAGGGCAGATTGTGGTGCTGTTTCATATGATTATTTTCTTCTACCTAAAGTGAATAAGTTCAAGAGAAGAAAAGAGCCTTGATTGCTGCATTCCGCAAGAGTGCCAAATACTTCCTACACTTGCCCATATTTATCCAGAGAAATCAGTTCTAAATATAGTGTGCATCAGTTTCTTCCTATAACTTTGAGAATTCAAATGAAAAGATTAAGCACATGTCTAACTTTGCAGAGGAATATAAATATATAAAAACATTGTTACGTAAAATAATATTTTATGCCAGTAATTAATCCTGAAACTACCAGTGGAAATAACATGTAGGTTGTTTGTACAGCATACACCTGTTGCACACTACCTGTTTACTTTGATGCTACACTTTGACTCTTGTCCCTAGAGAAACACAAGGAGCAGATATATAGTACATAATTGTTGTGATTTTATGATTTTGTTAATGTACACTGGCCATAAAATTACATTTTGGGGAGAAAGTAGAGAAGTGCAGACACACAGTTTGCCCTTTTAAATATGGCACCATATTCAGTGGCGTAACTACCAGGGGAGCAGGGGGTGCAATTGTACCAGGGCCTGCTCCCTCTCGGGGCCTGCCAGAGAGTCTAGGAGAACTCCAATTCATAGGGAGAGAGCCCGATAGGGGGGCCCGGGTGCCATACCTGCACCAGGGCCCACCATCGACTAGTTACGCCACTGACCATATTATTATATTACCATCCTATATCTTTATTCTTACACCGGCTAAACTTATAGTACAAATCAGTTCAATTTACTTTATGCATTGCATCAAATATTAGTTTCAACAAAGCAGAATGAGGCAATATTAGTTTAATACATCATACAGAGAAATCAGTTTTCTGGATACTGTATTCAAAAATATCTGCACAAAAACAAAACTAAATAAAGTTAGAGGTAAAGCCAAGATTTATGCATAGCAATTAGGTTTATATTTGATGTTACAAACATACAGATGTGGATGAAGAAATCAAACCACTGGCCATATTCTCTAGCTGATTTTGAAGTTTCAAACAGAAAAAAGCATGTAATACAAAATTTGTAGAAGGAATCCTATGCAGGAAAGACAAGGAGATCAGTACATAAACTGCATTCCAAGCAAGGACTTATTTAGCCAGTCTGGTGTAGTTATTAAAGATGATAGCAAGTATCTAGTAAGCTTTTTACTGACTAGGGATGTAGCAAACGTCGGAAAAAATGTTCGCGAACATGTTCGCGAACTTCCGGACAAAAATGCGAACGGTTCGCGAACTTCGCGAACCCCATAGACTTCAATGGAACACTGACAATATATGCATGATCAATAGCAATCATTCAGTATTAATCAGTGGTTTACAATCTGTCAGTAGTTATATTTTATTGAGCAATTATTACTTTATGATTATTTTTGTACTGAACTGTTATACATATTGTCACAAAAGCTTAAAATGGCAGACTTAGGTCTTTGTGTTCCATCTTGGACCACAAAGACCTGTGGCATTTCAGACTATTGCTGTGCAGGGCATAAATGTGGGAAGTTTGCACCCATTTTGCAATTTGCATGCTTCCTTGCACTTTTGAGAATACTGCAGTTTACAAAATAAAATGTTATTTTTTACATTGGCTTTTTTATTATCCGTAACAAACAAGGGAAAGTTGTGCTCACCACTATCTTTTAAAAACATTAAAAAAATTGTTGTGACCACAAAATACAAATACAAATAGACAAATACAAAAGGTCCTCTGTACTCAATACATTATCAATATACTGTATTTAATACATTGAGACATTTTGTGCATACAGCTACTAAAAATGCCTTACCCTTTAAACAAAACAGGGATTGTTTGTCCATATATTGCAATATATTTAAGATGGCCAACTGTGTCAAAGTCATCCCATATCTGGCCAGCCGTACTCTCAAATTGCATCTGATTCATTAAGAATTCTATTGCTTCATTATACATTTTACAAAAGGAACTAAGTTTTACCTGCAACTTGCTGCTTTCAAAGTAAAACTCCCAAACCTAGTTGCCCTTTTAAAAGACACCAGTGGGATCACCTGACTATAGCTGGGAGGGATGGGAGCTACTGTTAAACTGGTAGCTGGTCACTGCTCCTATATGAACTATAACAAACAACGGAAAGTTGTGCTCACCACTATCTTTTAAAAACATTAGGTAGGGTTGCAATGAGGCTGTGACCACAAAATACAAATAGAAATAAAGGGTAAGTTTGGTGGTTGGAAACTATAGAATGCCTAGCGGCACACAGTTTGTGGGTAACATATAGTCTGTGGATGTGTGGGATTAGATGTAGATCGATATGGAGTAAAGCTAGTTGGGGGGAGGGGTGGATTGTCCAACCTATGTAGTTTGATATTGTTCACCACCAAACACAGAACACATCCTATTTCAAGCCTCTCTCAATTTAGATATAGAAAAAAGATTGAGAGGCATAAATATCTGATCACTCTGGGGTTTCTACTTAGCTATTTACACAATATTTGTGGTTTGGTTGTTACATATTTTAATATAGCATCCTGATTTTAGTCCATTCTCTACACGATTTTGTCCTTTTTCCGAATAGGAACACGTGTCTCCATATTATGGGAGGATTTGGAAGCCTTGTTACTCTAAGCTGCTGTTGTTCTACTTTATTACTCTGAGTTCTTGTTTGAAGTTCTAAACATGTGTTAATATGGAACTGGCAAACCACCGATCTTTCTGTCACTGCTCAAAAATGTAATGATACCATAATTACTTCTGAAACACTGTATTCTTATCGAAGGTTTGCATTTCTTGTTTTTATGAAAATCTTCAAAAAAGTGTGCAAAAGACCTTTTGTATTTGTATTTTTTTATTACTCATGCCACCCATTTTGGAATTCCACTATTACCATCATCACCACTACCTTTCCTTCCACATTTTGCAGGTTAGTCACTGCAGTTTATTGACCTTTGGTCAGTGTTATTGTTGAAATTACTAAATATTTGATAAAAAGATTAAAACTAAAGCTAAAGTTTCTTAAAATGCACATCCATTCACATAAAAAAATGCATGTTGGTATGATAGTAATTAAAATGGATGACAAATATTATATATATACTGTACATGTGATAAGCAATTCCTGGTTTCATTTGGCTGGAGGCAAAAGTCATGGCATGATGCCAAAGATGAGTGACAAGAAAGACATGAACATTTGGTTAAAAGGAAAGTGGAGACTATGAAGGGGATGACAAGAGCAGGAAGATAAGTTTGGGTTTCTCAAGAATAGCAGAGGTGGGAAATTGCATCCTGGTAGATTGGTTGGTTTAGCAGCTTCTGATAAAAAGATCACATTATGCGTACTGTAACCCTTTACAATCAGAATCATGTACTGTATGAGTTAAATTCTGGGACACAAATTAGAAAATTTGCAGGAGAGAAGGTATGGATTCATGTCAATGATCCAACCACAATCACAAAGAAAAATGCAGTTTGCAAAGGGTACATTTGTTAAAAATGTAAAGCTGTATATAGAAAAATTA
>CM044446.1:69462159-69489469 GCA_024363595.1 Xenopus borealis | reverse complement strand
AAAATCTCAATATCTGCCATTTATCCATGAGATTTTTAAAATTAAACACTCATTCATGAAATGCATTTAGGTCTACGAAATATATTCAGAGCATTGAAAAAGTAGAAAACATTGCTTTGCTGATTTCAATTTTAAAGGAAGCTGCCAATGAAATCATCAGTTAAATAGAGGACCTACAGTATATTTACTAAAAGTGGGTCCTTGAAAATGCCACTTTTACAATTAATACATGAAAGGAAACTGAGTATGGCAAGACACAATATACTGAAGCTTTATTGCAATATTATCTTAAAATGCCAGGAGCAGAATTACTTTTCTGAAAATTTTCTTGTCTGCTATTTCTTATCGGTCACATCATTTATACTATTCTTTTACATTATACATTTTTGCGCTCTACATATAAGGATTAACATTCCCAAAACTGCCATCAATACAAATGAAAACACATCGCTTTAAAATCTATACTGAATATATTCTAATTTCTACAGTGCTACGAAATATGTTGGTGCTGTATAAATACATGCTAATAATACTGATAAGCAATGTTTTCAAAGTTCTGCTAACAAATTTATATTGTTGTATTATTTTTTTGGACAACACTCCAGCATTATGCTCCTGCACATGTAATATGTAGCAGCACCCTATCATTTATGTCAAATTAATATCAAACCCACAATCATAATCTGTTGATTTTATGTGTAAAAATCACTCATGCTGATCTTTCTTTTCTTTATGAGTAGGCTGCCATTATGACACACTAAAATAGGTAAGCATTAATTTATATAAAAATGTAACTCATCACTATTAACCTGAATTTTATTGTCCTTATACTGTATAACACTTGGGGAGGCTAGTTTATCAACATTCTAATTTTAGAGGTTTTTGAAACTATGACAAACTCACTTTCTTTAAAACCATAAAGGTGATGGAATTTATTAAAAAATCTGAATATACAAAAAATGAGCTGAATGATCTGAAAAAAACAATGCCTCTAAAACCTCTAAAAATTTGAGTTTTCAGACTAAAACTGTAAACATTAACAGCTGTCCAAGTTCAGAGCAGCTCCCATAGACTTCCATGGGACCTCTTCAAGTTTTATGTGGCAAATTTTGCATTAGAGGTTTTTGTAGTTTGTACTGTACTTGGGTTAATCTGGGATTTTTAAAGAAATATAGTAATATCACAAAGTTTTTGAGATTCATGCAAATTTTTTATTATTTAAAGTGTTAGTAAATGGGCCCTGTACTATGACAAATTGCATGCCAAATTGAACTTACATGGTGGTATATTCCAATATGACTTCTAACAAAGTTTTTAAATGTGTAAATGAGTATATTCATTCTTAAGTGTATTACTTAAGAATTACATTTGTACAGTAAATAATATTATCAAAAAGTGAAGGCCCTTATAATTTGAAATTCAGTCAGATTTATAATTTTTTTCTGATTTGAATTAGAATTTTAAATTCTGTTTTTCAAATAGAATGTATTCATAAAGATATTTAAAAATTCAATAAAATCATTGATAAACCTTGCAAATCTTCAATTTGTGATTTTACAAACTCTTACAAAACTTTATACTAATTATTAATAATCTTTGCACACAACCTGGTACAATATATATATAGTGGTTGAAGTACCATCCTATTGTAATTTATAAAGATATTAGAAGTCACAGAGGAGTTAGGTGACCTTATAAAAGCACAAGGCAGAATGCTGAGTGCTTTTTTACAGGTCTCATAACTCGGTGACTACTAATATCTTTACAAATTACAGCAGGGGGTACATTACGCATTATAATCTATAGTTTAGATTCCTAAAGATGTCTGGCTCTGTTCTATGTACTACACAATGAGTCTTTTTTGCTTCTAAACCACCCCCCCTTCTGTAGTCTGTGCCCCTTGCTGTAATCTTTCCCTGTCTGTTCTTTTGTACTTGTATTTGATTTCCTTTTACTTTTTCTGTCTTCTTGCCTGCCACAGGCGATGTCACAGGGTAAAGACCAAGGAAGTAGAGAGACTTAAAGCAGGACTGGAGACTGAAGGTTGGAGGGGGAGCATGAGTTGAGAGGGAAGTTAAGCGACAATTGGGAGAGATGGTGAGTGAGAATGGAGAGAGATCATGTGAGGGGCAGGGAGACCATCATGAGAGGGGCCCTAGACAGAAAGGACACAGAGAGACAGGGAGTGAAATGTGAGACTGTGTGATAGAGATCAGATCAGGGAGAGACCATACGAAGCGCAAAGGGAGACCGGTAAGACATGAAAGCATGAGGGAGCCAACAGGTATCAGCAGGGGGAGCACATAAGACCGAAGCAATGAGGGGACGTATCTGAGAGGGAGGTAAAGAAGAGGAGTGCCCTGTGCTGTGTAAGTAAAATCTGAGCCTGTGAGTCAGATGGGAAGGGGAAAAGTGTGTGTGTGTGTATATATATATATATATATATATATATATATACACATATATATAGATAGATAGATAGATAGATAGATAGATAGATAGATAAAATAAGTCAAGTGGGTTAGTGCTATTTACTTACAGTACACATCAACTCGTATTGACTTTATTGCAGGTGAGCCTAATCCATTCTCTGCTTTACAGTAGTAACGGCCTCCTTGATGTCTCTGAATATTTTCAATCCTTAAAGTTTCATTGAAAATACTGGAGTCTTGAAATCTATCAGATGCACTTCCTGCAGTTTTGGTCCACCTGGTCTGAGCAAGCAAGGGAAAAATAATTGTTAGTTATGCTGTATAACTGTTACCATTTGTATTTCAATTAAAGTTATTTGTAGATTATTTTAATGGTTCTGTATTCTTTCATTTTGTTAACAAATTTCTAGTTGCTAGTGCCAATCAGTGCTCTGAAGTAGCTGAAAAGGATTCAGTTGTATCTTGGCACAATAAGGATTTCAAGATAACATGAAGAGAAGTCATACATAATTAGATTATGTTAAGTATTTCTGATTTGCTTGACTTGCAATACAGTGGAATAAGCATATCTGATTTACAGATATATTCGTATAACTTAAGTAAAAGTTAATGTAGGACCTTTTGATGACATGATATGACAAGGATTTTAGTGAAAGAATTTAAAACTTTGGTTAAGTACTCAATGTTATTACTGATTTAAAATGAAAAAATAATAAGTTTAGATAAGATAGTGTTAAATTAGATTATCCCACAATGTTTCATTCAAGTTGATAATTTATATTTCCCTCAAAACAAGTCAGATTCAAAATATATTATGTACTATCTTCAGAAATCAACAGATTTTAGCTTAATGATGGTATAGCTAAAATGTTAATCGCTGGCTGCAAAGTCAAATTTTTGAAAATATGATGCAGGCAACATCCTGCATGGAACCTATAGTTCTGCACAATTTAGCATCAACAGCAAAGATAGAAACAGTACTGTCAATGTCCACCTCCAGGTCATTAATAAATAAGCTGAATAGCAAAGGACCAAGTACAGAGCCCTGCAGTACTCCACTTACAACATTGGTCCAATTAGAAAATGTTTCATTTACCACCACTTTTTGTAATCTATCCTTCAGCCAGTTCTCTATCCAAGTACAAATACTATGTTCTAGACCAACATTCCTTAATTTAGCCATTAACCATTTGTGTGCTACTGTATGAAAAGCCTTAGCAAAGTCCAAGAAAATTACATCCACTGCCATGGTATAGTCAAGGTTTCTGATTACCTTCTCTTAAAAGGCAATTACATTTGTTTGGCAAGATCAGTCACACAAAAATCATGCTGGCACAAACTCATATTATTATGATTTACACTGTAGTAAAGTACTGTAATCTCTTAGTGCCCCTTCAAAAGGGGTTGTTGTTATCATACATACAAAAAGGAGCTGATCAATTCCAGTAGCAATATTTAAGATGATATAAGCTTATATAAGAGTTGCTGTATATTTATTTTCTTTACATTTGAGTAAACAACCAGGGCAATGCTAATTACAAAGAGAAATAAATTCATCCAAAAATAAAGATTGCTTACATCTGTGTGCCACAATAAAAAATTATACCAGTATCATTTCATTGTGGTATACACCATATGATTTGGCATTAAATTCAAAATTATTATTGTTTCTTTATTTATATTCATGAATAAATATATGTGTATTTAGGGTACATTATAGAAACTTTGCCTAAAAGGCATAAAGTACTGTACGGTAGGTGGTTCCAAGCATGCACTATTTTACTCATTTGCAAACATATTACATTATCTTGACTTATCCTCTACTGAAGAAATATTTTATGTTATGTGTCTACATGGTGTACATGGTGTTACCATGGTAACCCCCTTTAATAGAATGACATTTAACAAAATCTTGATTTATTTCTTTCCTATTTAATTACTAATATATGGATTTGTACTGATCAATAACACCAAGCTGAAAATATGTTAAGCAAGACAAGTCAGAAAATTATTTTCCAAATATCCAATGCATATATTTAAAACAATACTTTGTGGACAGAGTTTGACTGTTAATATATAAGTATACTGTATATATAGAAATATATATAATCTGTTTGGAAAAAAGATCCAGGACCAGCACTGCCCTTCGTGTTAGAGTTTGACTTTTAATATATGTGTATACTGTATATATAGAAATATATATAATCTGTTTGGAAAAAAAGATACAGGACCAGCACTGCCCTTCGTGTACTATTTATTATTGTACACATATCTCATAAAATTCAGACATTTTAGGTCCTCTTTGGGACAGACTGTATTAATCAAGATTGACCGTGCATCCTGCAGGTATTTTATGACATATAAATATATATATATATATATGCACACACCACATCTCAACTGTACTGACTGATTCATGACTACATTTGTTAGTTGTGTGCCAGTAAGAGAGAATACCATTCACATATACATTTAAACATGAAAAAATATATGAACAGGGTGTTTTTTTCCAGCAGATAACGTTGGAGAGACTAATTTAAGCTCAAGTCAAGTTGAGTTTTGTCAGTTGCTCAGTGAACATTTGTAAATTCTTTCATTGAGCTGCATATTGTCACAGTAAATCATTTTCAATTTTTATAACAAGAACACAGTTAATAATGAAGCAGCTGTTTCAGACTGGGCAAGTCCCCAAATACTCAATTTTATTAAACAAAGGAAAGTAGAGGTTAATAGGAATTATAATGTTCAAATTCGCATATTCCTGCTTTCAGGGTTATTTTAGCTTCATCCACTGTAGACTTAAATGCCCTTTGGCACAATGAACTTTAAAACATGGAATTATATAACTGTTTCAGTATGTTAATACTAAATATATTTCTTTGGTATCCTGTATCTTTTCTTTAAAAAGGCCTGCTGAAATCCAGGAGAAACAGACATGCATCAATATGGTACAAAGGTCCTAAGTGTAATAAAATTACCGGTGCGGCAGGGACGCCTGCCGCGCCACCATCCGCGGGAACGCCAGCCACGCTGCACTGCTCTCCCGCCGGCTTCTTAGAGCGTGCGCCGTGCGCACTCCCGTCATTTAAAGGCGCCAAATTTAAAATATTTAAAGGGGCATTTTGGAATTTATTAAAACTCTGGTTTATAAAGAGCTCTTGGGAAGTGATATTAGTGAACTCTTTGGGGCAAATTTACTATTATTCCCCCAAAAAAATTCGTTATTCGATTAGCATTTGATTTTCAAATGTTAATCGAATAGTTCTAGGCTACCTTTTATTCGATATTCGATCATTCGACGATCGAATAAAAACCTATTCGATCAGTCGAATAAATCATTCGACTGAACGAAGAAATCATTCGAATGATTCGTACGATTCGAACGATCGAACACTTTGATCGTATGAATCCTATTCGATCAGGACTTAGGGGTAGATTCATCAAAGAGTGAAGTTAAGAGTGAAGTTCCGCCAGTAGAGGGAAATTCCACAGCTCTCAATTAATTTCTATGGGATTTTTAAATGCGTATTCATCAAAGGGTGAACTTTCACTTCACCCATTGATGAATATGCCTTGCAAAATCCCATAGAAATGAATTGAGAGCTGTGGAATTTCCCTCTAGTGGCGGAACTTCACTCTTTGATGAATCTACCCCATAGTCTCAGAGTGCTCCCATAGGCTTCTATTGCAATTCAGTAGGTCCAATCTGCCGAAGTAGGCAATTGAAGAAACTTAAAAAATAAAATCCTTCGCTGATCGAATGATTGAATATTCGTCCATTCGACTCTTTCGATCATACCCTATTTGATGATCGAATATGCCAAAATTCACATATTCGACCAAAAGAAGAAATCCTACGTTCGAACTTCGATCGAACTTCGAATCCTTCACGTGAATTTAGTACATCTGCCCCTTTGTGTTGCAAGTTTTGTACTATTCTATTGGATGTCTGTTTCTGTTTTTCTCCTAATGTTTACTGTTATTTCTACAGTGTATTTGTATTTTATTAATAAAACTCTAGCTACAGTATTCTTAATACATAGCTCTTAAAAGCACCACACATATAAATAGTAGGTTTCCAAGTAGATCAGTATAATGGAGAAAAACACCATCATCCATAAATTATAACTATAATTTAAGGTTGGATTCTGCCATCTTTTTTCCAGGGTCACCATAAAAGATTTTTCCACAGAGGGTTCCAAGGTCTCACTGCTTATCAATGAATAGGCACCCTGTTTAATTGTAATCCTGGGTTACATTGTGTTTGTTTCTTTGTTAGAGTTTTCCCTTCTGAATTGTGCTGGTTTATGCTATTAAAGATAGAGTAAAGTCAATTGCATTACACTTAGTATAAATTATAGGTGGTTTGTAGATTTATTATCCTAACCTGAGGTTCTCTTTTGATATTTTTTAGTCCACTTGCAAATAGGATTTAACACTTTTAAACTGTATTTTTTCTTCTTTCATCATGAACA
The DNA here is from genome assembly GCA_024363595.1 of Xenopus borealis. Lineage (NCBI taxonomy): Eukaryota > Metazoa > Chordata > Amphibia > Anura > Pipidae > Xenopus > Xenopus borealis. Next base: position 69,482,562 of record CM044446.1, on the reverse strand, counting down.
ATTTCAGTAGAGGAAGATTTTTACTTAATTATTGAGCTAAGACACAAAAACATAAAATTTGTGTAAGATGAAGCAAGACATTGGATCTGCCATTATTTGCCAAGTCAGGGTTTTTTGCATGAATTGACAGCCAATGATACCATTTATAGGACCAAAAACATTGTCATCCTGATGGATATTTGATCAGACATCAATTGTCACGCTCAGTGGCCCAAATCCCACACAGGAACAACCAGAAGGGCCACTGGGTTAATATTTAAAGGGTAATTAGAGGGAGTAGACTGGATAGGATGCTCACAGAAAGTTTTTGGCAAACAGAAGATACAGCAACTTACTGGCTCAGGAGATTAAGGTAAAACAAAATCCAAATACAGAAGCAGGAACAAGGAATCAGGAATCCAAGAACAAGGTCCAAGAACAGGGTTAGACTAAGACTAGGCACATAGAACCGGGTGACCAGCAGATTGATGAACTATGTAGAACTATGAACTGGCAGTGGGGGGAGTCTGCTCATGCTTTAAATAAGGGCCCTCTGCTGGGACTTAACTAACTAGGGAATAGGCTGTACCTGCCAGTTAGTGCAGAGCAGCTGGATTAATCAGCAGCACAAGGGATAACCATAGGGACCTCAATACAAGGTGTGCTCATGCCTTTAGCCTGCCAGAATAGGGGAGAGGTAAGGGAACAGGCTAGAAAACAAGAGTTCTCAGGTTCAAACCCAGCAGAGGGATAATTCCTTACATCAATGATCGAAGTTGATTAGACTGGGTGAAATATCCCATTGACCAAAGCATTCATGGAGGCTTGGATATGGTTTGCTATCAACTGCAAATAATCCACTGCCAATACTTGTTCCGCCTAATACAATTATTGGCCAATTTGTATGATTTGGCTTTTACCACTAATTGATTAAAGCCTCAAAATAACATCAAATCAACAGTTTTAAAAAATGGCCTGCTAAGAATTATTTATTTTTCTGATACAAACATTGGTCAGTGAGCAAGTCCTGCACTACAGGAAATATGAATTGATTTGCCTTTCTTTTCTATTTGCACGTACTTTGTCCTTGCACTTCAATTAAATAGAAATACTAGTTGTATTGCACTATAATGTTTGAGTGCTTACGTATTACACTTTTATATATTGATATAGTTATTTATTCGCATAATTCCTTGTCTAATAGGCTAACGTTTTTTAAAGTGCAACATATTTTTTACGACCACAACTGTTTTCTCACTTCAAATGCATAAAGTCAATGGGCATTTTTTTCCTCAAGTTCTTTCTCACTCATGCATTAAATTAAAAAAAATTTCCACTGTTGGCAAAATTATGAATTTTAAAGTGAGGTAGAACCCCCGCAATTTTATTCCATCAGATGTAATGTTTTAGGGGCAGACTCCTTTCTCAGACATGCCTGACAGAGGGGCCCACACCCAAAACGTTACATCTGAGGGATTAAAATTGCAGGGGTTCTACCCCTTTAAAATTGCAATTGTGATGCTTGGTTTTTTACTTGGGAGAGGCACCGACCTCTATAACTAGCACCTACATAAAGGAGAGGCAATGAGAAAGTGGGCACCTTATTTTCAAGTAAAATTACTAATTTTGCCTTAAATCCAGGCTTTGTGGAGAAATTCGCTCATCACTACCTGCCACTAGTGATGAGCAATTTCTTTTAGCCAGACATGGGTTCACGGCAACAAAAAAGTTGCCAAGACAAAATTATTGCAGAGAAAAAAAAGTCAGCACAAGAAAACTCCCATTGATTTTAGTGCACTTGAAGTAAAAAATTGTTGCACATTTGGAGTAAAAAATTGTTGCTTGAAAAAATAAAAATGACACCTACTGACTTCAATGTGTTTTTCAAATTTTTGGTTTAGCAATAATTTTCACAGTTTCATGATTTTTTTTTTTGGCGAATCAAAATGGGACAGATCATTACTTGCAGCTTTAGCAGCTTTTGACCCAATCAATCACCTTCTCCATTCTCTTGATTTTTATTATGCTGTTCTATCCTGCTTTTTTTTTTTTTTTTCTCTGAACATACAAATTTCTCCTTCACTATCACTTCAGTGGATACTGATCTTCTTCCTTATCTTTTTTTAGAGGTTTCTCAAGGCTGTGCCCTAGGCTTGACTTTGTATACATCATCCCTTGGTCACTTAATCAAGACATTTGGTTTTATGCTAAAGTACTAATATAAACTTTCATTTACTTAACTAAACATAGAGATCTACTTTGTGAGGTATCTTTCTGAGGTATCCTATTTCGTCATTAAGTACATTTTTCTAAATATGAATATCACATAAAATCACACTATCATTCTAATTCACTCCGTCTACATGTAATATATTGAATTATGCATGTATCTATTGATTGTCCTATTCATTCACCAATTGTCGTGACTTAATTAAAGCATTTGCACTTAATGCTAACCCTTTTCTTCTTTGCAGCACTACGACACTTCTAGTCCACATTGGCTTTTGCACTAAATAAAACAAACTATTGACTCTGACATATAAAGCTTTGTCCCAACTTACATCTCTGAACTTATCTGTGAGTATTCACTAAAGCATTGATTATGCTTTTCTAACTATATACTTCTTATTTTCTCACTAGTGATAAACAAATCTGTAATTTTCACTTTGCCCAAAACAATTTACAAAACAATGGAAAATTCACAAAACACATTGAAGTCAATAGATGACAAATGTTTTTTTCAAACTGCAATTTTTCCCTATACATGCAGCCTTTTTTGTATCAGTCCAAATCATTGTGATTTTTTGTCTTGGTGACTTTTTGTCAAAATGCATTAAAGGTAATGGCCATTTTTTTCTTGCAGTGACTTTTTGCCTTTTTTTGTAGTGAATTTTTACTGTTTGGTGAAAAAAATTGCAGATGTGAAATGTGGAATTTCACAGCTAAGCCATACCTGGCAAAAGCATTTGCTCATCACTATTTCTTATCCATTATCTATTTGCATACAATCTTTCAAGACAAAACATTGCTTTGGAATTCCTTTCTAAGTTCCATTAGGTGTTCTCCCAATCTTCCAGCCTTTAAATGATTTAAACATATCATGAGAGAAGCATACGTTTTCATAATTTCCTAAAAGCAGAAATATTTTTTTCTCTTGACTGCTCTGATGAGTTTATCTCAGCACAAACATTATTATTTAACCAGAATCAGAAGTTCATTGCTCAACCGCCCATAAGCTAGAACAATGTAGAGAACAATCGTTTTTTAGTCATTGCTTTGACAGTGCTAGAGTTCCAGGGGCAGTGTTCGTTGACTTTTGTTTTGATAGGTCAAAATTTTTTACATTACCACACAATTTGTCACAAATTCAGGAGGCCCCACCAAAATAGCCCAACATTTTGCAGTGTAATTGTTAAGGCCATCTTTGCATATCTCACATGGGAGAACATCCTGCTAGGTTTTTTTTATTTTTCATAATTAGTTGGTATAAGTTTGGTTTGTAGAAAGCAAAACAAAATAGATGACAAAAACAATGCAGTCTTCATAAAATTTCCTTTTTTATAGATGCATAATCACACCAACTAAGTGACACAATGGTATTTATTTATGCATTTAAAAACAGAAAATTTCAAACGCGTAAATCAATATTTTCCATTAAACTGTTTATAAACAATTAAATAATTTAACTAAACAACATGAGTGGTCTATTGTCTTGAATAAATTTCAATTTATCAATAAATATATATTACAGTTACCATAAACTAGAGCAAATGTTATATTTCTTGTAATAATATTCATAAATATTTATTCTGCATCATTTATGTCATTCTCAGACAGCTATCATTCAATGAGAGCACATGCTGAAAATGGGCTAATTTTGACCTCCTTGCTTAGGCGAATGCAGCATCAATCATTACCTCTCACAGGACAGTAGTTCAACAGAATCCTTGTATTAGTCCCAAATGTGTGGACACCATTGATCACAAAAAGTTGCTGAACAATGCTAAATATTGGGCTTCAGGGCTAATAGTGACTAGTAACACTACAGTTGTACAACCTGTACCTCCCTGTTTTTTTTTCTTCCATACCCTTTAACTGTAAAAATAAAGTTTGCTAATTCATCAAACTAGCCATATCAATGAAACTAATAATATTAATGGTAATATATGAGAGGATCAGCTCAAGACGTGTAATAAGAATAAAGTAATTATTTTTTCAATTTAAAAAGTGTAATTTATTTTAATTAATTTGTAACAAATCTGCTTGGGATGGGGTTCCTATGGGAAAATAGCAAAATCATGTTTTCCCTGATACTTTGCATATACACATATCTACTGCTCTATCTCACTGCACTTCAGTGCATTTAAATGAGGAGCGCTTCCATATATTGCAAAAATGTTATACATGGGAGCAGTTCCTGGTAAACCTACCGCAATCAATAAATGGCTGCCAAGGAAGCAAAGAAGAATAAGCAGTAAGAATATTTTAGGGGAAGCATTCAAAAGCCTTTTCATATGTTCATTTACTGTAGTTGACTTTAATTTGAACAGGCAGAGGTGGGCCAACTGTGTGTCTAGAGACAATTCCTGTTAGGGTAATGTAAAAGATTTCAATGGAAATAACTCTGTGGCCTTATTGTGAGATCTCTGACACCTTGATCATCCCCCAGGACTATTTTTCTAGCTCATTGTTGTCACTCAGGTCAGGCACTTTGCTATGGGCAGAAAGCGGATTGCCTCATCACTAATAAGAGTGCAGGGAACCATATAAATTAATTGGCTACAAATCAAAAAACACATCATGATCCAAGAGCTTTCATAAAATAATCTAAAATGTGAGTGTGCAGTACACAGCTGTTACATGCAGGAAACATTTTGTAAAAAAAATAAGCTTTACAAAGAGTAATACATAACATCAGTGTCAGTGGCTTGCAATCTGCAATGCCACATATCCAATAATATGCTTTAAACATGAATTTCTGGTTTTTCCTGAGAAGTCCTCAAAGAACACCTAGAACAAAAATAATAGTGATACAGCAAAGGGCCAAGTGGAGGTTCTGACTGATAGGCTATTGAATATACACAATGGAGTTTTATTTATTACCATGTGTACATGTTTATTTTTTTTTTTTAAATATCAATTTGGTTACTAGGATCACTTTATAAAATACATTTACTGTTTTGTATATAGCAGTTGTGTAAATTCCAGTGTGAAATGTAATGTCTGCTTGCAAATATTGTGTAAATATGGTGTTCCCCCATCATTGATTTTTTTGCTAAATTTTGCACTGATTTTTTGCAAATAGTTACCCATTGCAGAGATGTTTGCCTTGTCATTAATGGAATATACAAGTTCTTTAAAATACAGGGATAGGTCATCATCAAAGAAAATACATACATTTACAAATATGGCATTCGTGTTACACCATTCTTTACACTGTTTTTCCTGTGTAAATCATTTTAAACAATTTGAGAAATATGCCCTTGTAGTGTATGTGTTAAACAGTCCATCTGTCTCAAGGTTTTCAGGTTGGGCTAAAAGTGTCATTTATACCTTTGTGATAAGGAGAAAAGCATGCCAAAAAGAAAATAAGCTTAAATAGTAGTGATGGGTGAATTCCCGCGATTCGCCGCTGGCGAATAAATTCGCGAAACGCCAGCGAAAATTTGCTTAAAAAAAAATCGTTTCGCGAAGCGAAACGGGGTAGATTCGCCCATCACTATTAAATAGGAGTACAAAATATTATTAAACTTAAATTGGAAAAAAATTAAATATAATTCTGTATTTTTGGCATTATTGAGGCTTGTTCTATCAAAAATCTGTTCCAATAAGGATTTTTTACAGAAAAGGGCAAGTGACCCCTTAAGTTTCCAGTATGGCTCATTTATTTGCTAATAATTTTATGAATTAATGTGAATTAATTCTATAATGTCTGACCACTCCTTACAAATTAAAAGGACATTTTTTTGACAGGAACTATGACAACAAATTAGTGATCTGTCCCATTTTGCTTTGATGAAACATTAGTGAAACTAGGGGAAAATTTACGAAACAGCAAAAAAAAAAAAAACACATTGCAGTCTATGGGAGACTTTTTGCAGCAAAATAGATGAGTCTATAGGTGACTTGCAGGTCACATTATTGTTGCAACAACTTTTTTTGTAACTAAATTAGATAACCGAATCAATGGACTTTTTCATGGCACCCTTTTTCTGCTTTTTGGCAACCAATAATTTTTTGTTTCTTGCTAACTGTGTTGATCAAATCTGATATGTTTTGCTTTGTGTCAAAATTTGCTGAATTACATTGTCAATGGAAAGGCAAAGTCACACATTTTCCACTCAGTTTACTGCTACATACACTGTACATACCCTATATTGTTAGAGGACCTCCTATCCACTAGGCTACAACTGCTTTTTCAATAGAAAAAGGCTCCCACATTGCCAATTTCTTTCTAGTGAACTGGTCATATTGTCTACTACTACACTTAATAACTGTGTTGCTGTTTACTGGCCACATGGTAAATATTGCCACCATTTCACAAAACATTTCCCTGCCATTCCATATTGCAAAAAATTACTCATCACAACAACAAACTCCATAAATAAGGAGAATGAGTCAAACCCTGTTAATCTGACAAGATAGATAGCCCTACCACTATGAGTGAAGACTCAACATATTGCTTTTTCTATGTATACTATATATCATTATTTTGTAATTAGTCTAGATATGTTCTTCTTATGAATTGGCATAAACTTAATGATTACTCTTGCATTAATGGATACTTTCCTGTTAACAAAGGCATCTCAGGAATATGCCTTACAGAGGATTCTGAGGTTGGACAATCATGGTCTTCATGTCCAAACAGATAAGTGGTATTTCCCATATTAATTAGGCATAATTATGGGGCTATCATACCTGCCTGAGCAATGTAAATTGGCCTACATGTCTTCCTTTCATCTGCACAATTCTATATATAGTTATTTTAGGTGTGTGAGTGTGTGTGTATAACCAATTAGGATGAATGCTAGTCTATTACCAAATTGTGTTATACTCTGAATATTTGATCTCTTCTTTCAGACCATACTATTTTCAGGAAGCCTGATTTCCAGGTGAAGTAAGAATTTGAGTGTAAAATAAAAAATAAATTGAATGGGTTACTGTTTGTATGAATGAAAAAATAACTTCAATCTCAGGTAAACTATTTTTTTTATAAAGTACAAGTGAGTAGCGATGGGTGAATATGACATGTTTCTCTTTGCCAAAAATTCACCAACAGTCAAAAATTCACCAAAATTAATTAAAGTCTATGGACGATAAACTTTAATGCAAATCAAATTTTTTTTACACACCACATGTTTTTTAATGCTCAACATTTTGTTTCTCCCATTGGAATTGAAAACATTTTTCATCCCCACAAGTGAGCCTTTCATATCAGCATTTTTTGTTTAATTTAAATAGATATTTTATGTGCATTGTGTCTATAAATCATTTAATATGCAAGGGTGTATTCAACAGAAGGAAAACATCTCAACAAAGACTGAACTGCTGCACTCAAAATGCCTAAATTGTCCAAAGCATAAGAGTAGAACCACATTAATATGCAACTAGAAAAAAATGATAAAGTAAGCATAAATATGGCCGAAAGAATAGATGCATTTACATAAACCTTCCATTATTGCACAGTCAAAGAAGGCTATGACACAGAGACAGATAAATCATTGGATTTTCTGTCAATAATTCATAAATTATGACGTGTGGTAAAACGTGAAATATTAGTTGGTTGCAGGCATTATCGACACTGCTTGTGAATGCCTAGTCCGATAAGAGCCTTTATACAATGTTACCCTGGCTCATTGCTATAACGCTACTTTTGCACAGGAAAGCTATGGATGTAAGAGAAAAAAAAACACATCACTGGACAGTTGAAATTATTAAATCAGCTAAGATTTGATCACTGCTGATTTTTAGATAAATTCATTAAACAAACTATCTGAGCTAAAGGTTGCATATATGCATACATTAACCTGGTATATATGTAATACACTTTCAAAGTATAGTATGTTGTGTTTTAGCCACATAATGGGGGGGTGTAATTAAATTTATTTAAAATGGAGTTTTTTGTGAACGTTTAGTGCTGCTCACAGTGTAAAATCATTCGCTGGGGAATATTACATTGCTAAGCAAAGGTTGGCAATAACACCTGCTCTGGAGTTTCGTTAAATAAAGATGAAGCCATTTGGATTTGTGTGTTAAATGTGTCATGACTCCTTTTCATTAGCATACCAAAGCACCACTTTAATTAAATGGGATGCTGTGACACACTTTTCTGTGTTAAATGGGATAAGTGGGATATCTGGGTTTAGTTATTCTGTGTCAAATGCACAAACCAAATTGGCTTCATCTGTATTTTAACTAAAAAAACACTTTACAATTGCAACATTTTATTATACATACTATGAATGTTCACAAAAAAGTACAAAAAATATCAATAAAGTAATCTCACCTGAGTCTATGGCATAGATTGCAAACAATGTGCAATGTTGCCCAGAGAAGTTTTTGATTTTTAATTGCTTTTGATGTAGAGAATTAGCATCTTTTCAATTGGCCAATAAGTTTTTTTTCTAGTGTTAAACTGAAGGACTAATAGATATGAGCTCTGGACCTCAGTAAGGACCCTGATATACCAGGGAACAGATTTATCAAGTTGAATTGAAAATTTTAATTCAAAATTAAAATTTAGAGTTTTTATGGTCTCAAGTGTCAAATTAAACTAGGGAGTTATTCAAATTAAATTCAAGTTTTTTAAAAATTTCTAATTTGATTTTAGAGATTTATCATAGTCTTTCCCTTTAAGAACACACATTTGACTATTTGCCACCTAAAACTTGCACAATTGTTGTTTAAGTCAATTGGAGATGTCCAGGGATCAATTTAGAGTTGTTTGCAGTCTTCCTGACATTCACCTGAGTTTTAAAAATTCGATTGTATTAATACATTTTGATTTTGAATTTCAAGTTCATGGGAGTTTTAAAAAAACTCACATGAATTCGTAATACTACCCTTGATAAATGTGCCTCATGCATATATCACCAACCGTTAAACCTCTTTTGGTCCTCTTGGTTTTCTACTAAATGTTCATAAAATATTAACTGATGATGAAATGGTATATTTATCTTATGCAAGGCAATTCCTAAGAACTATTATATCAATCTGAGCACAATTCCATTTGACAATAGGAAATCTGGATTGCAGAAATGTCAGTTGAATTAAATTCAGGAAATTAAAAATGGTATCCTTTTATTTCTGTACTTAAAGGAAAACAAAAAATATTTGCACATTTTAAACCCCATCCAAAAGCCCTGACTAGGGATGGGCGAATTTGACCTGTTTTGCTTCCCCAAAAATTTGGTGAAATGCATTAAAGTCTATGGGAGATACCATTCAATCTGTGGTTGTCATTTCTGTAGTGAAACACAATGAAGAAATTAATTCATCCCTGCCCCTGACCAAAACACACCACACAGGAGTAGCATAGAGTGGTTGGGGCCACCTGTTAGAAGCATTCACATTTGAAGCTGACTTGGCCCTGACTTCAGCTACAAATTCTCTTGGTGAACAATTTATGACAAAAGGAGATCACAGCTGCCAACTCTACTATGCTACTCTGCTTGTTATTAACTGGTGTATGAGACATAATTGAGTATCCACTGTAATGCAGTTTGGGAAATAAAAAAGAGGCCTATGGAATGGGCTAATGTTTTTAAACAACTTATGTTTTCCTTTAAATAAACTTATTATAGAAACTCATAACTATAACTAGCTGGAAATTCCAACTTTTTTTTGTAGCACTTATTCATACATACATTCTCTTTCTTTAAAACAATTTTCAGTTTCTTAACTCACCTGTGGTCTGGGATGTCCTGTAACCAGGCATGTTAATTCTAGTGTCTCCCCTTCCCGTATTGTGTAAACTCTTTCTGAATACCGCTCTTCCTCAATATTACAGGCCAAGCCAGAATGAATAATCCGAACAGTAGGGGGAGCTGTCAGAAAAAAAGAGACAGAGAAGACAAAAACATAATTAGAAACAGGATTAATGTCAGCTATTTTAATACCATCACCATAACATATATGTTTAAAAACTTAACCTCAAAATGCACCCTTTGAAAAACATTTCTGCTTTATTTATAAAATATTGTATTTGGTCTACTCTATTATGATTATTATTATTTATTATTATTTATTTATTTAAATAGGGCCAACATATTTAGCAGTGCTAATTTTCACTCACCTTCCACTGCCATTTTGTCGTCCTCTTCTAGTAAATGTTTTTTTTCTTAATCCCTTAATATCTTTGACTGTTTCTATTATTTTGCCTCTTTACCCTTCTAAGCCACACACGTAAAGTTATTGAACTTCTGTCACTTGTATTTATGGACCATAATGGTTTTCTTTCTCCACCTTTTCTACTTGCATTGCTTGCACAATGCTCTGTAGCAGTGGCAGTGGCAGTGGCAATCGCAATTTAACTTTTCCATAATCCCTATACCACACGTCACATTCCAATCTGATAAAATGCCATATTTTCCCATTACTTACTAATGTTTTATCTGACAATAAGTCACTCATAGTTATCGTACCTCCTAGAAGTTGGAGGGCTTGAAAGAATATGCTGCCTGAGCATCAATAAGCAAAATGTATTTTAAATGTTTTCTCTTTGTTTCAGTAACTGTGAATTTTCACTGTCTATGATTCTCATTTGTTCAGTATAATTGCCTTTGCTTTGCTGTCAAGCTTGGCCCAGAATTGTCTGACCTTTTTGTTGCCTGGTACTCAAGTACTCAAGTACAATGAATTAAATCTGTCTTTAACAACTTTCTCCTGATACTCTGGCCTGGAACTGCTAACAGAAGTAACACTCACATCTCTCCTACAATTCACTTTCAAGAACTGCAATCAGCACATGCAAGCAAAATGCACTACTATTCAATAGACAGCTGAACAAGAAAAAAAAATCATTGTAAATGTGCAGGTTGAAAGAAAGTGAGATTTGATTTGCAGAAGTAGCATGTTTACCAAGTATCTGTCCTGAGATCATTTTATCTCATTAAAGAAAATTCCATCCTAAAACACAGAATTAAAAGCCATGCTAGAGTTTGTGAATTAATGCTAACATTATAGATATTTAAGTTCAATTATACAGATTATTGAGAGAAAACTTTCTTCATAAGTGCAAAATGCACTTAGTACTAAAAAGGCTATTTATTACAATGTGTTTACAGTCAAGTATTTGCATAATTAGGCCAAAACATTTTCTATTGCATAAGTTAACACCAAGAGGCCTATTTATTAAAGGTTTAATTTTAGGGGTTTTAGAGGTTTTTTAAACCACAACTAAATGAACATTCTCTAAAACCACAAATGTCATTGCATTTATGAAAAGATCTGAATGAAAACAGCACAGAACAATGTGATAAAACTAGGAATATGGGTATGAGACCTGTTATCCAGAATGCTCAGGATCTGGGGTTTTCTGAATAATGGATCCATAATTTGAATCTTCAAACCTTACTACTAGAAAAGCATGTAAAAATTAAATAAACCCAAAAGCTGGATTTGTTTCCAACAAGGATTAATTATATCTTAGTTAGTGCAAGGTACTGTTTTATTATTACAGAGAAAAAGTAAATCATTTCTACAAATTTGGATTATTTGGCTACAGTTGAGTCTATGGGAGATGGCCTTTCTGTAATTTGGAGCTTTCTGGATAAAGGGTTTCCAGATAACAGGTCCCATAACTGTACCATGATTTTCAGTCAAATCCTAGCGGAAAAAAATCCAAAAACCTCTCATAGTCTGAATTGATTAAAAAAGGTCTAATAAGATCACTGCATTGACTTCTGTAGGACCTCTGCAACTTTACTTGCTGAATTTTTGTATTGGAGGTTTTCATGATTTTTGTACTTGATAAATAAATTTTAAAGGCAGTTCCAGCATAAACATATTATGGGGCAGATTTATCAAGAATTGAAAATTTTAATTTTTAAATTCACATTTCAAGCTAATTTTAGTGTACTATGACTAAGGTATAGTCCAAATTCAATATAGATTTGAAAAAAATTCAAAAATTTTAATATTTAAATTTTTCATGCATTGTCTCTTTAAAAATTTGACTTTGACTATTTGCCATCTAAAACCCCCTAAATTGCTGTTCAAGCCTATGGGGGACCCCCTAGAACCTATTTGGAATAATTTGGTGGACTCTGAATAATCAAAGTTTCTTTTAAAAATTCTTTGAATTGAATTAGATCAAATATGATCCAAATTCAATTTGAACGATTGAATACAGCCTAGTCACTCAAAGTTAAAATATTTCATTTTTTCAGTAGATTTCATGTGGTCTTTTTTTATTCGAATTTCGAGTTGATCACCTCACAATTTGATCATTTCAAGCATAAAAAATAAAAGTAGAAAATAATGTATTTCAATATGTTCATGGTTCATATTCATATTTTAAACTGCCCTGCAAAATGATATTTTGGTACACATTTGGTAAAACAGTGCCAAATACATATAGTTTCTTCTACCAGCTGTGTTGCAACTTTTGTAACTCAACAATAACCTATGGATGGGTTTTATTTTAAAAAAAGAGAAATTTAGCTTTAAAGGAAAACTATACCCCCCGGACAATGTTGGTCTCTATGAAAAGATATTGCATCAAACAACTCATATGTAAAACCCTGCTTTATGTAAATAAACCATTTTCAAAATAATATACTTTTTTAGTAGCATGTGCCATTGGGTCATCTTAAATAGAAAATATCCATTTTAAAAAAGCCTCCTGGGGTCGTATGATTCAACAGTGCACACAAACATACCAAACAAACTATAAAGTTAGGTCACATGAGCCAATTTAAAGACAGAGTTGTGTCTTTTGCTTCCTTACTTCTTCCTGTTACAGTTAGGGGCCGATTTACTAAATTCACGTGAACAGATTTCGATCGAATTCGATCGAATTTCGATCATAGGATCAATTCGATTGGTCGAATATGCAAATTAGGCATACTCGATCATTGAATAGCGAACGATCATTCAATCAGCGAAGGATTTAACAATTTTTAATTATTCGATTGCCTACTTCGCCAGATTGGACCTACCGAATTGTAATAGAAGCCTATGGGAAGCTCCACATAGGCTTCAGAGACTAAGGGGTTGATTTACTAAATTCACCTGAATAAAAGTCCTGATCGAATAGGATTCGTATGATCGATGTCTTTGATCGTTCGAATCGTACGAATTATTCGATCGTTATTCGATTGTCGAATGATCGAAGATCGAATAAAAGGGTAGCCTAAAACTATTCGATTAGCATTCGAAAATCGAATGCTAATCGGATATCGAGTAAAAACAAATATTTTTTGGGGAATACTAGTAAATTTGCCCCTTAGAGTTAAAATATTTCTGGTCAGGTGATCTCTGAAGCAGCACACAGACAATCACAAAATGGTGGTTCAAGGCAAGAGATGTAAAAGGGAAATATTTACTTAAATATATATACCAGTTTGGCAAGATTATTTAATAGGCCACTTGCTATGCTATAAACTACCTGTTGCTCAAGTATTTATTTTGGGGGTATAATTTTCCTTTAATGCAAAGTTCCATTTAGCATTTAAGCAGCATTCATGGTTTAATGTCCTAAATGTCAAACCTTGAATCACTGTTAACATTCTTTTGCATACAGCTGCCTAATCCACCAGGTTTTGTACATTTCTCTGCAAATTATTAATTCACATCAACAAACTAAGAATGAGGATTGAAGGTAATTTATGAATTTAAAAAAAATCTAGGCCAACCCAAGCCCCCATGATCTGTACATGTGCCAGCACGAAGTAAAAGGCAGGTGCAGCTGACAAAAGCCCAACAGGAAAAGAGAAGACATATCTTTTCAACTATGTGTTACTGCTCCCCTCTAGCGCACACAGCAGGTCCTTTCTGCCAAACCAATTTGACTTTTGTAATGACTGACATCTCGTGCTGGCCCTTCAGTCTACTACGCATGCGCGTCAGAGCGTCCACGTGCCAGCATGTCAGCATGGAAGGCACCAAGCCATGCTCCAGGGGGAGCCTGTACAGGTACACCAGGCTAAAACAAACCCCAGAGGGGGTTGGGGCATTTGAATTTTATAAATTATAATGCTTTTAATAAAGATCAACAAGCCAAGTGAATGGAAAAGTAAAAAAAAAAAAAAAAATTCCCCTGAGAAGTGTGCCCCCCCAGTGATTGCACCTGAGGCAGTTGCCTACCCTGCCTACCCCTTGGCCCAGCCCTGTTTTGAGTTTCTTTCAGACTGCCACAGACCTGCATTACTAGTTTGTATTCGGAAAGCTATGGGTTACCTTCAGGACAGGGTGCTGCACAGAAAGTTGTCCTATGGATATTATTCTGTTTGGAACAAGGGATCAGATTAGTTTCTGGGATAAAGATTTCATCTGGGGAAATTAGCTTGCTATGTCCCGTGCATGACATGGAGTGTCCAGGGAAAATTGTATTATACTTACAATGATTTTTTGGTAGTTTCTATAAGCTTACCATAAGACATCAGATTGTGGGTGGGGGTTGAGCTTTTTTGACTACTCACCACCTAAAACTTTCTGAATTCATGTTTAAATCCATGGAAGTGGTCCAATGACCAATTTGAAGATGTTAGTAGCCTACTTTTAGTAGAAACTTGAGTCGAGTTTGATTAATACAATTTGAATTTGATTCAAGTTTTTGGGTCGGTAAAATTTGTCCAAGATAAATAAATAACCCACCAATCCAATTTCGAGGGAAAATTTTATTTATTCGATTTTTAAAAACTCACATGAATTTGATAAATTTTCCTCTAAACCTTGCCTGTGGAAAGCATTCATTTATGAAATGTTCACATATAAAAACAGTTGTTAGGTCTATATAAGCCACTGCATCACCTGCTCATTGTTTGTTTCCTAAAATGCAATTAAACTATTAGCATATAGTATTATTGAATACAAGCCTAAATAATTTACAGAGATTACAGTATATTTTGAAAACATACTTTTATTGTTACACCACATTATTTACTGCTGTTCTTTTGCCCTTGAATTTGTTTTATATAATCTATAAAATGGTGTCATCTGCTATTCTTAGGTCATTTGTGCAATCGGTTTGCATCATTTGCTGTTTTTATACCGTGTGTTAATGTCTTTTTACTGCTCAGGCCCTGCAGGTTGGAAATATATTGCTTGACTTTCTTTCATACAGAATATTTTAATCATTTCTCTATCTAGTGCAATTGTCCTTTTTCTTATTTTGCTGAAGGGAATACACTTTTCTCATTAATAGACTGTCTTAATTAAGACTGTCTTAAAGTTGATTTGTCATTGGATAGCACATAAGCCTTCATCATTCATACAGAGAATGGTCTTTAATGTAATTTGTTGTTAGTTTCAAAATTATTAATAAAGTAAAAAGTAATACCATGCAGAGGGGATTTTTTATGTTAAGTGTGGCAACATTGATAACATGATGTTATTTAAATTAGATGATGTAGTGGGTATAAATATAATTATTTGGAACTTAATGATTCATCTACATTTTTTTTAAAGATACATGTTGACTCTATAATGTTATAAAATACTTCAACAAAACATAATCCCAGAGTTAATTAAAGCCCTGAGTTAGCACAATGATCCAGGCTTAGGTCCTATTTCTCCAAAATGTTAGCATTTTTCTTTTCTCCCTGTTTTCCAATGTTGAAGCAAAAATGTAAACTTTATCTGCATAACTCAAATTATTTATTTTTATTTTTTCTAAATCAAAAACAGATCATTTTTTTCTGTTAAAAATAACTCTCCAAAAGGGGTCTGTTAGTTTTTTTTTTATATAATTATAAGCAAATGTACTCATATTTTATGAACTAAAACAATCTTTTATAAAAATAAGTTTCATGCATGTTGAAGTAAATATTTAAAATGTTATGGTGCAAATATAGTAAATAACAGTATATATTGCTATATGGGAAACTATTGCTACATTTAAAAAGGAAAAATTATTGTGATAGTATAATAGTGTGATATACTGTATTTAGCAAAACACAAAAAAATTTTCAGGACAAAAAAAAGTATTTTCTTCACATTTCCATATATTTCCCATATTATAGCAAAAAATAATTGTCTCTTTGTCATTTGGTGTCTGGACGAAATTCTCATAACAATTACAGTTTAGAAATGAAAATCAGAAATGATAATGTTTAAAAGGTAAAATGACATCTAATTTACAAAAAATAAAAAAATGTATCGATTAATATTGATGAGTGAAACTACCCCATTTTTGTGAAAAATTGTTTGCAGTGAATTCAAACTGTATTAAAAGTAGTACAATTGTAAAAATTGTAGTCAATATGCATTTTTTGCTGCATTTATTCTCATGCATTAAATGAATTTTAGTCAGTGGGTGTTTTTTTCTCAGTTTTTTTTGTGCCAAATGCATTGCAGTCAATGTTTGTTTTTCTCATTTTCAGTGAATGCAAATGCAAAATTCTAGTGTGGATTTACAAATACATTTTGGCACTCATGAAAAAACGAATTTGCAGCAAATTTGTACCATCTGAGAAAAACATGCACATTATGTTTTGCTTTTTTGTGAGGAACAACATTTTTTATGCAGTTTTCTGCTACAGATGAAGCCACTTTGGATTGTGCATTTGACATAGAAAAACTTAACTCATCTATCCCATTTATCCCACTTAGCACAGAATATTGTGTCACAGCATCCCATCCAATTAAAGAGTTCACCATTGAAAACAATGGTGCTTTGGTATGCTAATGAAAAGGTTAAATGCATTAAATGAGTTAAGATAAGTTTAGATAACACAGTTTCTTCAATTAACCCTGAAGTCATGACACATTTAACTCACAAATCCAAGTGGCTGCATCTGTACCTTTTAATTACAGTCTAATTAGCTTTGTAATTTATAGCAGCTATGAATATTTAGTTGTTAAGAGAGAAGCTGCTTACAAAAGCATAAACACAGATTTTATTCAACTCTCTTCAAATTAAACTGCAGTGGTAATCATACAATTCAATAAACAGGACTATTTCATCTAATTATTTAAAGGGGAAAAGTCCACAAAAAAAGGAACATAAAGCTGAATTAACACATGAATTTTCTATTTGGATCATCTTTACTTAATTTTGCAATTTTCTGATATGTTTCTGTATCCTAAAGCATCTACTATTATGTGCAACACAAGTCAGCTTAAAAGTTTTAACATTTGCAAAACAGCAGCTGGAACATTCATAAATATGATGCCTCTGCTTAATTTACATACTAGTGAAAACTATCAACAATCATTTTCTTTCTATCCTTCCTCCCATTCTGTCACTCTCTTGGTTTTAGATTCCTTTCAACTGAACTTTAATCTGTGGGGAAGAAAAAACAAAGCTGCAAAATAATTTGGCACACATTGCCAGGCATCGCCATATAAAGAATGACTTAAAAACAAACAAAAAAAGTTTTTACGTGCTTTTTCTTTGAACAACTGCCATTGAAACTTTTTTACAAAGGTTTGCATGATGTGAATAAAACACACCTTAATAAATTCAACATTTATTTTACGCAGCTTTTTACAGTTTTTTTTTGTGGCAACATTTGTTTTACGCAGCATAATAAATAGCCTCCTGTGTGTAAGACTTTAGAAAATGGTCAGATATTTGTATTTAGTTGCTGTTCTTAAAGCTTGGCAACAATCAACCATAAATTGTTCAACCCAGTACACTATTTGATCTTCAGGAATGAAAATACAGGCTTAGAGATATTGATTTTCTTCTGCTTTCAACTTCATATGTTATACGGTTACAGATGTGTGAATGCAGAAGGACTTTCAATCAAATTTCATATTTCTATGTGTAAAATCATTTTATGCAGAATCACACAGTGCTCAAGTTGTTCCCAGTAAAAGAAGTGTGATAGTATATATATATATGCTATGTGAACAATTTCTTTCTATCTACAATATCTTTTATTTTATGCAGTGAATATGGGCATGCTGGCAGATACAATGTGGAGATAACAGTTTGCACTGCCTCCTTACTTGACTCAAAATAATGTCTTCATGTTTATAATATTTTTTCTTGTTTATTGTAGATGACTGGTTTTAAGGACAAGGAAAAATTAAATTTTGCTACTTTTAATTCCCACATTTCTTTCATATATATATATATATATTCTCATTGATGTCATGTGTTTGTCAGATTATTATGTTTCAATTGTCTATCATTCTTATTATTTTTATTATTATCATCATTGTATAATAAGCACCTGATGTTTGTTATATAATAGACCCACATGTAAATTCCCAACATTCAATACTTTTGTAACATATCTCATCCATTTATTAAGCTTGAAACACAGACTGTTATCAGAAATAGCACAGAAACAAGGTGGAGAAACCATCCCTGAACAGAGGCGGGGGCCTTCGACACCACCTGCCTGCTACATACAATGCTGTTCTCACATCTGTTCCCCGGCAGTTTCAGAACTCATGACACATCCATTCATGCAACTCTCACAAGTAACACCTGTTTTCTAGGAGTTGCATGACACATTGGTTATCCTATCATTGTAACTACACAGAATCAACACCACTGTGAATTTCAGATGTCACCTCTCTGAAGAGTTGCAGTGTGCCATTGTGATTGGATTGTTGGAAGAGTCTATATGCCGACAACTCCCCTACACCAGTCAGTTGAACTGAAAAAGCTGCTCAGATGAGCAGTAAAACATTAAAATATCTCAGCAAGTCCAGTTGCTTTGAGTTACTTTTGATATATACCATGACCTGTATTAATGAGAATATTCATAGTCATAGCACAGAAACAGTTGTAATTAAAGATAAGTGAATAGTCGCAGAAATAAGTTGTGCTTTGTTGCCAATTTAAATGCCCATGTCAGTTACAACAATACAGTTATAACAGGTTAACATTTGAGTGTGTAGTTTCTGGAGGCTTCTTCATGTCTGGACCTGTATCTGATCTAATTCCTGTTAAATGCTGTTTATGCTTTTTCCGAATAGCATTTTTTTACATACATTTGATTGGGATTCAAAAAAGTCCTCCTGCACCTTAGAGGCTTATTTATTAAAGGTTGTATTTTAGTGATTTTTGAGTTTCTTGAAACCACAACTAAACTCATAAACTCTAAAACCACAATTGAGTGGTGGACAATTTCTAGGGATAAAAAAATCTGAAAACCTCTAAAAGTCTCTCAATTGAATTAAAATGGTGCAACTCCCATTGAATTCTATGAAACCTCAACAATTATTACTTGGGAAAGTTTTGTTATAGAGGTTTTGGTAATAATTCTCAATTTTTTTAGCGAAATATAGAAATATAGGTAAACCACAAAATGTTACTAATTCATGGAAAAATGCATTTGTTAGTAAATGGACCCCTTAAATGACCCATTGCGATCTAATTGTGTCTATTGAGGAATGACAAGCAGTTCCTCAGATGTCTGTGCATGCATAAATGCAGATAATCATAGGGCTATAGGCACGTAGTAAGCATTTGTTCTTTGATTTTACAGTCTGATGGTATGTAAATTTATGCAATACATATATAGGGTATATTTACCATTTCATTCAAAGTGGTATTGATACTAAAGTTACACAGATGGTAATTAGTGACAATTATTTTTACCTATTTGATTCTATGAGTTTTCTTTTCTCAATGAAACTTGCAGAAATATTTTCACTTATTGCTGGTCTTCAAAATGTTTAATAATTTTTTATGAAACAGGTTTACTGTCTCTTATATAAATGTACTAGAATGAACAAAAACAAGATCTTTTAGGAGACTCCTAGCATTCTAATTCCAATGTTTTTCCATCCCAGTGAATCTGCTGAAATAAAGAGATAAGAAAAACATCCTGTATTTTAGATCACTAGTGTCTGTTCATTTAAACAAAACGTGATTGATTTTTTAAAATTATATTTTTTGAAATTAAGCCCTCCAAGATTTTGTTTACAGGAACACATTTGTGCCTATGTGTTATTATTAAACAAGAAAAACATAAAGGTTTAACTGAAAATGTTACTTTCCTCCGGGAATGTGCAGATGCTGATTCGACAACAACAGCTCAAGTACAAAAAAACTATGGAAGCTACTGTTTGAAGGAAGTAATTAAAAAAACAGATGGAGCCTTGCACATTACTTAGCCTAAACTGTGCCTGAATGCTTTGCTGATCAAACTATTTCTATTTTTTCTATATACTGTAATGTGACTTCGTGCAAGGAGAGCATTTGCTGTAGTATATGCCCATAAACTGATTTATTGAAAGTCACACCTAAAAATGTTTATCAGTGAAAAATTGCTTTTCTCACCATTTTTTTTTTTTTTT
>CM044446.1:69388701-69437646 GCA_024363595.1 Xenopus borealis | reverse complement strand
ATATATATATATATACTCATCAAAGATGAGACAATTCGGCCATCACTAGTAGACATAAGTTTCCACTTCTAACAACTACATAAACTATTTACATAAAATATACACATGGTTATTTACACAGATTACTGGCCAGCAAAATTTATCAATGTTAACAAAAAAAAAATGAGACACGCATGGAAAAAAAGTGATGCGACAAAACCGTGAAACGACTCGTTTCGCGAATTTTTCGCCAATTCGCGAATTGAGCTGATTTTTCGCAAAGCGAAATGGGATAGATTCGCCCATCACTATTCAGGAGACATTTACATTATGAGAAATCTATTTCATTTCCTGCTATTATGCAGAGAGGCACTAGACCTTTATACTAAGACCAGAGGTAAACAAGTTAGGGACCACCATGTGAGGTTTACCTTGATGTGGTATGGTGGCTTATCAACTTTATGATCATAACTTTGTAACTAAAAACCCTTGTCTTTGTTAACTCATGCGTTTGCTTATATACTGAATTACTTAGGAGACAGGGGACTGTATACTTTAATACATTTTTACTTAGCCCTAGGAGTGCTCCCACAACCCCCTTGTTTTGTATTTTTCAAATTTAGCCTGCATGTACCTTAAGGGATATGAGAATGTAAGCCTTATTGCATGTCTCTTATGAAAATTCTATGTTCTTATTAAAATTTCTGCATGCCTTATCACTACAATAAGAAACGGGAAAGCTCCATGTGGTAGTGGTGTCTTCAAGAAAGGCAATATCTCTGTCCCTGACAGAATACAGATAGAATCAGTTCACAAAATGAGTCACAAAAGTCATCTGATTTCTTGACACAGCTGGACTGCAATGTGTGTCAATGTAATGAAAATATAAAAGACACAAGAAAGCAATATGCTGTATTTCTATAAAAAAAAGTACACTGTTGCCGCTCTTTCATGATAACATGGCTTTATTGTTATAGCTTAATAAATAATATAATGGGCATTTTGTAAAATAGAGGAGATACTGTATATAGAGAATTCATGATGATATTAAAAAAATCACTGACAACATGCAGAATTTTTGGTACTGTATGTCTCTTAAAGGAGAAAGAAAGTCTGAGTGTACCTGGGGGTTCTTCTTTCTTTAAATTTTCTGGGGCAGACGCATGCTTAGTAGAACAAAATAGCAGTAGTGATGGGCGAATTTATTCGCCTAGGTCGAATTTGCGGCGAATTCCCGCGATTCGCCGCTGGCGAATAAAATCGTGAATCACCAGCGAAATTTCGCTTGGCGAAAATTCGCCTAAAAACGAGTTGCGCGTCAGTCGCGCGCTGTTTTTGACGCGACGCGCGCCGAAAACGACGCGACGCGCATCAAAGTTGACGCGACACGCGACAAAGTTGACGCGACGCGCGACAAAATCGTCCCGCGACTCGTTTCGCGAATTTTTCGCCGATTCGCGAATTTTTCGGCGAAGCGAATCGCGGGAGATTCGCCCATCACTAAATAGCAGACTTCTGTGTTAAAATTTGGTTTTTAACGCTACTGTGTATGCACACCCACGCTAAGAAAGAAGGAAGTGATCGCTCCATGGTGCTTGCTGAAAGAACCCTTTGTACCGGGGGAAGTTTTCTGCTGATAGGAGCACTGGCCCAGGGTTTCAGGTAAGTATAAACAATCACTTTGGGTGCCTAACTTATGGCACCCCAAGTAAACTCAGCCCTTTCTTCACCTTTAAGCAAATTAAGAAAAAAACTATTTTACTCTGCATTTTATGAGACTTCTCTCTCTTCATTAAGTAAAATAACATTACATGCTATGGTGCCCCTTCTTCTCCAGGCTGAATTATAAGTCCTCCCACTTTTTTTTAACTTTCTGTGAGTAAGTAAAGGCCAGACATTTGTCCTGAATGAGAGTCTGATGCAATGCCTAATTATAAAGTTCTGCATTACTTGATATAAATAAATGATTATGGAAATGATAATAAATGTGTGTGTTTATATACACCAAACATTATTGTTCAGCATAAGCTGGAAATTGTGCATGCTTGCAAAAGATTATCACTGAGCTTGTCATGCAGGGTAAAACCCTGTGGCTATTTGCAAAATTTATGAGCCATTAAGCTGGCTGGATGCTCCACTTTAAAATAACTGTTCAATAGGTTATTTCATTTCCACTGAGGATAAAAATTGACTATGCTTTGTATTTTTAGC
The DNA here is from genome assembly GCA_024363595.1 of Xenopus borealis. Classification (NCBI taxonomy): domain Eukaryota; kingdom Metazoa; phylum Chordata; class Amphibia; order Anura; family Pipidae; genus Xenopus; species Xenopus borealis. The sequence continues at coordinate 69,435,456 of CM044446.1, read as the reverse complement.
AAAAATATTCTCATTAATCATCTTCACAGACTTTTGCTAAACTAGACTATTCTTGTGTTTCTATTATGCTCATTTAAAAGGTAAATAGTAGTGACCACATGAATCTGCTCACAAAATCCCATCTGTTGAAAGTTCTGGCATCAAAAGGTGTTCCATGCACTTCAGCATTGTACATAGTTGCCTCTATTGTCTCAGGGAAGCATTTATGAGTGGTGAAAACTCCAGGGTTCTCACAGCGGCCTGAGACAATAGACACAACTCACTTTTGTATTGAAACACAAGCACAACTGTGAATATTTTATGTAAAGGCTACAATTGTATCAGATGTATCAAATGTAATGTACCTTGATGCCGCTATTGCAATGGAAAGCATTGCATTGTGAGTAAAGCATGCCAAAATTGCACTTTGAACACTGCTCTTGTATATTACCCTATTGTGTTTTATAATACAGTAGTGATGGGCGAATTTATTCGCCAGAGGCAATTTCACGGCGAATTCCCGCGATTCGCCGCTGGCGAATAAATTAGCGAAACGCCAGCGAAAATTCACCAAAAAAAAAATTGCCGAAAAAAACGTGTCGCGCGTCGTAAACGACGCGACGAAAATGACGCGACGTAAATGATGCGACGTGCGTCAAAAACGCGACTTGTTTCGTTTCGCAAATTTTTTCACGAATTTCGCTGGAAATTCACGAATTTTCCGGCGAAGCGAAACGGGGGAGATTAGCCCATCACTATAATACAGGTATGAGATCTATTAACCAGAATGCTTGGGATGTTGGGCTTTCCAGAAAAGGTACATTATCTTTCCATATTTTGGATCACCATAACTTAAGTCTGCTAAGAGTCATTTAAATTTTCAGAAAACTCAATACAATTGTTTTGCAACCAACATGCAGCTTAGTTAGGATCAAGTACACAGTATATTTGTATTATTGAAGAGAAAAAGAAAAACTTTTTTAAACATTAGAATTATTTGCTTAACATTTACTTCTAAAGGTAGATAGCCTTTCTGTAATTTAGAGCTTTGTGGGTAACAGATTTCTACATAATGGCTATGGGATATAGTATTAACAATGCTACCCTTAAGTCCCTCTTACATACCTATACTCGCCCCTTCCCCCACTTTACATTTGACATTTGATTTGTTTCTGCATCACAAATAGAGGAAAATGTCAGTTTCAAAAAGTTGAAACTTGGCATGGACATAAACGTATTATTACTCCTAAGTTTACAGGACAATTCTAATTTTTGGGACATCGATCAATACAGTTTTTTCCAGTTGTTTTCATTAAAATTTTTGATATTCAGATTTTTCCATAAATACCCAAACATTTGAAATTCAAGTTTAACTGCAATGATATTCACATCCAGTGTTTTATAAGTGATAGATGTTAAACATTTTACTCCCTTCTGACCCTTATATGCAAAAGATTTAGTCTGGGGCTATGGGGCAGATTTGTAAAAATTAAGAAAGAGCTTTTGCCGCATTTTTTGCAGCAAAAAAAGTGAATTCATATTCCAGTTTCTGAAACTTGAATATTCCAGATTTATTAAGTGCAACAAAATGCTAATAAACAAAAACAAATTGGCATCTAAAAGGTGGAGAGTTCATGTAGAAGACAACAGGAGTTAAACAATTCAAGCTATTTTCAATTCACATTTTTATATTAATTTGAAATTTGGCAGATATTGAAAATGAATGAGAGGAAAAGAATGAGTAGAACTATTGATATGTGTTCTGGTTGTTTCTTCATTTTATTTTAATTCTGGAGGTTTTCTTTGCAATTTAATAGAGAGAATTTTCATTGTAAAAATAGCTAACAAATACATAAATTTCTTAGCTTTGAAAGCAACAATGTAATAACGTATATAATGCCATAAGTAACTTTTGTACAATTCATGCTTTTGCAATATGGATAGACTATAAATGTTCCTTTGTTCTTTACATAAAAACAGTACTTAACTATTTTTTTATAACTTGACCTATTTAATAAATGGTATAAACTACATGTGATGGCTCAATGTATCAGTGCACATTAAATTATCTGCAGGTATCAAATGTCAGGTGACATTTGTAGTAGTTTGTAGTAGTTTGTAACATAACAGTCTAACATTTCAATATCAACTACAATTTTTGGGCAGTTTTTTTCAATGTAAACTCAATATATTCTGCACACATAAAAAGAAATCATTGAGCCAAATGTGTCTGATACAAATGGAGATGAATCATGAGCCCTAAAAATAATTTCAAATATAAAGGACTCATCAATGATAGGTTAGGCAATAAATATTCATTGGTCTGAAATTAAATGTAAATATAGTAAAACAAATCTTACTGTACTTTAGGAAAATGTCCTGTTCTTGTTCTAACAGAGGCAGCACCAATATTACAATGTGACCAGTTTAAGGCATTTAGTGGTTCATAAAGGGATGGAATCTTTTTTTGTCATAGATAACCACATTCAATTATACACTTCATAAAATATATTAACACACAACACCACACTAGTTGATTTGTTTTTCATATCACCATTGTTTATGGTTAGTTTAAGCACATGCCTGTTACCCTTTCATGAATTTCTGTTACCTTTTCATGAATTTACTGTATCTGCATGTAATTCTAATGAAACCAAATTGACAATGAATAATATATTAATATTAAACAATAGCTTTTTAATAGTTGGCTGTGATACTTGGACCATGCAGGTAATTGCTATCCAATATTTCATACCAAACCGAACTTGCAGCGCTACTGAATGAGTAACAGAACTTACAGAGTAAAATAATGCAAATGTTTTTAATTTAGAGGCAAAATACTGAAATGGGATTTTTTAAATATCAAGGCAGACTTTTATGTGTCCTCAAAATCATTTTTTGCACCAATTATGTTTCTTCTATGGGTGTTAAGTCATTGAACAATGTTCTTCAAATCCCCATGAATAAGTCAATTCTGCACTAGGGTCAGGTTTCTATTGTGCACTTGCTGTTTAGGATTGATGGGCGTGACACTGTGCTCACTAGTAGACTAATAAATTCTTCCAGCTCTGGGAATAGTATTGAAATTCATAATCATCATCAAAAGATTTCAAATTTTATTATTTTTCTTTCAAAACATAAAAAGCCTTGGTTTTTGCATACATTTAACAACATGGTGAATGCCTGACCCAGCACTCTGCTCATATCATAAATTTTAATTTAATTTTAATTATAAAGATATTGCCATAAACTATTTATAATATTATCTGGAGGGGAAATCACACAATGAAGAGAACAATAAAATGCAATGACTATTCAGCCAATACATGTCTACCTAAAACATTTTCCCTAATGGAAACATAGTGCATGCTACTATAAATGAATAAAACAATCCCATATTAGTGATGGTACAATTTATTCTCCTGGAGTGAATTTGCAGCAAATTCCCATGATTCGCCCCCAGCGAATAAATTGGACACCGGCAGCATTTTATGAATTTTTCATTTTTTTAATTTCTCATGAAATTCGCAAAAAAAAATTGGCTAAACGCCCCAGATTCGCCCATCACTTTCCCATATATATATACAGTACCTTTAAAATTAACATTACAAATTTGAAATAATTCATATAAAAGATAAAAAGTTAAATATTGAATAAAACTGTCTAACAAGTTAATAAGCGCCAAATATAACATTACATATTCTAAAATCTGAACCAACCTCCACCATTACTGCAAGCCCACACCCAGTTACACTACATTTGAACTGGCTATTGGCCAGGGATTACTAAACAACCAATGAGGCCCATTGCAAGCCATTTTAACCAAAATATAAGGCTGCTTTTACCAACAACCACCAAATTTACACAGACCACTTTGGCATTTCCGTTGTTAAGTTGAACTAATCTCTGATAGCTAAAATATATATTGCAATCACCAAAAAAAAACATCTGGGTGGTGTGGGGGTTAAGTGTGCTTATCTATATTTAATAGAATGAAACAGTTGATTTAATTAGCTACATTTCCCCTATAAACAATAAATATATGCTTAACTTTGCAGTGACCAATGATATACTTTGCCAAGCTTTTTTCCAATGCTACTCAAGAGTCTTTATAATCAACCAGAAAGAATGTTTATAATAATCATAATAATAAATAAAATAGATACAAAGATATGTCATAAAGAAAGTGTGTGTTGTTGCTAAAAGAAAATAACCCCATGAAATGAAGTTTATGTTGTTGTATGTCTTTCATTTGCTTCTGTGACAATAGAGTGTGAGGTATAGTTAAATGTGTCAAGGGCGGTTCAAGGGCAAAAGCTCCAATAATGCAATTTACTTGACATTATCATTAAAGTTAACAAAAAGAGCTCATGTCCCATGCATTCTTAATGCCATTAATACACACTTTATCCATTTAATATGTGTCCTGCACATTTTTTACATTGCCTAGCAGTGATATCATAATTATAAGAGGGATGCAATGGTTAAGCGAAAAAGGAGCAAATTTAATACAGGCACAAAATAACATAGGTATGTTGCCATAAGACCATTATCAATTGATAAGACATTGACAAACATACAATCAACCCTACTCATTTACAGAAATCTACTTTTAGTTCGCTTGATTCAAGCAGATCTATGATGCCAATTCTATAACTACAGCAAAAATTTGCATTGTAAGAACACACCATTTCAGACATTATACATTTTAAAAACGTCTTTGGCATCAACAAAGCAAATATTTAGCTAATAGAAAATATTACTGCTTATCAAGTCTCATCTCACACTGTTTGGCAGAAAACACTGAGCTCTTATCTAGTGTTGACTGCAGTATTCTGAGAGTAGAATAAATACTGATACATACAGTATACAGCCACAGATTAATAATGGATTGACAGCATCATTTGCATATTGTTTCAAGATTTTCTAGACCACATTTACAAACTAATTTTGGAACTTTAAAAAGTATATTTCAATCAACCAGTATCTTGATGGTGGTTGCAACTATACAATCACAATGTAAATATTAAATACTAATGTTTTATTGGCATACAAATGTGACAAAGAACTGAAAATAGGTTTTTCTTTACTATCTCCCTGTCAGTAAATTGTCTCTTTACATGCAGTCTTTAGAGTCATGGTATTTAATGGACATGTTATAATACATCACTGGTCTGTGCTCCCATTGTCAATATGCTGCATTAGAGCCTACTATCTTGTAAAACCCCCTGGTAAAGAATCAATAATGAAATCAAGCAGTGACCAATTAAAAATTATGAGTATTCCAAGTAGCTTCATTCCCCAGAAACATGTCGTACAAGGCCATAAGGGAAGATTTTTTTTCATGGGATTACTATGTCCAAAACTGCATTTTACAATAATATACAAAATTCAAACAACTGGGAAGGTAGATACACAGGGGCAAATTCACTAAAGTGTGAAGCATCTAACGCGAGCGCTAATTCACCAGCATTACATAATTTTGTAACTTCACAAATTCACCAACACCAAAAAATGCTGGCATGTTTTACCTTTTGTAGGGTGATAGTGTGAAAAAAAGCGACATTTTTTTGGGGGTTTAGCTTCCTTCCCCCCTACATTTCCTAACATATGGCAACTCAACTATACAGGGGGTACATGATTAGGGCAATAGGACAACTTTATTTTCTTTATTAAAGGTTTCCTGGGCTTGTGTAGTGTAATGTAGTGGCTGTAGCGTATACTTATATTATACTTTAAAATTCACACCGTATGCAAATTAGGCATCGCTAGCGTAAATGTGCTTTGCCTGGCAAAGTAACACTAGCGCAACTTAGCTACCGTTCGCCAACCTGAGTGTAACTTCGCACTTTAGTAAATTTTCGTATCGTTGGCGAAAATTTGCCTAGCGAAGTGTTGTGAACGTTAGCAAAGGTAATGCTAGTGAATTTGCCCTATAGAAGGCCTTAGAAATTACCCACCATACAGTAGAATAATAAAACAGAATATCTGTGCTCCTTTCCTGAATGGAGCCCCATCTGTCTGGAAATAAAATGCAAACAGTATATTTTATGGCTTTGTTAGTAAAAGCAGACCTCCTCATTATGGTGCATTATAAACAGAAAACTCAGAATGGATTTGATTATTTTGTATTTTACAGAGTAAAATGATAAAAGTAATAATTATATGTGTGTATAGTTAAAAATGTAATTGGTAAGGAATATCTGAAGTTTCAACAACTTCAACTTGAAACAGACTAAATTATGTTTGCATATAATTCAGTGAAATGTTTAATTAGCCTGTTGACAATACAGGATTTTGAATAATATCCTTCAGATAATTGTTTAAAATCAAAATATTTTTGCAATAATAATTATAATGTTAACTGGTTTTACCTATTTGATCACCTAGTTAGCAAATAACAGATATCAATGGTATTTAACTACAAATGATGATCTATTTAAACCACATAAAAAAACAGGAATTTAATCCTTCAGTTGAATATTATGACCATGCAAATCTAATTATTACTTAATCCCTAATAATTTTTATGGGTTTAAGAAGAACAGATTTATTGTTTCATTAACACCGTTTAATGCATGAGCTATTCTGGGATTTTATGGACTGGATAAATTCAGGAGACAGCCACAGCAGACTCCTCTGGGAATGGCGAGATCCTTGATTCTTGATTTTTTTTTTCCCAGTATCCCTTTAAACTATGAAAATCATAATATTTATTAAACAATCAGGAAAAAAGTATGACAGATAAGTGCTGAATGATGAGCTAAAAAATACAATTACCTCTAAAACTTTGGAAAACCTTGGAGTCTTTAAAGTGATCCAATAGGATCATTGCAGCTCCCACTGACTTCTATACCACCTTGACAATTTTTACTTTTTAATTTTGGCAAAGTTCTCTTGTTTTTTTCATGAAATAAATCAAAAATTTTTTGAGATTTTAGAAATATAGAAAAAACACAAATCTTAATAGATGTGTGGAAAAAATTTAAATGTGATTGTTAGTGGCCCCTTAGATTGTAAGGGACCTCTTTCCTATGGTCATTTAGTACATGGAACATAGTCACTGTTTGCTATGTTTGTTATTTAGTATTTATTATTTTGCTTGTATTAGATGCTCTCATGTAGCTCTTTATAAATAACACTATACATTTATAAATAAACATATGGATACATTGGTTTCCTAGGCTTCTCCTAGATGAGCCGCTGCTCCATTTTGTACAAGAGCTTCACTAGTAAGGAACTCCCCCCACCTCACCCATACCAATTTACAATTTTTCCTTCTTGTTGTATATTGGCCTTCCTGTTATGTTTCATGTATGTTAAATCCATATCAATTGTATCACTGCATGGTTATTTATTCAAGTTATTCACTTGCATTGTTAACTTTTTTTGTATTTTCATGTCACAGCTGGTGGTTTTTGGATCCTTGTCTTGTGTTTATTTTATTAAATTTATATGATATTGAATGATTCAATAAGTTACTTATCTAAATAAAGTAGCGCTGTCAGGCACAACTTTTAACCCCTCCAATATTAAGGGGCACATTTACTAAAGGTCGAAGTGAATATTCGAATAACATTAAATAAAAAAAAAAAATTCTAAGTAATTTTGGGATACTTCAACTATCAAATAGGCCAAAATTTGATTTGAATAGAAAAAATTCTAGTACTAAAGCACCGTCCTTTAAAATCCTTTGACTTAGACACTTTGCCACCTTAAAGCTGCTGAATAGCCATTTTAGCCTATGGGGAACCTCCTAGAACCTGTCCTAAAAAAATTTCTAAGCCCTAGGAATTCAAAAGATTTTGCGCGAAATCCTTCAAATTATTTGATTCGAACGATGCAATAGAACGATTCGAATTATTTTTATTCGATTGAATACGGCTGTTTCAGTTCGAAAACGGCCATATTTAATTGAAAATGGCCCCCCAAAAAATCTGATGATGGAATTTTAAAGTTTTTTTACTTTGGAATTCGACCATTAGTAAATCTGCCCCTAAGAGTTAAGTTTTTATATTCACTTTTAAAGTGCATTCTTTCATATATATCATTATTATTAATAGGAAAATCACTTGTTCTAAAGTGCAAGTTAATGATATTTTACAAGGGTTTCAATATGCAAAATTAATTTATGAATGTGTATGAACAAGAAACAATCTTGTAATACAATTCAAAAAATGGGTAATGTTTATGCAAACATTAGATATAAGCATCTGTTTATTCTTTTAGTTGACATTATTTATTGTTTCCTGATTTTGTCTGAAACATTATTGGTATGCAGGGAGAATGAGTCCATATGTTAGTTGTTGCCTTATGTTAGCTCAATTCTGGTAGTAGGTTTATAACATTCTTTTTGATTGAGAGATTTTATTATCTCCTAAAAATGTGATGGACAATATGTACCACATCTGTTCTTTTCTGTTATAGTACAATATATTCTAGAATATATGTGAACTGTAAATGCCACTAAACTGATAACATTAAGTTGTTTTTTTCTAATAAAATATCAACTATTTATCTTTATCTACCATTTAGCTTTGGTGAGACATGTGACAGATGATAAAAGGCATTTTACTTTTCTTTGACTATATACTGTACATATATACATAATATACATGCAATCTATAAAAAGGATTTGTGGTATTGACCTTAAGTCTTTCCACCATAAACATATTTTTAGTAAAGGGATCCATAGGAATATGTTACAAAGGTGTTTAATTTTCTAGATTTGTGTAAAAGATTTTTGTGCATTCTGACATACTTTAGTGTATAAAACATGACATGTGCATGTTGCATGAATGTCTTAAACAATGTGTGCAATATTGCAATGCACTTAAATTAGAAATGACCCACCCATAATGTCTTTCTTAAATTGCACTGGTATACATGTTTAGATGTATGCTGATATCAGAGTTACATTCCTTTTTTACAGAGAAAATAGTAATGCAGCAGAGACATTTGGGTCAGTAAGGCTACCAGATCAGACATGTATTAAATCTGGATGCACTTTAGCAATTGTACCGTTGCTAAAAGTTCCTTCAAATTGCTTGAAAGACCAATTTGTTTCAACAAACTTCTCTAAACAAAATATTTTGGGGGAGAATCAATCTTTCCTTTTGTCAGAGAATAAACATGTTTGAACCTCTTGAACTATCGTTGTGTTTTCTCATTGTTTGTAACTAGTGCTACTACAGTAAGTACATTGGCCTTGCCTCATAAATCTTAATTTCATCTGAATAGATGCTGTTGCTGCTGCCAGACTGAACACATGTAACTATTAGTTCCTAATGCAAACAATTGTCATAGTTTGAACTCTGCAGCAGAGGTACATTTGCCATGGGAAATGCAGATTGCAGATTGGGCTGATATGGTACACTTGGTTATTCTTCAGATGACTGATTAATTTTATGTACCTTTTTATGACAACAATAAAGATAACACAATGCTTTATACAAATTGTTCTTCATTAAGGGGCAATCCCTCAAATTTTTAACTAATTAAAATCCCTTGAATTCGAATTCTACCTAAATATTGGTAGAACACTGGGCACCTTATCAAGGCTACTACAATATTCATGTCACTTGAGTATGAAATAGATATATAATCAGTAATAGCAAGTGACAGAGAACTGTGATTCGTAGTGGATACAGGAATCTGTATCCAGCTACTATCAACTTTCTTAAAAAAGGAAATAAAAATAGACCAATTTTGTGTCAACAGCTGAAATTCTTGTTACTTTCAGAATAACCTGTTCTTATACAATCCTCATTCGTATCCATATTACAATAGACATACCATTATACACTCTCTGTACTCCCTCTAAAAGCAAATGGAAATCTGAAAAAAGATTTTGTTGATAAGCAAAATTGCAGGGATTAAAAAAACAAAAGGAAAAATGTCCAATTTCTGGAGCCTGACATTAAATATTATGACTAAAATACAATTTCGTCATTCTGTGCTTTCTTCTTTCAGATAAGAATGCTTTTTCCTGCTGTTGTGAATGAGGTAGTAACTTTAAAGTTGCATTTTAAGACTCAATTGTTTCTTGAATGAAATGAATATAGTCCGTGAAATATAGTCCGTGAAAAAAATAGAAGTACTGTATGTGAATGCATACATATTCTTTTTTGAAGAGTAAGTTTAGTTTAGTTGCACAATAGATTCAAGTAGCTACTTTAACTACTGTGCTGTAGTTTTAAATATGTAAGCAAAGTTACTGGCAATAAATGTTAGCTATTCTATAGGGATGGCGCGAACATCCGCCGTTCGCGCTCGCAAAATATTCGCCATTTTGGGTTCGCGCATAGTCGCCGCTTTTTTTTTTTTTCACCTCTCACCCCAGACCAGCAGATACATGGCAGCCAATCAGGAAGCTCTCCCTCCTGGACCACCCCCACACCCCCTGGACCACTCCCCTTCCCTATAAAAACTGAAGCCCTGCAGCTTTTTTTCAATCTGTCTGTGTGTGTGCTGAAGAGCTAGTGTAGGGAGAGAGCTGCCTGTTAGTGATCAGGGACAGTTTGCTGGCTAGTAATCTGCTTGATACTGCTCTGTATTGGAGGGACAGAAGTCTGCAGGGATTTCAGGGACATTTTAGGTTAGGTAGCTTTGCTGGCTAGTAGTAAATAAATCTACTGTTCTTCAAACAACTGTCATACATTGACCTGTATTTTTTCTGTGCTTCAGTGGCTGCGACTATTTTCAGCATTTATATGGCGTATTTTTTCTGTGCTTGAGCGGCTGCGACTATTTTCAGCATTTATATTGTGTATTTTTTCTGTGCTTGAGTGGCTGCGACTATTTTCAGCATTTATATGGCGTATTTTTTCTGTGCTTCAGTGGCTGCGACTATTTGATTTTTCAGATACATTTGTGCCCTTGATCCCCCTCTGGCATGCCACTGTCCAGGTCGTTGCACCCTTTAAACAACTTTAAAATCATTTTTCTGGCCAGAAATGTCTTTTTTAGCTTTTAAAGTTCGCCTTCCCATTGAAGTCTATGGGGTTCGCGAACGTCGCGAACCGTTCGCACGTTTTGTCGCAAGTTCGCGAATATGTTCGCGAACATTTTTCCCGCGGTTCGCGCCATCCCTACTATTCTAATCTTCTAAGGTTACATCACATTTTAAATCTGTTATCATGGTTTAATGTGATAAAACATTGTTTCTTTTTCACCACTCATTTATCCTTATATAAAAAGGTATCCAGTTTCTGTTGATTAACAGCAGCCCTGCAGCATCATGTTATTTTCACCACACCTTATGGGCACAATGTTTTGCCAATGTTTTGGCTATGTTAGATTTGTACCACACATACTTCTTGGAACTTTGGCGAAAATAAACTTTGGTTTAAGCTGACCACTGTAACAAGATGTCTGGCACACTTCTATGCTGACTGTAGAATTAAAGAGTAACAAGTAAACACATTGCAGATAGAGCCCTCACTGGACTCAAACTCCTGCACTACCTATTGAGCCACCATGCTGCTCTATGGTTTTAATATGCTTATAAATATTAATTATTGCTCTGCCCTGAGAAATAACAATAAACATATTTAAAACTTGTATTTAGTTTCTAGTAATTTTTTTAGCTACTTTTCACATGCACTCAATTTTTATTTATTTATTTTTTATTAGCTGTAGCCAACCTTTCAATTTCAAGACCAACCCTGGGTAGCAGAATTACATTTTCATTAATGTAAAATAAATGTAACACAAATTGTGATGATTTATTACTAAGCATAATGGTGTTTCTAATAGGGGAGAATTATGTGATTTTTTTTCATGCAGGCAACAATAGCTAAAGGCTTATGTATAGCACGTATAGGGGCAAATTTACTATTTTTCACATAACATCCTACGAATCTTTTCAAAATTCAATAAGCATTCGACTATTGAATGCTTATCGAATAGTTTTAGGCTATCTTTTTGCTTGATATTTGATTTCTCGAAGAAATCTTACGATCAGACACTGATCGTTCGATTTCACGAAAAAATCGTACTTTTGCCTTTGAGCCTCTGAAAAATATGTATGGGGTTCCCATAGGCTTCTATTAATATTCGGTAGGTTCAATCTGGCGAAGTAGGCATTCGAAGGATTTTAAATTTTAAATCCTTCGATTCGAATTTGATTCGGATTATCGAATATTCCATCATTCGATAATCTGATAATTCGGTATTTAATGATCGAAGAGTCCAAATTTGCATATTCGAATATCCGAAAAAATCGTATGATCGGTATTTGATGGAATTTGATCGAACTTCGAATCCTTCACACAAATTTTGTAAATATGCCCTTTTACTGTTACTTCTGAGGGATGGTTCCATGAATCACTGTACTTAAAACAAACAAAAATTTTATTTTTCATTGATTAATACTGGGAATTTCTCCTCAGGCAAAACTATTAGAATACATTTATATTCTTTTATTTAAATAACACTTTTTCTGAAGTGCAATTAGTTTAACTTACATACTATATCTATGTTTTTCTTTTAATAGCATCCCAAATATCAAATACACTATTTATGCAAGTAAACCTATTTACAAACCCTCATTCCATTTCAAAGAAGAAGGTTGCTGGATATTATTTTATCAATATTTTCCCACTCTGTTACAGATACAGTCACTTGGATTTGTGTGTTAAATGCGTCGTGACTTAACTCATCTAACCCATTTATCCCACTTAGCACAGAATATTGTATAATAATATATAGCATGACATCCAATTAAAGAGTTCACCACTGAAAACAATGGTGCTTTTGCAGTAATTTGTTTATTTAATTACATATTGGTGCAAAAAAATTGTATGTATCAAACAGATAAAAAAGCAGACAATTTTACAAAGCATTATTCTAATCCTCAACTGTCTTGGGTAGATAATTATCAGTTTAGCCCATCTTGATCATGTCCCAGGCTGAAAATTTTATAATTTTCCTACCATTTTTGACGTCAGTAGTGAAGATCACACCGGGCATGCAGAAAAAGGCTATTTCATTGTTTTTTCTTTAATTAATTATTTTCTTACTTTTTGGAAAATGCCATTTCTTATCAAGTTCAAAGTTTTACTGAAGAACCTAAGAAAGGTTATAGCTATTTATCTTTATGGTGCTCTGCCTAAAAGTCAGCTTTCATCCAGGGACAAATAATTGCTGTCAATTTCAAGTACTAACATCAAGAGCAACTGAAAAAAAATAGATGGACCATCTGCTTAAAAATCTCATAATCACATTTAGAAATTACTCTCCTTCCGCATACAGTTTGTTCTTTTTATTTTTAATGTTGCATAAGGGATTTACTTCTTCAGTTAATATGTGCTTCATTCAGTCTTGTTCCCTAATGACCAACAATTTAAGGCATCAGTGTTTTTTTGATAAGATATTTTTTGGTCTGCACAAACCTATATGGTTTTAAAAATCAGTGGTGAGCACAACTTTTCTTTCTTGTAGTTATACTGGAGCAGTGACCAGCTCCTTGTTGTAGCCCCCACCCTTCCCAGCTATAGTCAGGTGATCCCACTGGTGTCTAATAAAAGGGCAGATTGGGAAATTTACTCTGAAAGCAGCAAGTAAGTTGCGGGTAAAACTTAGTCCCTTTGTAAAATGTATAAGCAGTGGAATTCTTAATGAATCAGATGAAAATTGAGTGTAGGACTGGCCAGATATGGGATGACTTTGACGTAGTTGGCCAGCTTAAATATATTGCAATATATGGACAAACAATCCCGTTGTTTGAAGGGTATGCATTTTTCAGTAGCTGTATGCACAAAATGTCTTAATGTCTTAAATATATTGTTATTGGGTTGAGTGCAGGGGACCTTTTGTATTTGTCTATATATATATATATATATATATATATATATATATATATATATATATATATATATATATATATATATATATATATATATAGGTATGAAAGGTATAAGCATGCTGGTAGGTAAGTTTTTATGCATACATTTTTTTAATGATTAAACTTTATTTATATACTGAGTTTTTTATTACTGGTATTATTTAGCATTATTAAAAGCCATACATAACCTTGGCCATGTTTAAATGATTCGAGGCGTGTATTTCTGAAAACACAGAAGTGTTTTATCACTGATATTTTCTTCCATTAACCTTTGGTAGATTTCTACTAGAATGTATGCTGCATTAAAGGAAAATTAAGCTAATTATGAACTGTACACAACCACTACCTGCTGTTATATTTTTCTTGTTTTTCACTTCCCAACTCACATTATCCCTCCTAACAAGTAACTATATAGAAAGCATAATATCATAGTCATCATGATATTAAGCTAACAAAGCTTGCAAATCATACATTTCTATGTTAATTAATCCAATTATATTGAAGTTGAATACATTTTTGTATATTGTGTGTAAATGCACAAGCATACCAGTTATAAAGTTATAGACCAAGAAACAAATAAAACTTTTCTTACTGATGCTCTGCTTTCTAAATGTACTGTAACATTAAGCTTTCTCTAAATTCAAGCAGAGCATTAAAATTCAGGAATATTTGTGTTACAGAGTGTTACAGAGACCACTGCAGTAAAACATTTTAATGAAGAAAACAAATCTCAAAGTGGAAAAGTAAATTGGCTCATTAATAAAATCTACCTAATTTCTGCAAACCACAACTAGTAAAGTTAGAACATATGGTGACATTTTCATATTTCGACAAGAATCCAATGGCGACAAGAACTCACCGCCACACAGGTAATGCAAGCAGGTTATACCTTGCTAAGTGTTTATTGCAGCATGCAATGTTTCGGGGTTACCCCCTTTATCAAGCATAAACATACAGACTGCACAAAACAATTTATAGGTTAAACACATCACATGATAAGAGAAGTGGGCGTGTGCAAAAGGTGAAAATGGTTAACATTAATCGTAAAAAACACGAAAGAAAAAGTATATATTTATATTTGTACTTGTGCAGTAGCCGATACCAGTAGAAAAATTACTCCTTAGTGCAAAATAGTTGTCATAGAAAAGTGTCCAATAGTAGCTACTCCTTCCCTAACCGGGGGTAACCCCGAAACGTTGCATGCTGCAATAAACACTTAGCAAGGTATAACCTGCTTGCATTACCTGTGTGCCGGTGAGTTCTTGTCGCCATTGGATTGTGAGGTTGCCGTTTCCTCATTTTGCTGTGCACGGGGATATCTTTGGGAGGAGTAGGGTGTGCGAGTACTCACTGGACTGTTCTGACATTTTCATATTTATCATAAAAACATTAAAAATCAAGAAACTCCAATAAATCACAAACCCAAAACTCAACAAATATTAAAACAGGATGAAAGCAAAATATGTTATTACAATATAGTGCAAGAGAGTACATTTGTGGGCAGATTTACTTAATTAGTGTATTTTTGAATAGTTTTTTCGCCACTTCGACCATCGAATTTAAAAAATTCGATCAAATAGAATGATTTGAATAGTTTGAATAAAAATCTATTCGATCATTTTACTATTCGATGTTTGAATTACTTGCCCTTTAAATTTTTATTTGATTGCCTAGTTCGCCAGATTAAACCTACCTAATTGCTATATATCCCCATGGGAAGCTCTCATAGGGTTTTTTCAGCTTTTTTAGATCAAATAAAAAAATTCGATCGAATGGTTAAAATCGTTCAAAGCCTTCAATTTGAACGATTTTATTGATCAATCAAATTGTTTTATTCAATCGTTCGACTAATCGAATATTGTTGAAACCCTTTGAATTTGAATACCAAATTCAAATGGTTAAAATTTGATAATAATTCGATGGTCGAATTCGAGGATTTTTTAACCCTCGAAATCGACCCTTAGTAAATCTGCCCCTTGGTGTTATCTATAACAGAATACACTTTTAAAATACACAATAGTCATGAATATCACGTAAATTATATCTTTATAAAATGTGCTTAGAGATGTTATCATTTACAACTGGTGCTTAGTGAGTCATATGATTCACTAAAATGTATGTAAAAATTATGTAACCTCCCAATGAATAATGACCTTGACTTATTATATCCTTGTATTAGGATATATTGAACATTATTTACTGTAATACATACATCCAGGTAAGAATATAGCAATTAACTTTCAAAAACACTTGATGGTCCTATTTATAAAGCTCTATTGCTTGGTTTACTGCACACAAATTGTATAAAAAATATAAAATAAATGTTATATGTACAGAGCTGTGTATTGCTGCTAAATGTGCACTGACAACATATATAGATTCGACTAAAGTATCTATATTTATTTTACAAAGCCTCAGACTTCTTGAAAGCAATTAAGCAATGGGAAAAATTCATCCAGCAGGAAACGCTGTGTCAAAATGTATAAAAAAAATCAACCCATTTTATTTTCCTTGTGGCTTCTGCTTATTACACCAGAATTTTATCTAGACATGTGTGATTACCTAAGAATCAATACACAACTTGACAAATATGCAGGATTTTATGGTACAATGTGACAATGTTTGGTATATTTGATTGTCAGTTAATTTTTGAACAGCTTAATAAATCCCTTGTTTTGAAAATGCACTCAAAGCACGAATGTTATAAATACAAAATGCCAATATTATCTGTAATAAAACATTTGCATTCATGTAGGTGCATCACAGGCAAGTTGTAGTGAATGCAATTTGCATGCACCCATAATGATGCTGAAATATTATGAAAATAGCGTGTGTGCTTTACATATTGCACTGCATTCATTCTGTTCAGTATGTGAGCCTTGCCAAGTACAAGGAAACACATTGTTTTGTAATGTTATTGGATATACAGTATGGCAGTTTTACTGTGCAGAGTAGATTTAAGCTGCCCTATTGATAGCATTTTTAGGCTGCCATAGAATGAATGTTGAATAAGTGTGCTGGAGAAACCAATGAATTACAATGTGTTTCTAGCTTCTGGTTATTTTGTCTCTGGGGCCCTGTAGAAAAAAAAACTACAGTAGATGCTTTAGGTTATCTTTAGAATCTTTAGAATAAGCATTTTAAGAAAGACTTCAAGGTGGGTGTGACCATATATAAAATAAAATACATAAGTATCTTTAGGACACTCAATGTTGTACTGTGTTCTCGCATGTGTGACTCAACTACATTATATATTCAAGCAAGAAGGAAATCATGCCAGATATGTTTCCCTGCATTAACTAAACAGGCAGTGACTGTGACAAATGCTTTCAAAAAAGATGGCATTAATGAACAGTGGAACATGACCTCAGACTAGGTAGACCCAATGCATTATGCTCTTTGCTTAAAAATATCAAATACATTGACAATAAAGGGAATTACTGAATCAGTACCATCAAGGCAACTACTAACCATGTAGAGCACCTTTAACTGCTAGTATGGCCAGGATGGTGACTCAATATATAAAATAGGTGCCTTACAGTGCTGCAGTCTTCAGTTCCAGCTAGGGCATAATGTGCTAGTAGTTTGTATGCTCTCCCAGTACTTGCATGGGATTTCTCTAGGTATATGATATATCATTACAAATGTTTGAGTCCTGGGTTTTCCCGGCAAAGGGAACTTGCCTAAATTATACCACCAAACCTCAAATCTGCTAAAGATATTTTATCCATAATGAAAATGGACCTTGGAGTACTTGTAGATAATCTTAGCTATGGGGAAAGACTGGCCAAGGTGGGGTTGTTCAGATTGGAGAAGAGGAGCTTAAGGAGTGAAATAACTATGTATAAATATATAAGGGAATCACATAATAATCTCTATATTGCTTTATTGACCAGTACATAGGTCTTTCCAGCTGACACAAGGTCACCCATTGCAATTAGAAGAAAGGAGGTTCAGCCTAAATATTTGGATGGAGGTTTTTACAGCGAGAGTCAGGAAGGAATTTCACCCCCTCTGAGGAAAACTGGAGAAACTTCAGATGGGTGTTTTGCCTTCCTCTGGATCAGCTAGCAGTTAGGCAGGTTAAAATAGTTGAAAGGTTGAACTTGATGGGTGTATTTTTTTTTCAACCAAACTTGCTATGTTACTACATAAATAATAACTAAACCCGATGGGATTGTTTTTCTACTAATATGGCTATGTGCAACTTTGTTACCATCAAGTACAAGGTATGGTTTTATTATCACAGAGATTATTTACTTAAAATGGAGTCTATGGGAGATGTCCTTGTTGCAATTTGGAGCTTTCTGGATAACAGGCTTTCAAATAACAGATCCAATACAGTACCTATATTTTGTTTTCCTAGTTTTCCTATTTGCCAAAAAACATATAGGCAGGGACTGATGTAAAAGATGTATAATTACTGCAAAGCATTGCAAATATGTCAGCCCTATATATACTGTACATATAGGATAATAATCATAGCTATACATTGCAGTTCCATTACAGCTATAAATTACTGCTCAAATTATCTACTTTTATATCCATTTAAAAGCCTGCCTATTGCTAAATTGTACTCCTGTACATTCTGCTTACTGCATCCTCTCAATAATGTAAAGGTGTATATACAGTACAATCCTTATAAAAACAGAACTGGTGCCAATGCATTTTCAAAACAGGTGCCAGTAACATTTAAGTCTATATTTTATGTTGTGTGTTACACTTCCATTACAGCTGTAGATTCCTGCACAAATTATCTGCCCTTTTAAAAGCCTACCTATTGCTAAATTGTAATCGAATTGTGCTAAATTCCACTTACCGTATCCTTTCAACAATGTAAAGTTGTATATACTATTCATATAAAAACAGAACTGGTGTCAATGCATTTTCAAAGAGGTGCCAGTAACATTTCACGTTGTGTGTTACAATTTCAGCAATGCTGTATTAAAAAAGAGATATTCTAAGTTTGGATTTCATTAGACAAATGTATAGAATATAGATGAAATGTTAATATAGATATACATATATATCTCTGGGAAAATTACCTTGGAAGTCCTCACCCTCAAGTTTACACCTACATATAACTCTATCTATCTTTCTATCTATAACGTGTCACTGAAAAAATTACTGTTTTAGTTTAACCTTGTAGAATAAAGAGACCACTGCAATACTGTTGTCAACTTAAGCACCAAACAGCTGTCATTCTAACAGGTCAACACATCTGCTGATGCAATGTTTTTTTATGGCATTCTGGGCACTATTTGCTGCTGATGCCAATGTTTTTTGCAAGTTATTGGTCAATGTTTTGCTGATGCCATCTTTGTTTGCAGCAATGGTCACCCTTGCCTGCTGATGCCATCCTTGTGCATAGCATATACTAAATATGTTACATGTTTTTCCAAGAGCCAATGGACTGCTTAGTTGTGCCAGCACTTTGCATCCCAAATTATTTCCTCTCTGGGCTAAAAATTCCTTTATCATATAATTAGAGATAAAAAGTAAGAGAAGAGAGGTTAATTTCCAACTTACTGGGAATAGCATGTACTGTTGGACTAGTATAATGATAGGTTGCATTCATTAATAAGCATTTCTGTGAGATTACAGACACAGCTTTGTGTGTTGTTGTGCCTTGATAAAAATGTCAGTTTTTATTTTTAGTAAATCTGCTATAATCTAGCTTCAGAGCACAACCAGCAATTATTTTATCTGGAAATATTCAGCTCTAATTTGGGAAACTGTTCTCATTCCATTTCTTAAATGTTAAAAATCTTTTTTTTAGGATATAATTGCTTGACAGTGGAAGCGTCAATCTAACGGGCACCTCCCAACAACACCAAGGGATCCCTCTCCTTTAAGTACTTGATTATACCACCCGATTCAGAAATCGGAGGGACAGCAAGGGGCAAATTTACGAAATTCACGTGAAATGATCGAAGTTCGATCGAATTTGATCAAATACCAATGGTACGAATTTTTCGTGAAATCGTATATTCAAATTTGGCCTCTTCGATCATCGAATATCAAATAGTTCGAATGATCGTATATTCGATAATTCGATCATTCGATGATAGAAGGAATTAAAATTTTTCAATTATTCAACTGCGTACTTCGCCAGATTGAACCAATGGAATTGTAATAGAAGCCTATGGGAAGCTGTTCGGAGCGTTCAATCATTCGAATCATACAAATTTTTCGGACTCTCGAAAGAAATTTCACGATTTTTTCCTGAAATCGAACGATCGGTATCCGATCGTACGAATTCATTGAGAGATCTAATTGCGAGCAAAATGATAGCCTAAAACAATTCGATAAGCATTCGATGGTCGAATGCTTATTGAATTGTGAATTTGGTCGAGCTAATTATGGGGAAGAATAGTACATTTGCCCCCAAGTATATGGTATATAAAGGTTTTGCAAACGGTTGAATAACAATTGTATTATATTATCCGGTAACAAAAGATAACAATAATATGGTGGACGCTTTTACCAATCACAATATCTCTTCATCCGCCCGTCTCAGGAGAGGGGCCCCGTTTCCCAGAACGCTGCAAGGAACCTCAACAACCATTTTGCCGCCGACCGCGGTTATGTAGATCAAATAGGTAAACTTTTGATCTAATAATAATTATTAGAATCATTCGATTCGATCGAACAATTCTCTGCAAAATCCTTCGAATTAGTGGAACTTAGAAAAAATTTTCAGGACAGGTTCTATGAGGTCTCCCATAGGCTAAAATGGCAATTCGCCAAGGGGCAGATTTACTAAATTCACATAAATTCACAAGTGATTTAAATATCGATCGAAGTTTCAAAAAGATTTGAGTTCGAATTTCGAATATGCAAATTAGCCAAATTCGACCATCGAATAGTCGAATTCGAATAATTCGAATTTAACTTTATTCGACTATTCGAAAATTCGATGGTCAAATACTTCCCCTTTAAATTTTAATTTGACCACCTACTTCGCCAGATTAAACCTACCAAAATGGGGATCATTCCCTAAAATTGAATAAAAAAATTTGATCGATCGCTTAAAAATCGGTCGAATATTCGATTCGAATTTGATTTGAATTCGATTCGAATATTCAAACAAACAATTGAATTTTTTATATTTGATCCTTTGATCATTCGAATTGCGGTAAAATCCTTCTAATTCGATAGTCGAATTCGTAGGATTTTACCTCCCCACTATTCCCTGTTTGAATTTCGAATTTTTTTATCATTCGAAAGTCGACCAATAGTAAATCTGCCCCTAAGACTATTCAGTAGTCAAAGTAGCCCAAAATTACTTTGAAATTTATTCGAATTTTCACTTCAACTTTTAGCAAATGTGCCCCTTAGTAAATGTGCTCCCTAGGGGTAAATTTATCAAAGAGTGAAGTTCCGCCACTAGAGGGAAATTCCGCCGCTCTCCATTCTTTTCCATGGGATTTTGAAAGGCCTATTTATCAATGGGTGAAGTGAAAGTTCACCCTTTGATAAATATGTCTTTAAAAATCCCATAGCAATGAATGGAGACTGGCGGAATTTCCCTCTAGTGGCAGAACTTCACTCTTAACTTCACTCTTTGATAAATATACCCCCTAGTGTTAACACCTGCTCTTGAGTTTTGTTAAATGTTTTGTTGCAAAAAATGCTTTGTCATTGCAAACTTTTATACATACACTATACATGTTTGCAAAAGCCATTTGTTCACAAACTTTGTGAGGAAGTTGTTGATTTCTCAGATCAGTTAAAAAAAAGTTGTGTTTGAGAATGTTTTTTGCTCTAACAAAACATGTCTACATATATTAACTTTAAAGGGGCAAATTTACTATTATTCCCCATAATTAGCTCGACCAAATTCGCAATTCGATAAACATTTGACCATCGAATGCTTATTGAATAGTTTTAGGCTATCATTTTGCTTGCAATCCGATTTTTTGATGAATTCGTACGATCGGATACCGATCGTTCGATTTCATGAAAAAAAGCGTGAAATTTCCTTTGAGCGTCTGATAAACTCATGAGATTCGAACAATCGAACGCTCCGATCTTACGAATGGTATTCGAGCAGGACTTAGCCTCAGAAGCCTATGGGGAGCTTCCCATAGGCTTCTATTCCAATTCCGTCGGTTCAATCTGGCGAAGTAGACAGTCGAATAACTTTAAAGTTTTTATTCCTTTGATCATCGAATGATCGAATGATCGAATATGCGATCTATTCGATATTCGATGATCGAAGAGGCCAAATTTGCATATCTGATTTCACGAAAAATTCATACGATCGGTATTCGATCGAATTCATTCGAACTTCGATAATTTCACGTGAACTTCGTAAATCGGCCCCTTACTCTAGCACCGTTAACTTTAAAGTCCATTTCAGATTTCCTAAATTAGAAATCTGGACAACCACAACAAATGTCTACTCCGACAATAATTGGATAATAAAACCAGTTCAATATTAGTAGTTAAAAATCAATTGTAGAAACTGAACACTCCATTCCAAGAGTGTTTAGTATCTATATTAGTTTTAAAACTCCACATCACCCATGTGCTCTAGCTCTCACTGTTGCCATTTTTCTTAAAGTAAAAGTGAGGCAGTAGGGGCAGCTTTCACTCAAAATAAATACAGGGCAGTTTATATACCAGCTTGCACTCAGTGGCAGCAGCATAGAAGCATGGAGTTCAAATTCCAACTTTCAAATTTCAAAATTAAATTTAAAAAAAAGTTTGCTTTTGGAAAATTGATTTTATGACATATATGCTGGTACATAGTGATGAGTGCATCCAGGGTCAGACTGGGCCCCAAGGCCCCCTCTATCCCCCCATGTGCTATGTATGTGCACATGCGCATGACACCGAGTACATGTGCAATTTTTTCACTGTGACTACTGGACAAGGGGAGGTTGTGGCATTAAGAAGTTGATCTGGGTGCAGATCTGGGATGGCAGGGCCCACAGTGATCCTCAGTGCATCTGTCCCATTTCATGTTGCTGAAAAAATTAAAAAAATTAAAAAAAGTTAGCTAAACAGTGGGAAATTGGCAAAACACATTGAAGTCATTGGGCATCAAAAAAAAAATTAGTGGTGAAATTTTTGATTTTTTTCATTGTGAAACTACAGACTCTAAATTAGAATATAATTCATAATAAAAACACTATGTAGTTAATCACTGTACAAATTTACTATGTACAAATTTCCAAGCTTTGCAGGTGTCAGGCAATGTGATTGAATTATTTAGCATTGTATTTGTGTAAAGACATATTAAATCTGCCTTTGTCCATATGAAAAGGCCACACTTTGCAGTATTTTATCAGCCAAATGCTAATTTAATTCACAGCTGAATGTTTCCTTAAGCGATGACAGCATAATGTTAAAATTATTGATGCCAATCTTTTATAGAGCAATTTTCCAACAGAGCTACAAAATGCACCATTTGCTCTAACTGCAGAGGAGACTGCATTTTACTCAAAAACTGCAAAGTGGCAGTAACATGTCCCTCCTTGTTTATAATACACAGTGCCATTTTTAGGTATTTATTAAAGTTAGTACATGGAAAACAAATGTAATTTTGCAGAAAACAAAAGGGAAGTAAACACTTAAAACATACTGTATCACTCCGTGTGATTGTTACGTTATATTATTATTTTTCTTTATAGCTTATTTTTTTAGACATAACCACCTAATAAGCTGCTCATTGCATTTATTCATTTATAAATTATATTGTATAGCGTATAATATACTTGGAAATACCATTGCTGTGACAACAAATTTTGGAGTCCAACTGTGCAGTAAGTAAAAAGGGCTATTCTAAAAAAGTGTGACATAAAAGTTTTCATGGGCACTTTCCTAAAGAAAGTATAGGGGCTAATTAAGGGAACCAATAAAGAGAAAAATTTTTATGACCTGAATTTCCAGAAATGAGGTATGTCTGTTTATGTTTCAGCCCATATAATTTAAAACTTCCCTATAAGACTTTTTTCAATATTGTATTAAAGGAAAAGATTTCTTAATCTTGCTATACTTGTTCAAAACAAAGTACCCATAATATTTTCAAGCTCAAAGCAGTTATAAAGGTTGGAAAGAAAAAAAGGCATTCATTCATCAACTATGACCTGAACCATATCATGGCAATTTTGACAATTCTAAATCTTATAGTCTTATAATCTTTCCCTATTTTTATTTCCAAATTATTTTACAGGAGGATATTCTGTCCCTTAACAAATAAACAGCAAATAAAAGTATCCAGCTATGATCTCAATTCTGAAGCAAAACCAGTTTGATGTGTGTCTGGGTCAGTGATTATTAGTGACAATGCATTGATATTATTCTGTCTTTTCGGATGTAATCTTCTTACTGACCTCTTTGTCGCCTCTGTATACAAAGATAGGTAAGGAAACACAAGTGAGGGAGAAAAGAATACTGATGAGGAATGGGAAAAAAATTAACCTTGCACCTTGCAAACAAAATTTTGATTTTATATGGCCAACAAAACATTGTTTACCATTCCATGGTAGAAAGAGCAACTTATTAAAAAATCTAATTATGTAAGTTACTTCCTAAGCATGTCCCTGAGGACTCAGGCTCAGAGTACTTCTAAACTGGGTATGGCTGCACTTTGCACCTTTCACCAGATTAAAAAAACTGTTACAAGTTGCAAAGCACAGTCTTGGCAGGTGCAGACAAGCCCTGTCCTTACTACCTACCTGCAATAATGTAGGCAGTACATACATAGTCCAGTTGAACCCGCTACCAAACCCAGAATTTCACATCAGAATGACCTACATGCCTACCACCTTGGGACCCTACCTCCTTGAGACCCTAATGAATACATAGCTGCTGAATGCAGGCAATAATGTACTCATGAGGTGGTTGCAGGACACTGTGGTTCAGAATAACATGTAGAGACCTGTAACAATTCTGTAAAGTAACAAAGCAGAGTGCAAATTGTCATAACACATCATTTTAAGCAGAATCGCTGGGAATCATGACCCTTATCTTTTTCAGGATATTAGTGATTAAAGTGCACATATTTGCTATTATTATACCATGCTCTTTCCTTTATAATATACAGAAATAGCTGAGTGTATGCCTATAGGCGCCTGTTTTCCTAGAAGAAAAAACTGTTTAGTTGCCAGATGGAGTTTGTTAAAATGACTTAGACTGTGCCAACTGTGTAATATTTGGGGCACATAATCACATCAAAAACAACTCAATTTAATGCCTATCTTGGTACAGTACATTACCACTAATACTAAGGGGCGTAACATCTTGCCTAGAGTTGAACCTATAACCTGTAGGTTGTTGTGTAAGCTTTTATAATGCTGTGATATGCAGACTGTTATTGGTAGCCTTATATTATGCAAACTTGCCTGTCCCTGTGGGAGTACTGGATTCTCATGCAGTAAGTCCTGGCGGCACCCAAGTAGCTGAGGGCCAGGCCCAAAGCCAAAGGTGACTTTTATAGGCAGAAGAACACACCTAGAGAGGACTCCAGTCATTCCCCTGGGGTTTTGGTTTACCATAAGTGACAGGGGGTTGTATATTGTATTTTTTCCTCAGCTTATTTTTTTTAGCTAAAAATCGTGAATATGTTTTAAAAAAAAAATTATTGTTTTGATATTTATTAAGTTAAAACCTCAAGGGGCAAATTTACAAATTTCACGTGAAATGATCGAAGTTCGATCGAATTTGATCGAATAACGATCGTACAAATTTTTCGTGAAATTTGGCTTCTTCGATCATCGAATATCGAATAGATCGATGATCATTCGATCATCGAAGACATAAAAATTTTAAAGTTCGCCAGCTTGAACCTACCGCATTGTAAAAGAAGCCTATGGGAAGCTGCCCATAGGTTTCTGAGGCTAAGTCCTGCTCAAATACCATTCATACGATCAGAGCATTCAATTGTTCGAATAGTACAAATTTTTCGTACGCTCAAATTAAATTTCATGATTTTTTCTTGAAATCGAACGAATTCATCGAGAAATCGGATATCGAGCAAAATGATAGCCTAAAACAATTCGATAACCATTCAATGGTCGAATACTTATCGAATTGTGAATTTGGTCGAACTGATTTCTGGGAGTAATAGTAAATTTGCCCCCAAATGTGAATCAGCATCTTAAAGCTTGCATGGTCATATAGAAGTCAATGGGAGCTGTCCTAGGCAAAATTTATACTATTTATTCAAGTCTTTTTTACTTTTTCTCAGCTTGTAGACCCATTATAAATTATTAGCAAAATATGAATTCAATGTTTTTTTAGTTTTTTTTCCATTTTAATTGATTACATTTTCTTTATATTCAGATATTTTAATTAATAATGTGACATTTTTGTTTATTCAAACTGGAAAAAAATACAAACATTTTATAAATATACATTTTGATAAACAGGCCTCTAAGTATGATATTAAATATTTAGTATTTATCATTATTTAGATTATATAAACGTGTCTGCCATTTTCTGCAGAATACATTTAACCAATTAATTAATTTAAACAATTAATTGTAACAAGTTAAAAGAGGTGTTGCTTTATGCTTCTAGTAAGTATAACGGAAACAGAGCTCTGATTTAAACCCCTGTGGTTTGTTCAAATTCTTATAATTTAGCTGAGTGGGATTTGAATCCTTATAATGCTAGGCTAATGTGACTTTATCAGGCTATTCTACTGAAAAAACATTTTAATAATATAAACCACAATTTTAATCATTTTGGACAGCTGCATAAAATATTAGTATGAAAATATGCGCATTGCTTCCGCGCTGCGTTATACCTTTTGTCAAGGATTTGGAGTTTTTGTAAAACAAATACAAGTATTGCAAGTGCATGGATAATGGACAGTAAATAATTCTTAAGTAGGCAGAATAAAATTAGTAACATTACTGTATATATAATTAGTGGCTCATTGGAAAAAAAGCGACATTATTAGCTTTAAATGCTTCACTGTCTTCCTTATGCTTTATATTAATCATTATTAATGCATGCAAATCATTTTGTAAATATAAAACAGTTGTCTGTATCAACGATATTACAATCATATTCTAATAATGTTTCAAAACTTGTGATAACTATATGCATACACTCTTACAGTGATTACAGGTTCTCCAAGAATGTTGCCTGCTGGCTTTGTTTTTTTACTTTTTGTAGCTTGGGGTGTTGAGATGGTAAAGCATAATTTAAAAGTAGAGGCTGTATATATATATATATATATATATATATATATATATATGTCAGCCATAGAGTAGACTGCAATGAGCTAAAATTTAGAGATTGGTATTATAGCAAGAAAACTGAAGCTGAAGCTCAACATAATTTCAAATTACTGGTATCTATCAAGACACTCAAGCAATGACCAACATTGCACAGCAGGTGCTATATTTTGTTACCTATTACTGTGTAAAGAATGCACCTTCTGTGTGCAGTTTTAATTCAGTCAATGAAAGGTATTGTTTCTTGTCATTTTAGGTCTTTTTTTAATTAACCATACATTGGTTTCCTAAAGCTTTGGTTTAGAGGGCTCAAAATAGTCCTGTCTGCATGAGGTTAAGCATAATATCTAGAATGATGAGGACCATACAAGTTTAAAACTCCAAGTAAATGTCATTGTAGTACTAAAAACAGTTTTTTCTCCTTTAAACTGAACTTTGTGTATGTGTTATGTCTTGAATAGTGATGGGCGAATTTATTCGCCAGGGGCGAATTTGCGGTGAATTCCCGCGATTCGCCGCTGGCGAATAAATTCGCGAAACGCCAGCAAAAATTCGCCAGCAAAAATTCGGCAAAAAAAAAGTCGCGCATGCCGAAAAAGACACGACGGAAACGACGCAACGTGATTGACGCAACGTGCGTCCAAAATGACGTGCGACTTGTTTCGCGAATTTTTTTGGAAATTCGCGAATTTTTCAGCGAAACGGGTGAGATTCGCCCATCACTAGTCTTGAATTAGAAAATAACTTAGGCAGGTACAAAAAGGTGCAGATGGAGGCACTGTGATGTATGCATATGGTGCATAAGGAGCATAGTTATACCATTCATTTTAGTAGTGCAAATTGGTTGGCTGTGAAAGCAGTTGCAGAGTTCAGGGAGGCTCCATCTGTAAAATGCAAATAGTTGCTCAGGACAGTTAAAAGAAGATACCCATGGGAGATGAGGATCAGTAACAGCTGTAGACCCTTTAATCAGCTGAGAATGAAAAAGCTGAGGTTCATGTTGCCAAAACCTTGGATTTCTGAGCAATATGTAGAAATTACTCAACTCTCAACAATCATATATGAATCACCTTCACCAAGAGTCAGACATACAGAAAAGCATAGCAGAAAATTGTTGAATGCCATTAACAAATGGAAGTGATTTTCTCCTCTTATACATGTTTGAAATTAAAGTTGTTCAGCAAGCATTAAATACATCATATACACTTGCAGGTGCTATGCATAATTTTCTTGAAGTGTTTAGAGTTTAATTTTTAGTATTTGACACAAATCAGACCTGCATTCTGGTGAGAACGTGGAGCTTTTCTGAAAATAATTACATACTCTAACTTCAAAGTATTACTGTACCTTTGATGTAATGGCAGATGTTTGATAGTCTAAATAAAAGACAAATCTGCATGAAATGCAGAATTGTATCACACATAGTTATCGTATTGCATGGAGTCCTAAAAGTCTTCATTTTGTGGACCTTAGAATTCCTGCACTTACATTTGGCTCTTAATAATAGGGACCAAAATTTCTTTAAATATAAACCTGTAGTAGAACCATTTAAAAAACTGATCCGTGGGCATCATATGGGGGACAATACAAGCATCACATGAATACTGGGGCATGGGTGATGAATTGACTAAATTGACCATCATTTCTCCATACCAACACTTGAAAAACACAATTGACAATATTTTTTTAAATTTAACACATCAATCTACACTGAAAGTGAAATAATTAACTAATGTAAGCTTGCGGGATCCACAACAGACACTTTCTTCTCTTGAAAGAGATACCAATAGCAGAAAATAAAAATGTTTATATTTACCATAGAAGTATATGCCTGATGCTTTTATATTACCTTTCTTAACTCGATGTTATGAGGGGGCTGCCATATTTGTGCAACAGTAGTTGGTTAACAACTGAGAAGGGAAAGTCAGCTTGGCAAAACAGTCAGGTTTAGGAACTTCAAGTAATAATTACTTACAAAAGCAGAACTATCAGGAAAACAATTAGACCTATATGTAATTTTAATGTAGATTAATATTTTGAAAAGAAAATTTTTAGTATCAGTATCACTTTAAGGCATTCTATTTACTCACAGGGGTGAACATTTCAAAACACAACTGATAAAGTATTTTGCAGAATTAAGTTTCTTTTCTGGGGAAGAGGTATGGGCTGATGGATCCCATGAGGGCCCCATGGGGGCCCAACCATTTTTTCCCAGTGTCCCTCTGGCCCAGTTTGATCCTGCTTGAATTGAAGTACCTAGCTTGCCTGTTCCTTCGAGAATACTCCATCCTCCAGGACCTGGCCATTAAAGCCTTGAAACAGAGAGCCTTTTCTGTTTATTAACACCCTTGCTGGTGTCTACATATTCTACTGGGGAGAAATAAAAGGAAAAAGCACACCTTTTTAACCTTTTCTTCAGTCGCTCTACCACACTAATGCCGTCATTCTTTTCCTTCTACCCAATATAGAAATGAAATCTAACAAAAAATTTTAAATGTTCAACTCAATCACCAACACCACCACTGCCAAAGAATGCATCATCATTTGTATACCTACAGTAAATGTAAGTAACCAAAAATGATAAAAAATAGGGTTCATTCATTACAAAAGACTTCCCACCTTCTATTGTGACTGAATCTGTATTTTTTACATGTACAGTACATATTTTAAATGCACCACTGGGTTTGCCTGGCAGCTTTGCCTCCTTCTGATATGACCTCACTTAAAAAAATTCATATTGAATTTATTTAATCTAGGGTTACTACAGGACTGCCTTGATAAATTATTTGCCTGCTTTAATCTATGTAGGTATTCTCCCCACTTGGAAAATTAGTCAAGGCTGTTTTTCTCCAAAACACTTATATAACTTCCCCAAACTTACAGGTCTATTAATATCTGCCATAATACTATAGGTTGGTTTATTCAATACAGTAGCTGAAAGCAAAAGTTAATAGTGTGATTATGCAGATTTCACTGAGAAGACTGCAGTAACCATGGCGGTTAAACACAGGTACAGGTAAT
Source organism: Xenopus borealis (assembly GCA_024363595.1). Taxonomy (NCBI): domain Eukaryota; kingdom Metazoa; phylum Chordata; class Amphibia; order Anura; family Pipidae; genus Xenopus; species Xenopus borealis. The sequence continues at coordinate 69,405,414 of CM044446.1, read as the reverse complement.
GAATCTGTTATTCTGAATTCTTAAGACCTTGTGGCAAATTCACTAGAGTGCAACTTCACCAGCATCCGCTTTACAGCCATCGCAACACTTCACCAGGTGAAAATTCGGTCAGACAATGCTAATTCACAAAAGTGCAAAGTTTAGTCCAAGACCTCGAATGGTGGTCGAAGCTAGCATTGCCTAATTTGCATACGGCAGGAAGTTAAAGTTCAAAGGACGTATATGTTGCAGCAAATACATTAAATTACACAAGCCCTGGAAAAGAAAATAGAGTTGTTATATTGCCCTACACATGTGTCCACTGTATAATTTATGCTCCATATGTTAGGAAATATACGGGGGAAGCCGGGTACCCGCCAAAAAATTTACAATCTACATCTACTCTATTGCACTTCGCCTGGTCTAAGGTGGCAAAAGCAACTCTGACACAAGAGGTAACATTCAGTAAAATCCTCATCTTAGTGAATTGGAGTAGTAATGCTCATTCGCCAGAGCGCAAATGCGCAAGTGTTAGACACGTTGTCCTTTAGTGGATCTGCCCCCTTGTGTTTTTTTCTAGATAATTGAGATCTTAAAGTGGACCCGTCACCCAAAAAAAATATTCAAAATCATATTTTATCACATTAGTCAAGCTAAATGAACATTAATTACACTATATAAAATATTTTAATCTTGTTTTCTTCAGTCTGGTAATTCATAAATATAGCAAGCAGGCAGGAGCCATTGTTATTAAGGCAGCGATCCCCAACCAGTAGCTTGTGAGCAACATGTTGCTCTCCAACCCCTTGGATGTTGCTCCCAGGGGCCTCAAAGCAGGTGCATATTTTTGATATTATTTCCAGGCTTGGAGGCAAGTTTGGTTTTATAGAAACCAGGTACAATGCTAAATAGAGCCTCAATGTATGTTGACAATATACATAGGGGCTACCAAATGGCCAATCACAGAACTTATTAGGCAACCCAAGAACATTTTTTATGCATGTGTTGCTTCCCAACTCCCTTTTCTTCTGAATGTTGCTCACAGGTTGAAAAGGTTGGGGATCCCTGTATTAAGGCAAGCATTGCATCATCTCAGAATCTTGTTTGTGCACCAGAATGGGGGACCCGATGTCTATCCCCATGTCCTGGCTACACAATTAAATGGTTAAGAGAACTGGGGGAATGTGTGGGGAGCAGTGACATCTAGGAAGTGCTGAATGGAAAGTGAAAGTAATTATCTGCCCTGTCTCTATGCCTAGGCATTAAGGAGTGGCAGTCAATATTTGATTGACAGCTGAGATTTTTAAATAAGCTTAAAACAGCAATGAATGCTTTAATAAAAATTTGAAATTGGATTTCATGTTTAATTTGAAAAGGACTTTAAACAACTGAAAGCTTTTTTTTCTTTAATGTGTAAAAACCCTTGAAGTAAACAAAACATGCAACAAACTGGAAGAAAATAAATGTCCTCTTAGGCTATGGACACACAGTCTGTTTTCAGAGGATTATTTGGGTGACCATGCATAGGCTGATCCGATTCAAATCAGTGAAGCAGGGGCACTGAGCAAATCTGCCTCTTTCATCCTGCATAATTATGGTGGCCATACACTTAGAGATCCGCTTGTTTGGCGATGTCGCCAAATGAGCGGATCTCTCCCCGATATGCCCGCCTTGAAAACAGTCACTGATCAGCCACTGGGGAATATCAAAATGCATTTATTTTTTTTTACTTTCGTTGCCTGTAGTTTATGTAAAGTTTGAAAAATGTTGGTTCTTCTTTTCCACCATATTTTAAAGTTTTTTTTTTTTAATCCCCCTTTTGTCATTTCTTTGCAGTAAAGGTATACTAATCAGGATTAAGCAGGTGTGCATTTTCAACCTTATTTCTCCTAAATACAAGCCACAAAACTCAAAAAACAACATTATTAAAGTTAAATGCACTACCTTGCCAAAAAGTTCTATTAAGATCCTTTAGGTTGTTTTCATTAAAAGTAAAAGGTCACAAATTACATAGAAGTGGTATTTCAGAGTAAAATCCCAATTGCCTGGTCAGATTAAATCAGTGCAACACCGAGATAGAAAACCTAGGGCCATTTATATGTTAAAAATTAATTAACTCCATCTGGCCAGAAAATAAAGAATTCAAACGGTAAAGACCATTAATGTTTTACTGCATTTTCTTAATTAATTCTGTCCCATATGTTTTAATCCTTTACAGATCCATGGTTACATATAAAATAGAGTTTTTAAAAATGTGTTGGTAATTAGCATTTTAATAAATATTGATTCAGAACCTTTACCAACTTATATACACACAGGATTCTATGGAGACATCATTTAAGGATATGATTGCTGTTTTCCTATTAATTGCACATAATGTGGGTGAAAAATCCAATATACACCTGTTTTCAACAAGAGTCTTTTGTATAGGTCTCGTGTTGGACTTGTAATGTTTTGTTGGACAGAGTAATTCTGAGAACATGAGATGATAGGTAATCAAATAATCTTTTCTTGTCAAAGCACCCACAATAATGTTTAAACAAAGTGAGCAAATGAGGCAAGGAAGGGGGTTTGTTTATACCAAGCTCATCTAATTTAAGTGGGAGGAAGGGGTAGGTAATGAGAACAAAAACATCCACTAATAGTGATGGGCGAATTTATTCGCCAGGGGCGAATTCGCTGCGAATTCCTGCGATTCGCCGCTGGCGAATAAATTCGCGAATCGCCAGCGAAATTTCGCTTAGCGAAAATTCGCTGGAAAAACGAGTCGTTTTTGATGCGAAGCACCGAAAGCGACGCGACGCAAGCCGAAAACGACGTGACGCGCCGAAGTTACCGCAATGCGCATCAAAAGCGTCCCGCGACTCGTTTCACGAATTTTTCACCAATTAGCGAATTTTCCAGAGAAATCTCGGGAGATTCGCCCATCACTATCCACTAATAATTTACAGTGAAAACTAAGCCATACTTATGTATTATATAATATAAAACAGTGATCCGCAACCAGTAGCTTGTGAGCAACATGTTGCTTTCCAACCACTTGGCTGTTGCTCTCGGTGTCCTCAAAGCAGGTGCTTTTTTTAATTTCAGGTTTGGAAGTAAGTTTTAATTGCATAAAAACTAAGTATAGTAAGGTTAGTCATAACCCTCCCAGGGAACTATTTAAAGCTGCATAGAGAATAAAGGTAATATTGTTTTGCAGGTTTTTTTATTATATAAATTACTTTATTTAACTATATTTTATCTTACATTACTGCATTAGCTTAGGTTGCATTTAAGTGTTGTGCTTTTAAAAGTACAGATCGGCTGGATGACAGGGCAGAATATATTATGATAACACAATAATGTATGAATATACTGTAATCAGCTTTGATATTCTCTGTACTAATATTTTTGAACATTCTCTATAATATGTTGTTTTCTATGATATCAACCTAAAATGTGGCATGTATATTGTTTTAACAACCTAAATTTTTATTTGTTTTGCAATAAAAATATAAGTTATAAAAGTATAGTGCCAAGCAGAGCCTCCTGTAGGCTGCTAGTCCACATAGGGGCTACCGAATAGTCAATCACAGTACTTATTTATCACCCCAAGAGACTTTTTAATGTTTGTGTTGCTCCCCAACCCTTTTTTACATTTTTTTACACGAGTAAAAAAGGTTGGGGATCCCTGATATAAAAGAACAGGGAAAACACAATTTTCACAATACAAGCCCTTTTTATACACAGGTGTATTTTACCCCACTGAGAAGTATTTAAGAAAAAGACTTTTAATATCATTATGACTTTCTATACAACATGCTTTATCAAGATGTAAAACTAGGAATCTATATTGTACATTGATAGTAATGGTGGTTGTTTAATTAAGCCAAGATGAACCCACTGTACTATGCTTTTTATGGTATTTGCACAGGGATCTCTAAATATCAATTACTCTTTATCTGGAAGTGCCATGTTTACAGTGTTCTCTATATGACTAAATAGCAACACTTCTTCTCACATCTTTTCATGTTCTAAGAATAACATACATTTTATTACGCTCTTAATGGTCTCAGTAACTGAGCATGGAAGGCCATACTGTGCACATTGCATGTGTATTTGCACAAACAATGGAGCTACCTGGAGCACATACTATTTCATACTATCATAGACAGAATTTTTTTGTCTATAGCTCAGCAATGACAGTTTCTTAACCAACTTACTTGTGACATATTGGGTGGAAAGTAGACTATATTACTACTACTGAAATATTTCAAGCAAGCCCTGAGCCTCTGAAATATCTTATGTAGACTTTCCTATTTACTCATGTTGGCATAACAAACATTACCCCTTACTTATGGAGGAAGAACATCATCTGCCATACCAGAGCTTAAAGTTACAAAAGTTTTGCATTAGTTTCTTTCTTACACTGGGGTAGTTTGGACTATGTCACTTAAGGTTAGGTGCACTCCTTGCCTGATGACAATGTTGTCCAGGCTGCAAAAAAAATGAAATATAAGGACAAGCTAATTTTTTTTTAACTTTCAATTTTTTCTACAAATTCTGCACAAAATTCATATACAACAGTCATAGTATAAAGCATATTGTCATGGGGTACAACTGAAAGAACATCAAGGCTGGTAGAAATTAGCTAAATATTTTTTCCTTAATTGGATGAATGTTTAGAATATCATACACAAAATAATACATTTGTTTCAGAATTCCGCACAAATTACATTTATCTGCATTAACAACTGTTATATTATCCCACACAACAAACTGTAGGAGGTTCACTTCAGTAGATATTTGGTGCAGAAAGTTCGTTAAAAATGCAAAGCCTTTTAAAAATTTTTTAAATGTCTATCTGGAAAAATGGATTTAAAACACTAGTAATTTCTCATTTGCTGGCTAAGTAAACTGTCGCTATCCCTGATAGGTTACCACTGAAGAACACCTTTTTAAAGCATTTATTTAGATTAAATACTTAACAACCACTACCACAATATGCTGGGGGGTTATAATACGTCATAAGTATCAATATTGCAAATACATGTTCTTTGTGGTGGTCTATGTTGAGTAAAACAAGAGTAAATTGTAGGTTAGGTTAATCATATTAAAGAGGGGGAAGCAATGACTATGTGATATTTGTTTCTTTTTCTGTTTGTTGGAAGTAAAAAATAAATAAATATGTATATATATATATATATATATATATATATATTATACTATACTAACTTGTATGAGTTAAGAGTGAGGTTTGTAGTTTTAGACTGCGTTGATGGGCCATGCTGCCAACAGACAGACTTTCCTTATAACTATTGGGTTAAATACTCTTGATGGATGCAATGCCAGAGGCCTGTGCAGATCACTGTGTCTTCAGCTTATTTAATATTTAATTCTTTATGTCATTGTAAAATAAAACATAGCCTAGCAGTCCAGGGTCATGGTATAATGTCATTGCAAGCCAGACCACCTGAAAATAGTAATAAACAATACTCTCCCATCACAGAGATAACTTCCTATATTTTATCATAGCCTGTACATGCTATAAATACATTGCAAAAAAGATATTCCCCTGTTGTAAACACAGATATTCATTAGAATTTGAAGATGTAAAATGTCTAATTAAAGGGCTTTTGACTCTCTGACTTTCAGAGAGACATTTTGAATAGTGATTAATGAATCTTTCCCATTTTGCCAAAAAAAAACCCAGCAAGATTTTGCATTGAAATCAATAGGTGTAAAATATTTTTTCCATGTGACCTTTTTTCACTGTACATTTTTTTTTTGTCTTGACAACTTTCTTTTTGCTGCAGATTTTTTTCACCTCAGTTTTGCAAATGGCAAAATTCATGAGTCAAGAGGTTGGCATTGGCAATCTAAAACTGTTAAGAACTGTGTGTTATAGCAATTATTTATTTAAGGGCAGAAAAAATAGTGTCAAAGTTTCTCACTAGCTTAATGGTATTTTTAGAATTATCCCAAGATAGTTGGTAGCAGTGCTCTTTACTCTATTTTTAGCTACTAAAGACTTCATGAGCTGTCAGCAAAGCAAAAAAGGCAAAAATTCTAAATTTTTCCCAGAACAAATTGCTTTGTCTCAAACACAATTGCCAATGCAGTTGCTGCAAGCTAGCAGAAAAAACTACACAGCACCTATCACAGTAAGGGCTGGTACATACAAGTGCTCAAACCTGCGCACCCTTGCATTCTGCTTTAAAACGTTTAAAACATCTCGTACTACCCTGTGACTGAGCACTTTAAAACAGAACGCAGAGAAAAGCAGGTTTAAGCATTCATGTACTTAATGGCACACAAGTTGCACTCCTGTTAAAAAGAATGAGATGCAGGTGGGTGTGTCCTAAAATGCTTCTTACAATTTTGGAACCTTGTTCTTTATGCCTGGTTAAAGGGTTGTTTCACCTTCAAGTTAACTTTTCGTATATTGTAGAAGGGCCAATTCTAAAAAAACTTTTCAATTGGTCTTCATTATTTATTTTTCATAGTTTTTTAATGATTTGCAATTTTCTTCTGTTTCTTTGCAGCTTTCAAATGGGGGTCACTGACACCATCTAAAAACAAATGCTCTGTAAGGCTACAAATGTATTGTTATTAGCACGTTGTATTACTTATCATTCTATTCAGTCTATCTCTTATTCATATTCCAGTCTCTTATTCAAATCAATGCAGTGTTGCTAGGGTAATTTGTACCCTAGAAACCAAATTGCTGACACTGCAAACTAGAGAGCTGCTGAGTAAAAAGCTAAATAACTGTAAAACCACAAACAATAAAAAATGAAAACCAATTGCAAATTGTCTCAGAATATCAATCTCTACATTATACTAAATGTTAACTCAAAGGTGATCAACCCCTTTAATATAAAAAAGGCTCCCTTGAATGCCTATACAGTACATGGTTCAAGGCACAAGACAATTAGGGTGCAGCTGCTATGTGTATAGTATTTTCATGGATGGGATAAAAAAGGAGTTATATAATCAGATTAAATGCTGTATGTGTTACCTTAAGGATACTTGCTTGTGTCATAGCTTAATTATATACAACAGGGGTATATTGCATGCATATATTGTGTGGTGTATTTAAGAATGCTATGTGATTTACATCTTAGATAGTATCAGGACAACCTTCAAACACTATGTAGCACACAGTCCACTCCCCTTTGACGAAGAACAGCTGAGAATTCAGTCCTTCCTGTATCCAAACTGCCTTTTCCACCTTACAGTGTCCTGATTCTTGAATGGACTGCCTGAGGAATCAATGCCCTAACTTATTGGTCACTGACCAATCAGAGCCTGACACATTGTCAAGGTATGGTTTATTGTTATGTATTTTATTCTGTTTTTCTATGTTTGAGTGACTGAGCTATTGTTTCCAAGTTTATATTTGATTCCTCTAAGGACAAACATATCACTGCCCCAGATATTGTTGAGGCATGTTCCAATGGTGGATTTATATTATTCTTAAAGTGGACCCGTCACCCAGACACAAAAATCTGTATAATAAAAGTCCTTTTCAAATTAAACAAGAAATCCAATTTCAAATTTTTATTAAAGCATTTAAAGCATTTTATTTAAGCTCATTTAAAAATCTCAGCTGTCATTCAAATATTGTCTGCCACTCCTCTATGCCTTAGGCATAGAGGCGGGGCAGATAATTACTTTCACTTTCCATTCAGCACTTCACTAGTGATGGGCGAATTTATTCGCCAGGGCTGAATTCGTGGCGAATTCCCGCGATTCGCCGCTGGCGAATAAATTCGCGAATCACCTGCGAAATTTCGCCTGCTGAAAATTCGCCAAAAAACGAGCCGCGCGTCGTTTTTGACGCGACACGCGCCGAAAACGACGTGACGTGCACCGAAAACAACGCGACGCACTGAAATTGACGCGACGCGTGTCAAACGCGTCCCGCGACTCGTTTCGCGAATTTTTCGCCAATTCGCGGGAGATTCGCCCATCACTACACTTCACTGCTCCCCACACATTCCCACAGTTCTCTTAACCATTTAATTGTGTAGCCAGGGCATGGGGATAGACATCGGGTCCCCCATTCTAGTGCACAAACAAGATTCTGAGATTTTGCAAGGCTTGCCTTAATAACAGTGTCCACAAAATGGCTCCTGCCTGCTTACTATAATTATGCATTCCCAGACTGAAGAAGACAAGATTTAAATAATTTATATAGTGTAATGTTCATTTTGCTTGACTAATGTGATAAAATATGATTTTGAATATTTTTTTGGGGGTGATGGGTCCACTTTAAGGACTCTGGGAAAAGGAAGAATCTGATACAAATTGTTTATTTTTATTTGACTTTGACAACCTTATCATTCACCTTTGTAGCTATTGATTTCCTGATTGGACACACCTACATACTTGGGGATAAGTAATTGATATTTAAGCCTGATTTTTAGCAAACAAGTTTGATGGGAATGGAAGTGGCCTTAGCTAATATAGTTGAGACAATTTGTTATAATTAACAATTTGCATTATTAGTATTTGAAAATATTGTATTGTTTGCCTATGTTTGCACATTTTATTTTAATTTGCTATTTTTAATGTTGGCAATATTGAATGTCATCAATATTTTGTATTGACTGCTTAATTATACTTTATATCTGCTGTACAGTGCTGCATAGATAAGCAGCACAATATACATACATACATACAGTACATGCACATATTTGAGAACATGTAACCTAAAATCTACTTTGGTTTGGTATCCACTTCCCCTTAATATTAATGGTATGAGAAATATTTTAACTTAAATGTTACATGGAGAAACATAATTACAAAAAATGCAAATAAGTGCCTTTATGTGGATTGTATTAAGTCCTGTCAGTCTTTTCTGCTGAAACCCATATTTTTCAGATTTTGAGAATTGCTTAATTGCTTACATTTTGTTTTGTGTACTTCTATTGTTTATACATAATTTCCATTGCTTTGGCACTAGGTGCAGCAACAAAGTTAATGTTTGAAGTTAGCTTTAGTTAAAAAGTAAGTATCAACTGGGTAATTGTAATGGGTCATATTGTACAGTGTTTAATTCCACTATGGGAGTGAGATGAATGTAAAAAGTGGTATGAGTATAAATATGTATATGAGGACATTTATACATATTTACATAAATATATAAGGAGGTCAACAGTATGAATTCTGAGAAAGTAATTTCTGCAAAAGTTTAGGGTAATTAAAATTATTTAACACATTGAAATCAGCAACACCACAGGAATAATGCTTGTTCTTGGAGTTCCTAACTAGTAAGGTTTGCTTTCTTCATGTCAGCAAAGACAGATAAAACCTGTGTACTGATAAGATCAGCAGGATAGGGCTAACCAATGATTTCAAACTATACAGTCATGGAGATTAAAGCAACCCCGGAGCAAACCCATTGCTTTTTAAAGCAAAATCATCCTGTAGATGAGAAACACTATATATGTTTTCTTATTACTACAACAAGGTTATGCAGTTGAAGCATATTTTCAGAGGGTACAGCAAACACACAAACTATACTAAATATGCAGGATGCAGAAACATTTGCTATGGGATTTACTTAAGAAAAAATATTTGCTGTAGTTTCAAAAACTGTAATTATATTTATTTTAATTATATTATATTGTTTTAATTTAGCATGCCACTATAGGCAATGCACTATACCTAATTAGTCACCTAATTGTCAGATATGTTAAATCAATTAAGCATGATTAATGAGTAAAAGTGTAGCAAATTAGGCCATGCTCATGGAATCAGTATTTTGTTAATGTACAGTATATATGTGTATTCTTATATAGAACTATAGCTGTGTTACTATACTTTAGCCTTAAAAAATTTAATTCTCAGATGGACAAAAGATTTGCTTGCCAACTATGGAGATAATGCAAAATAATTGATATTGTTTATGATGTTAAACAGAATGTGTCTGTAGCTGCCAGAAAAAAGGCAAATATTTCCAATTACAAAGCCAAAATGCATGTGTACCTTTCACACTCTCTCCTTTTAATCACAGAAACAGGCCATATGGCAACATTCTGCATGATTGATATTAGATATACTGTACATAGTGGAAAATAACGGGCTAAAAACATCTTTGTGTGGTGTAGGATGGTCAGCAGAGCATCAATACAGATTGAGAAAAAGGACGTTTAAGAACTGAATTTTAGTAAAGGGGTAATAGTAAATCTTTTATAGACAAACATGAAAATGATGGGATAACCTGGGTCAGAACAAGGGGCAGACAGAAGAGGCACCTGCCTAGAGAGCAACAATGTGGGGGCACTGAGCAGGTACCTGTTCAAATGTCTTCTGCTTACCCCTAGTGCAAGTTAGCTTCCTGCTGCTCTTGCCTCCAGCCTCTCTCCCCTTCCCTCTATCACTCTCCCCTACCTCATTCTGACATTTGTCCCTATATCCCTCTGTAACTCGCCCCACCTCCAATCCTTCCCTCCCCTTCCCCTTTGTTGCTCTCCCCTCCCTTCGCTTCTCTTATGGCGCATGCGCACACATACACGCATGCAAACACTGGGGGGGATAGCTGCATGGGGTGCCTAGTATGCCCTGTTGGCTTGGCCCGATCCTGGGGATGCTTAAGATTTTGTTTTACTGCATACCCCATATTTCAGGTTAAAAAAAAGTATTCCATGTTAAGCTACACATCTATTATTTGATGTTTCCTGATTCACGTGGAAAGGGGTGCTAACATTTTAGCCAACCCCCAGTGAATCCAGTAAGTAATATTGGTTCTTCAATAGGAGAACTGTCCATTTCTGCTTGGTCAGCTTTAAAATATGATCAAAAGCATTAAATGTGAATTTTATCATCTCTGAATAAATGTAAATTATAATCCCAATTTTGCTGATAAACCTTGATAGATCTGGCAAACAATTCCTGACAAATACCACAGCCACTTAACAATGGTGATAATTTACAGTACATCTAAGAGAACAAACACTGAATAGTTCAAGGTGATTCAATTAAACTAAAGTAACTTAAAGCTAAACTACATTTTATAAGTCTAGACAGAATTGATATATGGGCAAAGCCAACAGCATACAGCTGTAGAGCATAGATATTCTGGCTGTGTATGTTGATTTTGCACATAAATTAGACATTACCAATATACCAGTAGATGATAAGATATGCTCCCAAATATAGTTTAGGGAAAGAACCCTAAACTAAACTAAAGTTCATAAATGTTTAAATCAGGTGATGCAGCAATACTAAGACCTAGAATGTTACCTTCTGTTTGTATCATAGGAACATAGTAACATAGTAAGTTAGGTTGAAAAAAAGACACACATCCATCAGGTTAAACCTTTTAACTTTTTTTTTAAACCTGCCTAACTGCTAGTTGATCCAAAGATAGATCAACTATCTTCAATGAGCTTTCTTCCATAACCCTGTATTCCCTCACTTGCTAAAAAGCCATCCAATGGAAAGTTTATTTAGGCCATAGTATAGAGTTCTTTTATTATTGCATGCTGCATTGCAAATAACCACACCCTTTAAAAGTAGTTTCATATTCAATCAAATGAAAAATCTGCCAGCAGATGCTGCTGCCTGTTACAGGAATCATTTGAGAACATGTACCTCCTTGTTTCCCAGTAAAGCCAAGCAGCAGAATTTGCCTTTGAGTAAATGTCCAATTTATGTGTGTATTCAGGAGGCATGGATGTTTTAATTGTCACTGTTCATACTGAGAAGACATTTCGAGCAGAACCTCAATGATCTAAAATGCCTGTGTGACTGCAGGTGTATTCATGCAAGCATTTACAATATTAGGCACTTCAGGATCTTCAGAATTTTAATGTAACATTATGCCAAGGTGTTTCAATCCATATAAATCCATTTAAGGCCCAAATGTAACTACAGTGATGGGTTAGGAATCCTGACAGTCTGAATTTTAAGTACTGTTGGCTCACATTTACATTTATCATACTTTCGGAGTTGAGGTCTGGGAAACAGAGCACTGTTTCTGACTACTGATGTGCTCAGAGTACTTTACTTGCCAGGCCAGTCTTGCTGTAAATGCAACTAGACTGTAAGAGAACTTTGTGCATGTGTGGCCTATGGGTATTGTCAAGTGTATTTCAAAGCCTTAATATCCCTGAAGAGATTAACCTGCACACAGTACCTGGAAACAGAACAAGAAACTTGGGGCAGCCTTTATTATATCATTTACAAAGGAAACTGTAACATATAAGTTCAAACACCGAGATGCACATGGATCTATTTTAACAAAAAAACACTATCCTGCTTCAAAAGATTAGCTGGGCTTAAGTACAAACTTCTGTTGTATGTCTCAATGAAAACCAATGATAGAATGAATACATTTTAAGGGCAGCATTAATAATAATTCCATTAAACATCCCTATGAAACACTTTTTTCAGAGTTAATACACAGGTTTGTTTGTTGCATTACCCAGTTAGTAATAAAAAGACAGCATGAATTCTGATAGACAGAAATAGATGTTTGAGTACAGGCCAGCAAACTGTTTCTGTTTCAATAATCTGTGTAGTCTATTTGCAGATTTTAGTTTTTTGGTAGATTTTTTATTTCTTTTAACAAATTTAATAATCTATCCCCTTATGTAATAAAAGGCTCACTGGAGCATTGACCCTGTTTATTTTAAATAAATAACCGGTAAATGCTACCTGTTGATTGGTTGCTATAAGTTACTAACCCTGGGCAAACTTCATACCTTTTATTACATAACCCTGTGCTAGAAACATATGAGACTAGTAAACTGTCAACAGTGTTTCAATTGTATTTCCATAGGCTACTGCACAGGAAATTTTAGAAGAGGGAGAAATGAGGTTCTCTCCTGTGATGGCACAGGAGGTTGATTGACACAGGCATATCAGATACTGCTGGGAGCAGAGTTTGAGCCATCCTTTCTATAGGTAGAGGCAGCCTAATACTGGACATGATGACATAGTGCTGATCTCAAGTGAGGAAAGGCAGAGCATAGTAGTAATCTCTTATGGAATTTTGGCTTTGAATATTGCATTGGGGGTGATGCTGGCAAAGTCCTATTTACTTGGTAAAATGTGAATAAATGCTGTGGCCATTTTTACCCATCTCTGTCTCATGATGTTTCATTAAGGTATGTAACAATGGGATTCAGTGAGATGGTTGAGGGCATAGGATCAAAGTGAGGAGTCCCTTTGTCAAGAATGCACTCACCTGGACCATCATATGATTATCTAAGTGGTACTTATATACATTTTTTGCAAAGGAAAATTTGTTCACACAAAGGCAAAACTTTTCTCATTGCGAATATGTTAGCAACTTTTATTACATTCCCCCAGCAGTGTCTAAATCTTTAAACTTTAAAGTCCCCCTGACTTAACCAGTTATCTCAGGACAAAGAATCCTGATTCACTGTGCCCCTCAATAACGTGTTTGAAGCATGATATAGTAACTGGTATCTGTTTTATCCAGTAGAGCTTTTTATAAAACACCATACACAATGCAGTATGCGGCCACTGTGTCACTCAGCAATGTGTGTCTAAAACATTAAATAGTCTTAGTGATACTGAGTTTTTGCAAAGCATCATGCTGTAATATAAGTTGTATGTGTACTACGCAATAAAGATTATTAATGAACTAAGGTCTGGAAGCTCATCCTCTAACTCAGGGATCCACAACCTTTTGAACCCGTGAGCAACATTCAGAAGTAAAAGTAGCAACACTAACATGAAAACTATTATTGGGGTGCCAAATAAGTGTTGGGATTGGCCATTTGGTAGCCCCTATGTGGATTGACAACCTACATTATGGCTCTGTTTGGCATTACATCTAGATTTTATGCAACTAGAACTAACCTCCAAGCCTGGAATTCAAAAATAAGAACCTGTTTTGAGGCCACTGGGAGCAATATGTTGCTCACAAGCTACTGGTTGGGGATCACTGCTCTAACTCATTGATTTTTAAACTGAGTTTTTGACTTTTATAGAGGCCTGTCTTGGGGCTAGCAATGATCCAGAAAGAAACCTAGTATCCATAAATAGATGAAACTCAGATATGATACAGTTAAACTTATATGTGCATTATACAGAGGTGGGCCTTGCTGGCCGGGGCGCCCTGGGCAGCCCATCCAGTCAGTGTGCCACCGCCCCCATTCCTGTCTTCTGCTCTTGCTTATCAGCCGCGTTCATGTGTGCATGCCTCAGTAGCGTTCACATGCACATGTGCACCAGTAGCGTTCTTGTGCAGATTTGTGCTAGCACAATTCACCGGCACAAATCAATTTCCAGGTCTGGTCTAGGGGTAGGCCACAATTGTTGCGCCCTAGGCAGCTGCCTCTCCTGCCTACCACTATTTCCGGCCCTGCATTATAAAAAACATAATTATTGAGACTGATTTAGAATATCATTTAAGCTGATGGTGGACAGCAGACATCTGCAGTGCTTGACCTACAGTGGAGAAACTGATGTCAGTATTTCCTTAGAAACATGTATTCACTAGATGAACAGATATATGAATTATTAAAAGCTTCATTTGTGGAGAAAGTAAACAAGGACATTAAAAGAAGCTTTTTTTTAAGATGGGTTTTAAACCAAAGTAGTAATATGGAGTCTCAGGAAATTAGTGTGAGTGGTTCATTAATACTGATCAATGCAAATCAAGCAGTAGGCAACTGCCTGTTTTGAAATTTACCAGATCTGTGTTTAAATTCGTCATAGACAGATGGCTAATTTGACTAAACAAACTTCTATTTGCTCTGGAGCACTTTCACTGCCTTGATGTCAATGTGATAGGGCTTTTATGTCCCAAGATTAATCAATCAGTTTCAGAGAGTTTCCTTGAAGATACAGCAAAGAATTCAAAACTGTGGTATGTTTGCATTGATTTTAGGGGCATAATATTTATAATACTATGTGGTAACTGTAATTCTAAAATCAAAGTTTCTTGGATCATAAGGTAATAATCAATTGAGAATGTTTATATGTATTGTAAAATATGTGTATATCTTGGTTTGCAGTATAAATCTTTTTTATTTGTGTTAACATATTTGTATTCATGCAATCTCCATTGTTATCTATATATCCATGAGCCTGTTGGAATATTTAAAGCAATCATGTTTACAAGTAATACATAAAATTATCTTTTCTGAAAGAAAGGCTTTTTCAATTCTATAATAGTCAATATTTGGCAACCACTCTTACAAGAGTAAAATAGTTATCATTTAGCTAAGAATTAGAATGATATTGAATATAATCAATATATTTGCACGCACAAACATAATAAAGGAATATCAAAGCTTTAATAAGCACATGTAATAAACAAGCCCACTATCACATAGATGAAGTTTAAGGAGAAGATTTATCAAACTGTCACTGATTTTTTTTAACAAATAAAAAAAGGATTAAAGACACATGAATATACTGGAGAATATTTTTGAAAACTCTTTGGCCCAAATTCACTAAAGTGCGAAGCGTCTAACGCTAGCGTGATGTCAATTCGTAACTTCGGAAATTCACTAACACCGGCTCTGGCGAATTTTCTCTAGCGAAGTAGATACACTTGCACAACTTCGCGCCCTTACGCCAGACGAAGTTGTTCACTGACGAAGGATCGTAATTACGCAAATTCACTAAGATCAACATTTTCCTGAACGTTACTATTTACGTTAGACTTTACTTCGCCTGGTCAGACCAGGCGAAGTTCAATACAATAGATAGGAGTTTAAAAAAAAAATTGGACATTTTTTCTAAGTCCCAAAAAAATGCTGTGTTTTACCATTGGAGGGTGATAGTCTGAAAAAGATCGATTTTTTGGGGGGGGTTACCCTCCTTCCCCCCTACATTTCCTAACATATGGCAACACAACTATATAGGGGGCACATGTAGGGCAATAGGACAACTTTATTTAATTTATTAAAGGTTTCCTGGGCTTATGTAGTGGCTGTAACATATACTTCTATTATGTACGTTAAAGTTCCCGCCATATGCAAATTAGGCTTAGCTAGTGTAACTGCGCTCTGCCTAGCGACGTTAAACTAGCGCAACTATGCTAACGTTCGCCAACCTGAGTGTAACTTTGCACTTAAGTGAATTTGCGTAGCGCTGGCGAAAATTTGCCTGGCAAAGTGCAGCGATTGCTAGCTAAGCCAATGCTGGCAAATTTTCGGATTTTGCCCCTTTAAGTTTGGATGAAAAACTGCTGTAAAATCTGCTGAGTTTATATAAGTAAATGGGAATTGTCTCAGAAGATTTGAAGGAACTTTATTAAATTTTTTTTTTCCTCCATTTAGTCAGTGTCAGAAATTGATAAATCAGCCCCTAAGGGGGTTATTTGTCAAAATCCATATTTATCTAATTTTCTGAAATATATTCCGACCCAATCTACATGGGTTATTTCTAGTGATGGACGAATCTGGGGCGTTTTGCTTCACCACATTTTTTTGGGATTTTCTTCCAGAAAACTCAGATTGTTTTAGATTTTTGCATGAAAACCACAAAATTGTCTGATTTGAAACCCAATGCAGATCAGGATATCTTTGGAACTTCTCCCTTCGACTTATTTGCAACCTCTGAAGATCTGAGATGACTAATATTCAGACATTTTCATCCTCAGGGTTTAATAATTTACAAAATATTTTTTTTTTATCTTTTGGCATTCAGAATTTTATAAGTAACTCCCTAAGTGTTCATAGTAGATTTTTTAAATTAAAAAAGCAATTACTTGCTGCTAGAATACATCTTATTATATAACTAGACATTTAGCCCGTT
>CM044446.1:69359113-69386411 GCA_024363595.1 Xenopus borealis | reverse complement strand
TTCGCCTGCACTACGCAAATTCACTAACATGCGAATTTACACTCTGGTCGGAGAACGGTAACGTATTTACATTTTTCAGACTATCACCCACAATGCTAAAACACACTACAGCGTAAGGGTGCGAAGTTGCGCATCTATCTACTTTGCTAGCATAAATGATCACTCAATAGGAATTGAATACTAAAGGCACTGGTCAGAGGCATATACCTTATAGACTTCACCACAGGCACCTGATTGTTCTTACCATAAGAACAAATCTGACAACGTACTAACCTTCATCAAATCAAGTGATTACAAATTAACAATTAAACAGGTGAAAAGGCAGTTCTACATATCTAGAGAAGTAGATACAAATTAATTTGCTTTAGAGTATATGCAATATATAGTACAAAGAGTAAAATGTTTTGTAGAATTATTTTGTTTCTCCTGTAAAGGGTATTTAAAGTGACTGCAAATTGAATGGAAATATTTAATTGCCTGATTGCTGTAGAATGTGAAATGTTATGGAAAAAGCCACTAGGGACCTTACTGCAAAATATTAGAATTTATTATTCAAGCATAGACATTGGCATATGGTTTTGTGTTTATCAAATATACCCTGTATCCAAAGGGTTAAAGGAATGTGCATGTATAATTAGAGAATGAGAGAGACTGGTCAAAGATGACCCCTCAGGTCATCATGCCACTTAAATATATCTAGTGAATGTTATCTTAATATAGCTACCACCTTGAGAACATTATGTTATACATAACATAAATAAATAAATACCCTATTCAGGGTGTTAAAGGAAAACTATAGCCCTGAAACTATGTACAGTGGGTCTCTCTAAAATTATATTGCCTAAATACCGGGATGACTTTGAAGTAGTTGACCAGCTTAAATATATTGCAATACATGGATAAACAATACCTGTTTTGTTTAAAGGTTAAGGCATTTTTTGTAGCTTAAGGCACAATATGTTTCAATGTCTATTATTTCAATATATTGATAATGGGTTGAATACAGAGGACCTCTTGCATTTGTCTGTTCCAGTAGAGCAAGAGTGCCCATACTTTACTAATGCAAGGTCTACTTTTAGTAAAGTTGTCCCAATATGATCTACATCCATAAAAGCATTTTTAGCATTCTACTCCATGGAAAATATTACTTAAATATTGATTTCTGAGACAATGGATATTGCTATATTTCCAAATAACTATTTCTTATGTAACCTTAATGTAATAAATATCTGAATGAAAAGCAGGAATTAGACAAACTGTTTGTTGACAGTGTCTTGAGATCTACTGCTCACCAGCTAAATGTCTGCTAGTAGAACCCAATCTACCTTTTGGGCACCCCTGTAGTATAGAAAACAGCTGCCCAAAATGTAAATCCTGCATGAGATTTGCCTTGAGGATCAACAAGTTGGCTAGTTGTTAGTACAGACAAGGGAACATTTGATTAACTATATTGCAATATATGGACAATCAATCCCTGTTTTGTTTAAAGGGTAAGGCATTTTTTAGTAGCTTGTAGGCACAAAATGTCTCAATGTCTTAAATATATTGATAATGGGTTGACTGCAGAGGACCTCTTGTATTTGTCTAGTTGTTAGTACAGGTAGGGGATCCATTATCTGTAAACCAATATCCAGGAAGCCCCAAATTACTGGAAAGCCCTCTACCATAGACTCTGAATAATCCAAATTTTAAAAAATATTTACTTTTTCTCTGTAATAATAAAACAGTATCTCGTACTTGATCCATGAAAATATAAAATTAATCCTTATTGGAAGCAGAACTACAGGGCTTATTTAATTTTTTTTTTTATCCAAAAACCACAGGTCATGTGTACTCTATATAATAGGTCCCATACCACACTGCTGCAGGATATTGGACCTATTATACAGAATAATCAGTCAAACATTTTTTGGATGAATTATTTTGCTTTGATATATATGATAATTTGTTAACACTTTCTAGAATGTCAACAATTTTCTGCCAATAATGCCTTGTTACACTGCTAAATATATTGATCTCTGTTGGATATATTGGCTGCCACTAAGATGGACATACAGAAACACTAAAAGGCGGCTGTACAACTGTACCAAAAGGAATGGAAAAAGACCTACCTAATGGCCATTGCAATTTATATTTCTGTAAATGGCCCTTCCATTACTGTGTTTTCAGCAGATAAATAACTAAACTCTACCTTAGTCTGACTTAGGTACAGAATGCATCTGACTGCCTAATACATTTGTTTTTGGTCTTTGGACACTAATTTCTTTTTATAATTTACAGGAATTGCTCTTATGGGGCAAGGGTGATTAAATGTAATTCACTGTAAAGCATTTCATATATTCTAATGTTATAGGGCAACCCTTTTGAAATAAAAAATAACAAAGTTTTATAAAGGGGATACCTTTATTGGCTAACTAATATAATCATAGCAAGCTTTCAGAACATTTTGTTCCTTTTTCAAGCTGATTACAATGAGGCTATAGTGTTCTCTGGTAATGTCACGGTCGGCACCCTAAATCCAGAACCAATGCTAGGCACCCTGGTCTCGGCTCTTTCTTCTGTCTATAACAGCTGCCTTTCACCTCAGGAGGAGCACTCGGCTAATTGGATCCCTCCAGGTCTTATTAAGAAAGGTGCAAAGCAAAAGGTTCTGGACAAGCAAAGGGGCACGAAAGTTCTTAGGGCAGAAGTTTACAGTACAAGAGACAGAAAACGTAGTCAGAATTAGGCCGGTACGGGACAGGCATAGTACAGATGGAGTCAAACAGGCAAGGGCCAAACCAGGAGATCAGTCAGACTGTCAGTTATCAGGCTGGGTCAGGATTCCAAAAGTCAGGATAGTCAAAACAGGCAGGGGTCACAACAGGTAATCTGATCATAGAATAAAGCAGCTTTAAACAGCACAGAGGCATCAGGAACTCACTAGGAAGAAACCTATAAGGGGCAATGAAAAAATACAAAAAATCCCTTTAAACACTTAAATTACACACCATTGCGCAATGACGTCATCACACCAGCGCACATGTGCCTACAAAAAACGATGCACGGCGGCTGAAGAAGATGGAGCAGTGCAGTGGGCTTGAAGGATCGGCAGTGGACCCTGCTGCCTGCTAGACCACCAGGGTCAGTCCTTACAGGTACAGTATATATACAACATTCAACTCATAGGTCAAATGACCAACAAAAAGGAATATCAATCTATGGGGCAAATTCACTAAAGCGTGAAAATGCGCTAGCAACAGCTTTATTTCAAAAGGGTTGCCCTTTAACATTTTTACTGGCTAACATGGTACAGCTACTTTACCATATATTTTAATGTTAATTGTAAGTAATTCTAACCACACATACAAAGAACATTTCATTTGTAACTGAACTGGTTTGACATTCATTTGTATTTAGAAGTTCTAAATTAGCAGACAGTATCTGAGTGATGTACCTCGTGTGAACACCATTGTAGTGTGTTCAGTTACCATGGGGATAATTAATTCTGTGGATGAATTCAAGCCATCCTTGAATAACACTAAACTGTAGAGTATCCAATGAAGGTCAGCAGTGCCCTGCTAGAGTCAATGCACAATGGAAGAGGCCACTATATTGAAAAGAAGCATAACAAGCTGAATCAACAGAAAACATGATTTACTTTGCTCCTAGACACAAGAAGTAAGATAATAAAGGATGTTAAGCTTGATACAAATAACCTAGAACCATTAATCATTACTGGTTAGCTGCCTGAAAACAAGGATCTGATTGACTGTTCTGGATTACAGACCTGGGCAAACCTGTACAGATCTGGACAAACCTGGTTATTGTATTACTGTAAGTCACAGATTACTATTTATAAAAAAAAAAGGGGACAACACACAAAAAAACTTTTTTTAACTACAAACTTCTTACATTGTTACAAAAAAGATTTAGATAGCTGCTTTCCTTGTTTTAATATCGAAATGATATTTTTCATTATCTATTTTAATAACTTTTTGTTATTTAAAGATCTATAATTCCTATATACAACTGAATTTAAGAGACTGGCCCCAGTAACTGTTTTCTCTAAAACAATCTTATTAAAAATCTGCGACTACTTGTCATTCATGTTAATGATCCAAAATCTGCAACTAATGTTTATAGTTTGGCTGAGACAGATTCGGAAAATTAAATCTAAAGTCATGTAGTGCTTCTAATCAATTTGGACATAATGTTTAAATCACACAGCAGGGTAGCAATCTTCAGTTGATTTTTAAACTAATTATCTGGAGCTAACAGAACAATTCTGTCACAAAAATCTATCCACCTATCATCCTAATGATATCCATTAAAATCAATAATCTCATAAATGACATTATAACCTTGACATCTGTAATACCTGCACTTGCTATGCTACATATCTCATTTTACCTTAAAGGGAAACTGTCATGGGAAAAAAATTTTTTTTAAATGCATCAGTTAATAGTGCTGCTCCAGTAGACTTCTGCACTGAAATCCATTTCTCAAAAGAGCAAACAGATTTTTTTTATATTCAGTTTTGAAATCTGACATGGGGCTAGCCATTTTGTCAATTTCCCAGCTGCCCCTGGTCATGTGACTTGTGCCAGCACTTCAGGAGGGAATTACTTTCTGGCAGGCTGTTGTTTTTCTTTCTCAATGTAACTGAATAGTACGCAGTGGGACATGAGTTTTACTATTGAGTGCTGTTCTTAGATCTACCAGGCAGCTGTTATCTTGTGTTAGGGAGCTGTTATCTGTTTACCTTCCCATTGTTCTTTTGTTAGGCTGCTGGGTGGGAGAAAGGGAGGGGTTAATATTACTCCAACTTGCAGTACAGCAGTAAAGACTGATTGAAGTTTATCAGAGCACAAGTCACATGACTTGGGGCAGCTGAGAAATTGACAATATGTCTAGCCCCATGTCAGATTTCAAAATGAAATATAAAAAAATCTGCTCTTTTGAGAAATGGATTTCAATGCAGAATTCTTCTGAAACAGCACTATTAACTGATACATTTTGAAAAATTTTTTTTCCCATGACAGGATCCCTTTAACAATAAATGATCACAAGATAAATCATTTATGTGCTACTTGAAATCTGTCATTCGCCTCACATGACCTTCAAAAAGGCCTAGCTGACCCTAATTTTAAAACTGTGTATGTCTTAATAACACAAATATACTTCTTAGACACTGGTTGTAATAATGTTTTTGAAATGTGATTTTGGTATTAAATCAATGACATTATAAAGAAACCTAATGATGTATTTCCCTCTATTTCATTACATCTGAACCAAAATATAATTTTCTAGGAAAACTGGTCACATTTTAACAGGGAGTTGGTCTATTGCAGCCAATAGAATGCTGAGCAAAGCTATGCCCTATTTTCTATACTATGGAATATGTTTTTTAAAAATTTTTTTTAAGGAAATCTGTTCTGTTAATGCAGGTTTCTGTTTACCATAACTTACAGGCGTCTTCCCTATGCATTACATTCAGCATGACACACATTTCCCAGCCAAATTTGTTGTGGATGTAGCTGCAGCTACATGGTTACAAAGTAACAGGTGATGTTAATTAATGTCAAACACAGCAATTCAATACATAATAGCTTCCTGTACTTGTCCTCATTAATGTCTTTTTTTAATACGTAATTGCAATAAAATTCCTGCTCGCTGATTCAAGTGTAGGCAAGATATCCATAACAGAGTCAAGTGTTTGCAAAGCTGGACATTTATTGATCAGGGGTTGTGGCAGCTTTCCAAGTATTTAAATTGAGGATCTAAAATTTGCTGGTTCTAGTTTTAGTTTTATAACCTGTGCCTGAATAATTGCAGTTTGATGTAGCCTCCTATGATCAAAT
Organism: Xenopus borealis; assembly: GCA_024363595.1. Taxonomy (NCBI): domain Eukaryota; kingdom Metazoa; phylum Chordata; class Amphibia; order Anura; family Pipidae; genus Xenopus; species Xenopus borealis. Next base: position 69,380,568 of record CM044446.1, on the reverse strand, counting down.
ATTTGGTAAAAGCTACAGAATATATATATTTTTGAGAAAGGCCTCGGAGGAGGCAGAAACGTTAGTCATCCATCCATGTGAATAAATACTGTATTATTTTTTAAGTCCTGAGAGTGCGGACCTTACTTTTGTGATATTGATATTTAATTTTGGACACTGCACCCAGGCATTTTTGTACCTTATCAAGAGTGCCGACTCCTCCGCATAGAGTGTTGTGAGTGCACCAGGTAGGACTATATATGTATATTTATGTATATGTATATAAATATATAATTGAACGAAGCGCAACAATGTCAATGTCTGTCGCTTCTGACATTGTAACATTTGTATTATCTACAGGATATACTTGGAAAGAAATTCTGCAATTGGATACATTTTTTCTTTAGAACTTTCTCCACTCAATAGTGGCACCTTGTGGTGAGATTGTACACTTTTTCACATATCTTACTAAGATTGGTCAGTAGTAGACCTCATTTCCATATAATTATTTCACTATGATGTCATGTTTCAACGCTATGCTTCCTGATGGGTTGGGCTATAAATAAGCACCTCATTGCACTTGTATTTTATCCTTGATAAAGACCCCAATGTGGGTCGAAACGTTGGATGCACAAGTATGAATAAATATTGACACTTTTTCAACTGATTCCGGTGTGCGGGTCCCTGTTAAACTTATATATACATCCTGACGACGGCTCTATGTGGGCCGAAACGCGTTGATACACCATGTGTGAATAAACTATCTTGCTACACTACCAATGGATCTGCCGTGAGTGCTTTCTCTGGACTTGTATATATATATATATATATATATATTTATATATATATATATATATACCTTACAGTTAAAAACATGATTGCACCCCTTGAAAAGTATGTTGCATGGTTGTTGCCATAATTTGGGACTTTGGGATGTCTGTTCCAGCTCAGTTTTAAGCCCTTTTTATCCCTGAAAATTAAATGGTTTGTAATAACGTAGACAGTGTTTTTTTATTGAAATTTCGAAGGAAAGTGTACAGAAAGTAAGTACTATAATCATACCACTCACAATTCAATTATTGGTGAAGTGCATTACAGCACCCAATGCTATCTGACATACAGTATATACTTGTGCTGTATCTTTTACTATGAGAACTATTGGTTATGTTTTCAAGTAAACGTGTGGGTAAGTCATCTTGACCTTCCTTGGCATTCCACAATACATTAGCAATTGAAATACACAGAGTATTCTATGTGTTTTATGTATTTTTATGTGTTGTCTATAAATGATCTTGAAAAGTTTCTATCCCCAGGGAGTCAATTTAACATGTTTAAGGCTAGAGTAATCAAAGTTGAAAACTGAAAAATATAGCATAAAAAGAAAACAAAAAACTTTATTTGTCAATGTACTATATTTCATTAGAAAAGTATTGCATCGCAAATGTTAAATGTGTATAGTGCATTTTTATAGATGATTTATTTTTGTCATTTTATTATATACACTGTTATAACATAAAATATACAAAAAAAAAGTCTGACCAAGCTAGAATCCACAATTAGACCTTATTTATTATTGAAAACAGCCCAATTTAATTTAATTGGGGACAAACTCGATAAAAGTGAGAGAAAATTTGAATCTTACGTAGTATTTTCCACAAATCGCTTGATTTTTTTTTTTTTACTTTTTCCTGGAAAGCCAGAATTTTACAGATCTGTGCCCAAAAAGTCTGAAATGGTTACATTTTCAGCTCAAACCACAGAAATTTAGTTAAGATAACTTTAGATAACACAGTTTCTTCAATTAACCCTGAGTCACGACGCATTTAACACACAAATCCAAGTGGCTACATCTGTAACTGAATAGAACGCAGTGGGACATGGGTTTTTACTATTGAGTGATGTTCTTAGATCTACCAGGCAGCTGTTATCTTGTGTTAGGGGGCTGTTATCTGGTTACCTTTCCATTGTTCTGTTGTTAGGCTGCTTGGGGGGGGAAAGGGAGGGGTTGATATAACTCCAACTAGCAGTACAGCAGTAAAGAGCAGTTGGAGTTTATCAGAGCACAAATCACATGACTTGGGGCAGCTGGGAAATTGACAAAATGTCTAGCCCCATGTCAAAATTAAATATACAAAATCTGTTCAATGCAGAATTCTGCTGGGGCAGCACTATTAACTGATGCATTTTGATAAAAAATTCCCATGACAGTAGCCCTTTAACTTCATTTCAATTTCAGCAAAATTATGCAGTTTCCCTAAAATTGAGAAAGGGTTAGTTCACCTTTAAATTAACTTCTAGTATAAGGTAGACCTTCCTATTCTGAGATAATTTACAATTGTTCTTCATTTTAATGTTTTATGTTTTGTTTAGTTATTTAAGTTAGTTCACCTTTAAATTAACTTCTAGTATAAGGTACCTTTGTATTCTGAGATAATTTACATTTAGTCTTCATTTTAATTTTTTATGGTTATTTTAGTTATTTTTGTTCAGCAAATCTTTAGTTTGGTATTTTACTGTAGTAACCAGATAATGAAATGGGAGACAGGAATATAAATGGAAAAGGGTCTGCAAAGAAAGATAAAAAGTAAAAGAAATCAAAAGTAGCAATATTATTTAAACATTGTAACATCAATTGTTTTTTGGCTGCTGGGGTCGGTGACCCGCATTTGAAATCTGAAAAAGGTTGATGCAAATAACTCAAAAACTATAAAAAAAATTATGAAAATCAAATGCAAAGTTGCTATGAATAAAGCTTTATAAAACATTTTTATACATTATTCATTTTTTTTTTATAGTTTTTAGTTATTTGACGTCCATGTCTGCCTTTTTTTTTCAGATTTCAAATGATGGTCACTGACTCCAGCAGCCAAAAAATGATGCTACAATTTTCTAATATTTTTACTTTTTATTAATTTTTAAAAATCATGTTAGTACACTGTGTTGTACAACTTGAATACAGAATGTATTTCATGCCATAAAATTAATAACAATGATGTATTTTATTTAGTATAGGGTTCAGTAAGTCAGTGTGTCCATCCTAGTGTTGTTAAGCACGTGACATCTATTTCAGAAAGTAAGCACTTTTAAGATTGCCCTTTATTTTTCAACTGTTTGGAAGTTGAAGGTATCTAGTTTTTTCTGTACTGCTGTAAATTTACATGAAATACAAACACAAAAACTAAAGAAATACAGTATGTTATTTGCTTTAGCTATCATGGATATCAAAAAAGGATGAGGGATGCACCAAATCGATAATTTTTAGATTTAGCCAAATTCCGAATATTCTACAAAACACTCCTCGCACTGCCTAGTTCTATATGTTCATTGAATTTGGCTTGTGCTAAACATACCCTTTGCTTACATTTATCCACAAAATGTTTTTGTTTAATCAATGGTTTGCCCTCTCTGGTACTGCAAGGTTCCTAATAAAGCCACATTTTTTTCTTCATTTGCACAAGCCATGATGTGCCCTAGAAACTTCATGGAGAATTATCTTTTTTAAGCATCAAAGTTTTGTCATTTGATTATTCCAGGCTGTGTATCTGCATATCATATACTATACATATACTATATATCATATAGAGATAGACAGAGATAGATCTTCAGCAAAAATATCTAAATATTTATTTTGGGAACTGATTCTTTATTGTTTAGGTTTACCTTCTTTTCAACAGACAAAATTACTGGTTATTGAGTCTCCAAAACCTTATATTTCATCTAACATCATGTTTGAAAAATGTAAATCAAAGAATAGTCACTATACTTTAAATTACAAATCATCCATTTGGCTTTAATCTGGAAATTCCTTGTGCCACAAAAACTCTTTTGTGCTATAGCACATAATTATTGACTTCCATGAGCATAAGTATGCAAGGATCAGTGAAGGCTGAATGTAAGAAATGTCATGTGTCTCACAAGATGATTGGCATTAGAACTGGAAAAAACACATGCTTAAAGAAGGAAAGGCATTTTTACTTGGGGTGCAAAAAGTTAGGCACCCAAAGCGATTGTTACTACTTACCTGACCCCCCAAGCCAGTACACCTTTCAGGAAAAAACAGCAACTGCCCGGAGTTATTCCAGCAAGCACCACAGACAGATTTTCTTCCTGCTTCTTCATTCTTCAAATTTCCTGTGGCCGAAGCATGCACAGTAGAACAAAATAGCCTGCTTTTTCGTTAAAGTTTGACTTCTTGCTCTACTGCGCATGCACAGCCAGGAGAGGGCAGAAGAAGTAGGAAGAGGATCACTCTGTGGTGCTTGCTGGAATAACCCCAGCCTGGTGCAGTTTTCTCCTAACAGGAGCACCAGCCTGGGGTTTCAGATAAGAAAATATAATCACTTGTGGGTGTCTAACTTCTGGCAAGTATAACATGCCTTTCTTTCTCCTTTAAACCATTTGAGCAAACGAGTGTAATAGAATTTAATGGATTCCGATGCCTAAAAAGACGTGTCTACATGTCAAAACTTCTGACATCTGGAAACAGATGGAGGTGATGTTTAATGTGAATTATCTATTTATATTAAAAACTGAAATGCTCTTATAAATATCAGTTAGCGGACAATATAGTGGATAAAGTTTATGATGTGATGTCTTTTCTAATCTATCCATCTCCTTTTACATTTTATTTTCGATTAGACATAAAGGTACATTTCATAGTAAAACAGCCACAGGAGGCTCATTGACCTATTAAAATAATGAGCCCCTTTTATGTGTCAGACTGAGTTACAGTTTTCTTTATTTTTTTTGGTTAATATTTGTGCATATTGTAGAAAATGTCTTGATACAGTATTAGACATTGTAATGTCTGTGCCTATTACAAGGTTGTAAAACGTATTACTTCTTGAAGATGCCACCACTATAAATAAATATATCTTTTATATATTTTTTTCCCATACAATACATTTGAGCAGCAAAACATTGAGGGGGTTTTTAAATTCAAAAACATTCTCACTATTTTCTTAAAACCACTTTGACTAAATGCCCATGCACATTTTCGCTGTATCAATAAATCAATTAATTTACTATAAAAAATCTGGTGTGGGAAAAGATTCGATAAAATCATTAAAAATCTCAAAAAAACTTAGGGGAGATCATGGTACTGTATCTTCCATTTGTAAAAGGGATATCTGCCATTGACTTTTACATGAACTCTGCAAGTTTATGATGGAGTACTTTTTATTCTGAATTTTAGCAGAATAAAGGGTTTAATAAATCTCAAAATATTCAAGTTTTTTGTCTCTTTAACTTTAAATAACTTTTTTTTTAAAATACATCAGTTAATAGAGCTGCTCTAGCAGAATTCTGCACTGAAATCCATTTCTCAAAAGAGCAAACAGATTTTTTTATATTTCATTTTGAAATCTCACATGGAGATAGACATATTGTCAATTTCCCAGCACTTGATAAATCAGAGTAAATAAATTTCCCAAGCTGCCACTAGTCAGTTGAACTGAAGAAGTGTTTCAGATGAGTAGTGAAATGTCTTCAATGATTACTCAGCAAGTCCAATTGCTCTAGAATTACTTATACTATATATACCAAGATATACCTGGATGAATGAAAATCTTCATATTCATGTCTTTTATTTTGTTATTTTGAAATAAGCAAGTATGTCATATCTGCAATAGCATCTGCAATAGCATAATAGCAGATTTTGAAGCTGTCAAACTAGCAAGACCAGACAGGGCACTGACTGAACAAATAAGTATAAAGAAATATATAGTGAAGAGCAAAAACTTTTTGCCAGGCTTGCCTCAAAATAGACGCCCAATTGGCGAAAAATTTTTTCACACATAGACTTCAATGCATCAAATAGGCCAAAATTCAATTAGAATTGAAAAAAATTTGATTTGAATTTTAAAATTCAACCATTCAAAAATTAATTTAAATTAATTCAACCATTTGAAAATTTAATTTTTTTATCAAAATCGCTCAAATTGTTTGAATCGAACAATGTATTTGAACGATTCAAATGATTTTATTCGATCAATAAAATTATTTTTCTAATGAAAAAGGTAAATTTTCGATCAAAAATTCACTTAAAAAATTCTATAGTCAAATTTCAAATTTTGTAATATTCAAAATTCGACCCTTAGTAAATCTGCCCCTTACAGTATAAAGTAATGGTCTCAGAACTGACCTAAACAATCTTATATTACAGTTGCAAATTAAGTACCAGACCTGGATTTATGGAAAGTCCACCAAGGTCCGGGTCTAGGGCAGCATGACTTAGAGGGCGGCACAAAGCCCAACTTTGGAAGCTCTGGGCCTGATCAGGAAACACGTTTTTTTTTAATTTTTCAAGTGCCAATCCCCAGTGCTACCGACCTGAGGATGAAGATTTGTGCATGTGCACAAATGAAATAGAGGCAACAGGGGTGACAAATGGCTGTAGGCCTAGGGGTGATTTACTATAGCCTTACATTTACAAAATGTGTTTAGAAGACTCCATTTGATGTTTCTGTTTATGTGTTGTTTCCTGTAGCAAAACATAATTTTGTATTTTAAAAGAAACCACATATTGTGTTAGGATCAAACTTTAGTTTGACTGCTTGATACTTGGACTAATGACTAAGAGAGATGACAGAAACAAAAGTGTAAATATCAGACAGCTGGTTTACTACGATTAGGAAATGTCCTGTCCTGGACCTGTACCATCTCTCTCTAAAAAGGACATTTGACTTTGCAAGCACTATCATTATATTATTGTTATAATTTTAATGACCTCGAATAAACAAGTGCAAAAAAAGCATCATTTACACATTTGAATTGTTCTCTAAAAATGATTCATCTAAGAAAGCACTAGTTCATGGGTTACTGCATTACATTTGAATTTGAAGTAACAGTCAGCTATTTGCTATGTAATGCAAATGAACTTTTTTATGCAAAGGGGTTTAATTGTGACCATGTGCTCAGTTTATTGATCACTCTTTTGTTAAGCAATCAACAAAAATTATCATCTTTTTCAATGATTGTAAAATTCCCAGCCTATATATCACATGTAGAATGATCCTTCATGAGACAATGACTATTGATGGGCAAATTTATCCAGATTCGCTTCGCCAAAAAACGACGTACATGTCATTTTCGTTGCGCATTGCACTGTATTCAACACGCTGCATCGTTTTTGGCACGTGTCACGTTGTTTTTGACGCGTGCCTCAGGCGAATTTTCGCCAGGCGCATTTTTGCAAGTGTTTTGCGATTATTTTACAAAAAGGGTCAGGCACAGCAAGGAGCAGAAGAAGCAACACACTAAGAGGCAGATTTACTAAAGGGTCGAAGTGCCCGTCGCTAGTGAAAATTTGCTAGAAATACAATCTGCAGATAGATTGCCAATTTACTAACAGGCATAGTAAACAATCCGCTAGAGAAAGCGTGCATTGCTAACAAAGTGTTGTGCCCTTTCATCAGGCGAATTTTCATTAAGACAAATGATTGTTACTCTGCGAATTTTCCATAGAGTTGTTCCTTATCCAGCTTAGACCTGGAGAATTGATTAGATGACGCTACATCCTCAATCTTATGTCAGTGACATATTATACTGTATGCCGAAAAATTATAAAAATGAAAAAAAAAAATACTGGCGTTTTTTCATATTTTAAAGTGTGATTGTATTTAAAAGTTGTAACTGTTAAAAATGTTTGTAATAACATTTTTTAACCATTTAAGGGGCGTGCCACAATTGTTTTAGGGCGTGCTCATGTCTAGGATAATAGAAAATCTATTTTTCCTTTATTTTGTTTCCCTGAACAGTTTTAATAAGTGAACATTTCAAGCAATTTCTCCAACATCACTAATAAAATATACTTATCCTGACTATGACCTATATGTACCTGCCCAATTGAAATTGACCTAAAAGTAAAGCTGGCCATAGATGTAAAGATCTTTAAAAGATCCAATCATTATCGTGAGACTATGATTATCTTGAAATGATGATTTAAATGTATGATGTGTCCATCAACTAAAAAGACCATTTCAGATGATATTGCCAGTGAAACTGAAGGGTACCTGTCTGCTTGGCCCTGCAAACATAGGTAGATTGCACTGGGACCGATAAAGATTTTTAAAACTGGCCGATCATTTTTCTGACAGATGTCGGACAAAAAATAGTAAGATGTATGATCGTTTAAATCCCACTAACTTCATGATAATTTGATGGATTGGTCCGATATCGCTAAAATCGGTCTTTCGGCAAAGAAAAATCGTTGCATCTATGGGGACCTTAAGTGTACTAAAAAAGTTTCACTAGACAGAAATGAAAGTTAGTGTTCGCTATGAAATGCCAGTGTTTGGCTGCAGAGAAGCAACTTCTCATTTAGTGAATTAGCATAGCAGTAGCAAATTAGCATCTGACGTATTGTGCCAAAGTGTTCACAGGAAAAAATTAGCACTTTAGTGAATTTACCCTTAAGTGGTTGAGAGAATGAGGAGTCTGTTCATCACGCTGTGTTAGGTGGAGAGAAAAATTACAGGTGATGTTGCTCATAGCAACCCATCTTTGCTTTTGTTCACCAACTGTTTAAATCTAATTGCTAATTGGTTGCAATGTTTATACATCGTGACAAATAGGCCCCAGAGCTTTTGAGTTAAGCGAGGAAGTTCAGCAATCCTACCCAAAAATGCAACAACTGCCATGAGTGACCCCCCAGTGAAGGGACTCACCAAATGTGTGAAAAGCATCAGTTATTATTATGATTTGTGCTTTCATGCTGAAATGGTCACTCCTATGTATAAACTGCCTTAAAGGACAAGGAAAGTCTAAAATAGAATAAAGCTAGAAATGCTGTATTTTGTAAACTAAACATAAACATGAACTTATTGCATCATAAAACCTAATCAAACAAATTATTTATGCTTTCAAAGTTGGCTACAGGGGGCTGTCACCTTGTAACTTTGTTAAACATCTTTGCAAGACCAAGACTGCTGTGCACATGCTCAGTGTGGCCTGGGCTTCTTAGGGATCTTCATAAATATTCAAAACAGGTGGAAAATAAACAAAGCTGCTTGAGTTCTGCATGGCTGGGAAGTTAGGTGGGGGCTCCCCTTGCTGTTCATAAGTATGATTGTTTCTTATCCACAGCAGTAAATGAAGGGAGAATTTCCCTGCATACTGTCAGGTTTATTATAAAAAAAAGGTACACATTTTTTAATTAAAGTATCTTGGAGATAGGTTTCTTTTTCATTAAAGACAGTAAAAATGGGATTTTATTGTTTTGCCTTTACATGCCCTTTAAAAAGAAGTGCTTGGTGTGGTTCCTGCGAGAATTTGTACCAAAAACAAAGGAACTGCAAAGAAGTGCTAACAAGGTCACACAGCCTGATAAATAATATATTTAGATTATGTGTGTAACTTGGAAACCACGAAAGGAATGATTAATGCCTTTAAAAATATTTTTGATAGATGCAAATAAATTCATTCAAAATGCATTGAGTCCACACTTTGATGTGTTGTCATTATTATATATTGTGATGAACAATAAAGAGTTAGTAAAGTGCAATAGTGCAAGGGGTGCTAGTTACGTAAGCAACAGTTCACATTCCACTTGTAGAAGAAGGAATCACTCAATAAAACATAACATTTAATAGTTCATTTAAAATCAAAAGAGGGATTTGATGAAATATAAAAACAATTAAAAATATGATGTATCCTGATCTGGTTTCACAGTTGTAAGGATTGCAGTATATCTGATTAATGAAAATACTGGTCCCACCTAGATCATTACATCAGCCTATATGCCCTCTAATAGTAGCATGCGTTGAGGTGGGGAGCAGGAGGGTGTCTATAGTAAAATAAATTAGGTGGTTCCCATTGTGGGAAAAATAACGGATAAACCAACACCTTGTATGCTGGACCTTGAAGTATCACACAAGTGTTAATTCCAAAATGGTGTGCAAGAAGAGTAAACTGACACTTTGTCCTCTTTAAGGCACCTAAGTAGGTATGGCCTATTCCCTATTTCTTGTATTAAATCAACACCAAAAGTTTATGGTAATGCATACAAATGTAGGACAGACCCAGTGTACTGTACCTTGCAGCATTATACATATATGTTTCCAATACAGTGTGCAGAGAGTAAGTGGCACTTTGTCCTCTCAGAGGCACCTAAGTGTGGCCTATTCCCTATCGCTAGTGCAAATGCAACACTGAAAACTGGAAACGGGCAAAGCCCAAAATTAAGTCTGTGTGAGTGCTGGTAACAACATCACCGGTCTGTCCAACGTTACCTCCGTTGTTAGAGGGAAACTGCTGCCACCATTCAATCTGCACTCCAGAGTGCCTCCTCCCCACCCTAAACTGCTCGATAGCGCAAACGCCTGACGTACGTTTCACCTGTATAGGCTTTTCTTTAAAGGCATTAATCATTCCTTTCATGGTTTCCAAGTTACACACACAATCTAATTATATTATTAATAAGGCTGTGCAACCTTATTAGCTCTTCTTTGCAGATCCTTTCTTTTTGTTACAAATTTATGTTCAATTTTAAGAACTGTCTGCATGTCTAAGATTAAAGGACTTCTAAACAGTGGTGATGGGTGGTTAGAAGGTGCATAAAAACCAAGAAACCCAAGCAAGCTTACACCACACAGGATGCAAAAAACATCAGCATGGGAAAAAAATAATTAAACTTAAAATTAATGATAAAACAATGGCATCAAAATTTACTAAGCTCACAGCAAAGGATTTTTTGTTGAGAGTAGAGCAGCCATTTAAATGTGTTACTTTTAGTGACCTTTAAAAGTCATAGTGTGAACACTGTTTCTGTTTCATTAAAAATAACCTTGATATAGCCTCTGAGCCTTAAAACATTTTTATGACTGAAAAAAAGTGGAATACTGTATATTTAATATGACACTTAGCTCAGTACAGTATAGCTCATATATATATATATATATATATATATCGGGTACTGATCGTTCGATTTCACAAAAAAAAAACGTAACATTTCCTTCAAGCGTCCGTAAAATTATTACGATTCGAACAATCAAACGCTTTGATCATACGAATGGTATTCGAGCAGGACTTAGCAGGAGCTTCCCATAGGCTTCTATTACAATTCGGTAGTTTCAATCTGGCGAAGTAGGCAGTTGAATAAAAATTTTGATTCCTTCGATCATCGAATGATCAAATATCCGATCATTCGATCTATTCAATCTATTCGATTTTCGATATTCAATGATCGAAGAGGCCAAATTTGCATATCCGATTTCACGAAAAATTCGTACGCTCGGTATTCAATCGAACTTCGATCATTTCAAGTGAATTTTGTAAATCGGCCCCATAGTGTTTGTTTATATTTATATATTTGTTCATCAACTAATTTTCTCTCCACACAAGCATCTTGGTTTATTCTGTTTTTTTTTTTTTACGTGGGGCATATTTATCAGAGTATGAATATACATTTCATCATTTAATAAACGTGTTTTTAATAATCCTTTACAAGTTTACAGATTTAGAGTAATCTGTGGCTAACTCTATTTTCACCAGTTTATAATTATGCCCTTAAGTGCCAGGAAGGAACATTCACTTCAAGTAAATTGTGCATTAATATAACTGACAATATTGTTAAGCTACACTTACTGATGCAGTCATTTGGATTTATGTGTTAAATGCGTCGTGACTTAACTCATATATCCCATTTATCCCACTTAGCACAGAATATTGTGTCACAGCATCCCATCCAATTAAAGAGTTCACCATTGAAAACAATGGTGCTTTGGTATGCTAATGAAAAGGTTAAATGCATTAAATGAGTTAAGATAACTTTGGATAACACAGTTTCTTCAATTAGCCCAGAGTCACGATGCATTTAACTTACAAATCCAAGTGACTGCATCTGTATATAGCTAATTCTAAAAGTTGTAAACCATTTATAATTTGCAGAAAAAAATTGTATGTCCATAAATATACATACAAATTAGGGTTTCATTAGATATTTAGGTGTAGGGTTTTTAAAATTCAAATTCTATCTTTAATTTATGAGACCCTCTAGGCTAATTGGTGTAATGTTTCACAGAAAGTTATTGGAATATCCCATATTTTGCATCAAACTAGCAACTTTTACAAATGCACCTCTTGTGATGACCCTGGAAGTCCTCCCAGTGGGTAAATATGGTGCACTTCATTGTATCTCAGTAGATTATTTTATAAGTAAAATCCCCATGAGTTTCCAAGAAAAAAAAATCTTATCCCGAAATCAAGTCAACTTCTATAGAGATGCTTAATGCAAAATTCATTTGTGCAGAATTTTAAAACAATGTTGAAAAAAGCTTTGAATTCTCTCTGAATGGAAATTAAAATTACTCTGATTTATCCGTAAAGGGGAACTACCATGAAAATGAAAATTTAATATAAGCTTCAGCATATAGAAATAAAAAAAAGTAAATACAATCAATTAAACATTCTGTAGTGTTTCTGAAATAATCAGAAGAAGAATAAGTTTATCTTCACTATCCCTCTCTCAGCATCTGTTTCTCTTCATTCTCTCTGCATGCAGGAGTCTCTGCTCCTCCCTACATCTCTGAGCTCTGTTTATTCACCCAACCGCTTACCATGCTCCGCTACTGATCTGCTACTCAACTCTTCTCTCATTACCTCCTCACATGCTCGCATTCAAGACTTTGCAAGGGCTGCACCCCTCCTCTGGAATTCTGAAGCAAACACTGCAGTTTTACCAGTGCAGGGCAACACTGCATTATATTTTTATCACTTTAAAACAATTTCATTTTTTTGATGTTACTGTTCCTTTAAATCATATATTCCTAGTGGAGAATCATATGAGCAGACAAGCTAGAATATATGATCATTTATTCTGTTATTAGTATTGTCTATTTTATTATTATTAGTATATTATTATTATTTTACACACCACTTGCATAATAATAAAATGATTTGCCCACTAGTGTTTTGATCTTCACAGTTTTATATGTAGCAAGTCTTTTTTTATTAACTAAAATGTACTGTGTTGTGAGTGTGCTTTATGTACTTGATCCTGCTCTAAAATTTGCCCTATTTGTAGGTTAGCAGTGGCATAATCATCCTGGAAAAATTGAGCCCAGTGCCTACATATTAGTTAAATACAAAGCTGTATTTCTCTTTTTAGTACTATTTCTCTTTTCTAGTTGAGAAATATCCATCTGCTCTACCCTAGTTCTGAATATTCATCTAAAAAGCATGAATACAATGGCTTTTGTTTGTCTTTCTAAAACTGAAAATAATTTAGATGACACCAATTTGTAGAAAAAGACAGAACCAAATTAACTTTTAGGAAATTAAGTTGACTATTTCTCAAGCCGAGTAAAATTATTTACCCTGGAAAACTGGTGGGAAAACCAGTGGAAAATATATAGCAGACTTATAAAGTGTGTATTTTCTTTTAACTGCACAATCGCAGTTTTTAAAGCAGTTATGTTCTGCCATTATTTTTATGGTGGAACCCATTTAAGTCAATGAATTACAGATGACAATAAAATTCCAGCTGTAAAAAACAGTAAAAAAAAGTGGCAATGGATGATTACTGTTTTAAAGCAGCTATTGATTTTTACACATTAAATTTCCACAAATAGATTTTACATTGAAAATGAACATGTAGGAGGAAGCTCCTGGTGTGGGTGGTCATGTTTAGTGAACATGCTTTTAGTGATGTCACAAAAAGAGCATAATTAGCAAAAGCTGCAGCACTATTCTCAGTGCCCAAACATTTGGGATTTATTATGCAACAAAACAATTCTGAATACGAAAATATTCCAGCTAAAACTTGTCAAAATCATGTAGAGATCAATGGAAGATGGAAAATTTTTCTTTGATTTGTAGTTTTTAAAGGACAAATTCAATTATATTTCCAAAAACTCAAATGTTTGGTATATATTATGCAAAAAAATGCAAACTCAAATGTAAAAAAATCTGCATCTAAAAACTGACAAGCGAAATGCTTTATTAGCAAAACACATAGAAAGAATACCAGGAGGTTTACTTATCAAATGTCATAGCATTTTATATCAAAGACAATTATATCAGACAGGTAGGGGCAGATTTACTAAGGGTCGAATTTGAAAGTAAAAAAACTTCGAAATTCACCCATCAAAAATGTTTTAAAGTGTTTTTTTGATCAAAAAATAGGTCTGTTTTCTATCAAATAAAAATAATTTGAATTGTTCCATTCGAACACTTTGACTTTGCTCAAAAAACTAGATTTTAAAAAAATTCCAAAACCACTCCTTAAAGGTTCCAGGAGGTCCCCATAAGTTAAATAGCAATTTGGCAGGTTTAAGGTGGTGAAGGTTGAAGTCGAATTTTTTAAAGAGACAATAGTTCGATTTTCGAATGGTCAAATTTTACAATTCAAATCAAATTTTGGCCTATTCAATAGTCGAATTACCCAAAAATTACTTCAAAATTCTTTTGACTTCGACCCTTAGGGGCACATTTACTAAGGGTCGAAGTGAATAGTGTAATAACATTCAAATTTAAAAATTGTGGGCTATATCGTCTATCGAATAGGCCAAAATTAAATTTAAATAAAGTCAAATTTTCTAATTACTGGCCCTTAAAAATTCTTTGAATTAGACACCTTGCCTATGGGGGACCTCCTAGACCCTGTCCTGAAATTTTTTATAAGTCCAGGGAATTAAAAATTTTTTTAGCAAAATCCTTGGAATTGTTCGTTTCAAACAATGTGATGATTCAAATGATTTTTATTCGATCAAAAATTTACCTATTCGATCAAAATAGGTCCATTTTCAATAAAAAAAGCCCTTTAAAAATTTTGATGGTCGACTTTCTAAGTTTTTTCACTTCGAAATTAGACCAATATTCAATCTGCCCCTAAGTAAATCTGCCCCATAATGTCATAAAGTTTAAAAATAGTTTATTTAAGAAGTATTCAGCACTTTATTTAATCTATATATATTATTTTAATCATATATAAGTAGAGTGATTGGGGTGGTGTTACATTAGAAATATAGGTGGAAGGTTCCTAATAAGTGAATAAGTGATCATTGGAGGATAGAATTTCCAAAATCTAGGAGTTATTGGGTGGAAAATAATGAGAGTTGAATTAAGAGAAGTGATGGGCGAATTTATTGGCCAGGGCCGAATTCGCAGCGAATTCCCGCGATTCTTTGGTCTTTCCCGCAAAATTTTGCCAAAAAAACGAGTCGCGCATCGTAAACGACGCGACACACCGAAAATGACGAGGCGCGCCGAAAATGACGTAATGCGCGTCAAAGTTGCGCGAATTTTTCGGCAAAACGAATCGCGGGAGATTCGCCCATCACTAATTAAGAGACATCTCTCAAATGTAGTTGGTCTAAGAAATTGGTGAATTCCTTAAAGTAAAGTTTAAAAATAGGGATGCATCAAATCCAGAATTCGGTTCAGGATTCGGCCAGGATTCTGCCTTTTTCCTGTCTTCCCGGCCGAACCGAATCCTAATTTGCATATGCACTGACACTCCTAATTTATTTTACTATATTTATACTGTGAGAATATTTCTCCACATTATGTTTAAACATTAATAGCTAGCAAATCTATACTGGGTTTTTTTTTTGCCCCAAAATTGTGAATATTAGTTTTGTATTTTTTTGCTAATGTTATTACATTTGGGGCAATTTTATTATTTACATTTCCATTGTAGTTGTTGCCTGTTTGTTTGCATACACTTGTTTGCATAACTACTGATACTGGGATTTTGACCACTGATATCATTATGCAAAAGAAAAATTATTATCATAATATAATTAATTTTTCATTGAACTTGATTGAGAATTTTATGTACAATATTTTTTCTGTGGGGTGGCCTCTACATAACCAAATCATTTAGTAACAAATGCCTATTGGGTATCAAACTGGTGTTCATACTGATGATGTTTTGTTCTTGTATATGATATGTGGAAGATAAAGTGCCCTGCAATGAAAGCTTTAAAGGGCAACTAAGATCTAAAATAGAATAATGTTAGAAATGCTGTATTTTGTATACTAAATATAAACATGAATTTACTGCACCAGAAACCTAATAAGACAAATGATTTATGCTTTCAAAGTTGGCACAGGGGCTGTCATATTGTAACTTTGTTAGACATCTCTGTAATATCAAGACCCCACACATGCTCAGTGTGGTCTCGGCTTCAGTTGGGAGGTTAAGCTTAGGGATCGTCATAAATGACCAAAACAGCACTAGTCGGACATAGCCTAGGCACGCGATGCAATAACATCCTTTTCACATCACCTCCCGGAAAAATCCACTCTATAATTTGATTTGGGGCACAATATCAACAGCCAAAACTAATCCATACTACAGTCAGTGACTTTGGATCAACTTCCAGTATGGGCAGAGTAAAGAAAAAGCAATCTCTGCTTAAACTCACCTATTTTTACACAAAAAATACGGAGCTGGAAGCAATCCAAGATGGCGCCGAAATGCAATCAGAGGACTCCGTATTACAGAAAAGCTCCCCAGGTGCAGAGAACCATTACCCTCCACGCTGCACAGATCCTCTCCCGCAGAACAACATATCAAAGATATGCCAACAACGTCCCAAATGGACCTACAAACAGATTTCAAAGGCATGCTAAAAGAAATTAAATCTGAGATAACGGCCATAGGAAACAGGATGGGGTACTTAGAGGAAACGATGGAGGAAATGGTTAATGTGCATAATAGCCTGATGGATGAGACGCACAAAGCAGAGGAGACAATTGCTGAAATTAAGCTAAAACTAATAGACATGGAGGACAGATCCTGGGGTAACAATGTACGCATAAGAGGTATGCCGGAACAAATACAACAGGTTCAACTACATGACTACTTACGGAGTTTTTACAATCAATACTGCCGGAAGTAGACCATAACTTTTTACTCATAGACCGGATCCATCGTCTTTATAAATCCAAAAAGGAACCTCAAACCAGGCACCTCAAACCGCACCAAGAGACATGGTAGTCAGACTTCATTTTTTCCATATAATAGAAATGCTATTAAAGGCAACCAGAAAGACAGAAATGAAGCCTAATAAGTATAAAAACATTGAGCTGTTCACGGATTCCAGGGAACAACTTACATACACAGCATAATATTCCTTATCGCTGGGGCTTCCCACTTAAGCTGCTAATCATGAAGGATGATATCACAACCACAATCCTCACCCCAGCACAAGGGATTACACAGATTCACAACTGGAGGTTAAAACCCCAACCTTACAACACACATCCAGGAAAACAAGGATGAAGAAATATCTCCGGACTTCACCAAACCTGCCTATCCAACCACATCAGAAGAGGGTTAATCCCTGGGAACTGTGATAACTCACTTAATCTTTAAAAGTTTGGTCAACCTCCCATTACAAACTTTACCCTGAGGGCCTTTACAGGCATGAAGCCCCACGGCACAGTGGAATGATCCACCTTTACTATTATATTGCTTTGGATGTTATATATATGTTTTCCTTCATACTTCTTTTCTTTTCTCCCCTCCCCCAATTGGTATGCGCTACCTAGGTATTTGTTTTTGTATATTTTTTATTTTCCATTTTCACATTTCAAAGACATAACAGAAAAGTAAAGCAAAACAACAGATCAAAATAAGCATAATGATCAAAATCAAAATATGCATGTACATATCTTACATTCACCATCACACATACTGTTGCCATTTATTCATAATTAACAGGATAAATAAACATCAGTTTTATACTTGCTATTATAAAATCTCCTGGGTGCATCCTATACATTTATACCATTAGCAACATTGGTCACATTATATGTACATCGTAACAATCTTAATCAACTTGGGGGACACAGTTCCTAAGCACTTCCTTCCCTTCTCTGTTCATAGAGACAGGGATGCAATAGACCCGTGTTTATAATCTAGGTTAGTTTAATACTTAGGTCACTTTTTGTAGAAGTAAATCCAATTGCTATTTTCAACCGTTACCTAGGTATTTTTATATGCAATGGGAGACTATAAGCATTTATTATTACTACCACCATGCCACTTAACATTTTAACTGTTAATACTAAGGACCTTAATAGCCCTTACAAAAGATCTTCCTTACTATACGAAGCCAAACAGCAAAAAGCTGATATAATTTTCATACAGGAGACTCACTTTACTCCCTCTACATCATGCATTCCAAAAAACAAACAATATGCTACATTCTATTCTGCCCCAGCACAAAAGAAAAAAGCTGGAGTTGCAATTATGATAAATTCTTCCTTAGATTATGTATACGTTAGTCACCATGTGGACCCTGAGGGACATTGTATTGTGTTGAATTGCAACATAAATCAAAAACCGTATACCCTTGTTAATATTTATTCTCCAAACACCTCCCAAATTACTTTTATCAAAAATGTGCTGCAAAAGATAAATTCTCTGAAATATGAGTCTTTGATAATGGGAGGAGATTTTATTCTTGTGCAAAATCTAATTTTGGATAGGACACTAACCCCTAAGAGGCAATATAAGACAAATCTCTCCTCATTTCAAAAACTTCTGCAAAAGTATGGTCTATATGACACCTGGAGGCTACATCACCCAGGAGAAAGATTACACATTTTATTCCCATATACATTTATCCTACTCACAAATTGATGTGATATTAGTAATAAAGGATCTGTTAGACTACATTGAGTAATATCAAATAGGTTGCTTCTGTAGTACTATTGATCAAAGATCAGATTCAGAGGTCCTCTAGAGCTCAATGGTGGTTAAACCCTTTTTTGATCACTAACCCTGCATTTAGGGAGAAGATTATGGGGGTTTACAGGAGTATTTTGAAATAAATGACAATGGCCAATGTAATATATTCACTTCATGGAATGCCCATAGGCGGTTATCTATGACCCAAAAGCAATAGGGAACAGATTTGCTGAGTTTTATAAATTGCTATACAATATCGTTGAAACCACTAAAGTAACTCAACCCACTATGCAACATGTAGATGAACTTCTGGGAAAAATACAACTTCCCCAAATTCATCACATGCATTGGACGAAACTTAGGAAGTTGGAAGTATCAAAAGCAATACTAACCTTTCCTAACAATAAAGCCCCTGGTCAAGATGGCTTTACTCATATATACTACAAAACATACTCTAACCTTTTACATATATGACCAAAACTTTAAATGAAGACTTCTCCACAGGTAACTTTCCATGAGAAACCTGGAAAAGATCTGTCTTTAGTACAAAATTTTAGACCGATTAGTTCATTGAACACTGATTTAAAAATATGTGCTAAAGTGATAGCTACACGTCTCCAAGGCATTATAACGGAAATTATAGACCCAATGGGATTTACAATGGGACGAGGTGCCCCTGACGGTACACGAAGAGCCATAAATATTCTCCACTTGTTCCATTAGTCTCGAATGCATTCTCTGCTTCTATCTCTGGATATGGAGAAGGCATTTGACAGAGTAAATTGGACTTACCTAGCTAGAGTACTAAGTAGATTAAACTTCCCCCCAGAATTGACTACAGCAATTATGGCATTGTACACAGGACCTTCAACTCAAATAAATACAAATGGGATACTATCGGCTCCCCTTGACATAACTAATGGGACATATGCAAAAAGTAGGCTTATTTGCTGATGACACCATTATTTACCTATCACAACCTTCCCAATCACTGAACAATCTGATGGTACTAGTACATAGATACTATGAGGTATCATATTACAAGCTTATGAAACAAAAATACAAGCTTTATGTATTAACCTCCCAGATGTGGAAACCACTTTGATTAAACAATCCTTTCAGTTTGAATTGAAGGAAAAAGTGACAAAATATCTCGGAATTGATATTATGATTTCCTCAAGTGCCATGGTTAAAGTAAACCTCAATAGAATATACCAAGAGGTGTGTGCTGATATTAAATCTTGGAAATGTCAATATCTATCATGGTTAGGAAGACTCCAGGTTTTAAAAATGTTGGCATTACCAAAAATATATGTGTTCAGAACTATTCATATTCCATCACTATATATATATAGTGAAACTACAGTCAATATTTAACCAATTTTTGTGGGCCAATCAAACCAGAGTTGCACACAACTACCAAAATCTGAAGGTGGCCTCAATTCACCGAACATAATGGGATACTACAAAGCAGCTACCCTTGACCAGCTCAAAGCTTGGATGACACTAGACATGGAGAAACGATGGGTTCAGATTGAACAAGAACTGATAGCTCCATTATTACCACAAAGCTTAGGCACTCTGAGACCCATCACACACATTGATTTGCAAAAGGTCCCTCCTACAGTAGCCCATTCAATGTCAATATGAGAAATCATAAAAAGGACTGTAAAACTTCCCAGCACATTTCACCTATTGCACCAATTGCAACATTGGAACTGCTGATTCCAGATCTTAAACTACACCAATGGGGAGAGTTCTGAGTAGCTCCGATTCATTATCTCACTATAAAATGTCAATTGCTGTCTTTCAAGGAACTACAACAAAAATAATCAATTTCCCAAGAATGGTATTCTACCAATATCTGCAGATCCGACACTATCTAAACTCAATTTGATGCCTACCTCTCAGAACCCCAACCAAGGGTGAAAGATGGCTAACAAACCTATCACATGTGAAAGGAGGCATATCACTATGGTACAAAGCAATATTACCAAACATTGAGATTAAACAAACTAATACAGTTCTGTCCTCTGAAGGCTGGGTACAAATATTTTCTACTCCTACCAAAGTCTCTAGGTGCATCACCCACTTGGAAACTGTAAGGAACATTTTATATGACTGGTATATGACTCCAAATAAACTCCACTGCTTGTATAAAAACATACCGAATACTTGCTGGAGATGATGTCACCAAAAAGGTGATATGTTTCACATATGGTGGGAATGCCCTAACCTCCAACAGCTATGAACACAAACTGAGACATTCTGTAAAACCTCTTGGAACTTACAAATCCACTTCACACCTGAAGTAATATTGCTAGGACCTAGTATCCCAAAAGAACTGTTCACTATCATATATCACATGATCTTTGCTACTAGACAACTAATAGCAAGGAAATGGAAATCAACAGAAACGCCCACAAAACTTGGAAATGGACTTACACTACCATTATGAAAAAATGGCTGCATTGACCACCAATAATGCAGGAAGATTCTATAAAAATGGTCAAAATGGTCCTCTATGAGACCCATAGCAGATACAAAGACTTTGTTGTATAATGTAACCTAGGAGCGCATACCCCCCCTTCTCTTTTTTTTTCCTCTTCCTTCCTAACTTTATCTTAATATATGTAATACCTGTTACAGTTTTGCTCATGCGAGCATTACTTAATGTTTTAAAATGTGAAACTAAATAAAGAAACACATTGAAAAAAAAACCCAGCACAAGTCAAATATCTTCCATAGAAGCCAATACAACAAGACTATGATGATTGATAATCAGAATATACAGACTGTGCTGGGTCTGTGAATACCAATATCTACACGGTCACTG
>CM044446.1:69337882-69357124 GCA_024363595.1 Xenopus borealis | reverse complement strand
TTTCCGCAGCACATTCTTCTGGGTTTAAAACTTCTAAAGAAGTGGAACTTGAGTTTTAGGTACATGGAAAATCTCCCTAGAAAGGAATTATATAGATTGGTGCTTGATTCTTTTTTTACTTCTGCACTGATTTTGAAAGATTGCCCTACTATAAATTTGGGAGATTGCATCAAATTTTTGAATGGCCATAGGCTTCCTGCAAAACTTTTTGACAATGCATGGCTGGCGTTACAGGGAAAACTTTTCTTAAGAGGAAATGTGAGCTATCTAAATATTGTAGAAAGATTCTGTCCTTGGGGATGAGGAGAAGAAGAAACTACGGACCATTTTTTGCTAAACTGCTCAGTTTCCCACAATCTTTATGAACGTGTCCTGACAATACTGGGTATTAAGGGCCTTTGTAGGGGAACTTATGAGGAAAGGGCCTATGGTATCATTAGCAGGAAACATTCACTGGAGAAAGAAACAATTTTTATTATTTTTTCTGTAATTCATATGACTTATGGATGAGTAGGTGTAGCAAAACCTTTGGGAGGGATGAAGGAACCATGGATCTGACTGTTAAGAACATTCTTAAAGATTTGTATTTCATCAGATTTAAAGAAATTAGTAAAAATAATGAAAATATAAATTGGTGGAGGGGAATTAATTTTGCATGGGAAATTTCTTTTGATGATATTTAATTTTCTATATGTAAATATTGTTCATTCATAATCTGCCTATTATTTGAAAGTTTGAAT
This sequence comes from Xenopus borealis, assembly GCA_024363595.1. Classification (NCBI taxonomy): domain Eukaryota; kingdom Metazoa; phylum Chordata; class Amphibia; order Anura; family Pipidae; genus Xenopus; species Xenopus borealis. Next base: position 69,356,384 of record CM044446.1, on the reverse strand, counting down.
GTTTGTATAATCTGGTTTTGCTAATGTTTTTATTTAAATTATTTAATAAAAATCCCTATCCCCAGCAGTAAATGAAGGGAGAATTTCACTGCATATAGTAAAGTTTCTTATAAAAATGGTAGAAATGTTTTAACTGAAGTATATTGGAGATAGATTTCTTTTTCATTAAAGAAAGTAAAAATTTGATTTTTTTTTTTGCCTTTACATTCCCTTTAAGAAGATTTTTTAGAAATTCCATGAAAACTGATCACTGTAGCAAAGTTTTGCAGTTTGGTAGCCTAGTAAAAACAAAAATTTACTAATTTTGGATTTGGCACAATGTGTACTTTCTAAAAACATATGGATTTCTGGACTCTGCTCATTCTTAGGTCCTGTTATAACTCATTGCAAACAAGGTGCTTATTTTGGAGTAACTGAAGTGACAAATTTGTGTGCACTATTTTAATATTGTGGAAATACATACCACATATTTTGATAATGCTTACTAGGCATTCAAGTGTTCAGAAGATCCCTGGCATGTATTTTTATGATGTTTTATCTTGGTACCTATTAGCATGTACAAGATAAGATGCTAGAAAATGCAAAGATTATCTGTGGAACAGTTTTTCTGTATATGAAATTATATTTTCCAATTAGAAAAAAAACAGCCAGGACATGTTATGATTATACATAATGGCAATATGAATAAAGCCAGACAGATTTTGTTTTCTGAAATAATCAGAATCTTTTACTTGGAGCATGTGTTTTTCAATGTGAAGAGCCTGCAGAAAGCAGAAGATTAATAAAAGATGTGACTGGTACACAAGAAAGAATTTCATGGACTGGAAGTGTCTGTTCTTTTCAGTGACAAATAGTTCTTCAATCCATGTAGGCTACAGAAAACTAAAACATTACGTGACTTCTACTCCAAGATAACTTTGGTACTATACTTTTAACACAAATACATTTGCATCGTGCCTCAAAGGATCACAATATTTTTTTTTCCGGTCCCTAACAAAAAAATAAAATGATTCTATTGAGTCTGGTACACTGGTCATTATATTGGACATAATGTAAAAAGCAGAGAAGTTAAAAGTACGTACAATTTTCATTCATTTGGCTGTAAAATCTGGCCTTCTTACAAAATATATAGGGGCTTATTTATATTTGGGGACATGGAAACATAAGGACCTGTAGGTTTAGAATTATACATTTGTCTGCACCCAAACAACAAATTGCACTAATTTAGTTTTATAATTGTGCTTTATGTCATTGATGTAGCAAATGTGGTAAATAATTCTAGGTAATTTTTCCATCTTTGAATATAGGTGAAAGGTATGGAAGAGGTATGGAAGAGAGGTGCTAAACTAACCAAAAAAATGCTCCCCACAGAGCAACAAAAACATACAATCTTGTAAATATTGGGTCTGGACATTCAAAAAATGCAATAACACAGTGGTATGAAATATAAGAAAAAATGTCCCCATAACAAAGGCTATCACGCCAAACTGTTGGGGTTAATTCTCATTGCTGGCAAGTGTATCTGCTAGGTTCTTTTTTGCCTTGACTTACCCATTTTGTGGTATGTATTTTCAATGGATAATGTTGTATGTACATTATGTATATATATTTTTTGTAAAAAAATGTGTTAGGCATATGTGTACATTTACTGAAAATGTATATAAATTATTTTTCTTATATTTCATACCACTGTGTTATTGCAGTTTTTTTACAAGATTGTAAATTTTCCCATCTTTGTTTGCCTGATCATCAGAGTTATGTCACAGTCAAGTGATGCTTAGGCAGACTAAATACAATCCTCTAGCTTTTACCATGCATTTTAAAGGTTACACTCACATTGCCTTAGCTACATTTTATTCACATATTTATAAGCTATTGTGTAGAAACAGGGGCAATTCATAAGGGATTCATTAATTACCTATTCATTTACAGGTTTTACATGGCATATACATTTTGAGTAGGGATGGCGCGAACATCCGCCGTTCGCGCTCGCCAAAAGTTCGCAAACGTCGCGCGACGTTCGCCTTTTGGGTTCGCGCATAGTTGCGCGACTATTTTCAGCATTTCTATGGCGAATTTTTTCTGTGCTTCAGTGGCTGCGACTATTTTCAGCATTGATATGGCGTTTTTTTTCTGTGCTTCAGTGGCTGCGACTATTTTCAGCATTGATATGGCAAATTTTTTCTGTGCTTCAGTGGCTGCGACTATTTTCCGCATTGATATGGCGTTTTTTTTCTGTGCTTCAGTGGCTGCGACTATTTTCAGCATTGATATGGCGTTTTTTTCTGTGCTTCAGTGGCTGCGACTATTTGATTTTTCAGATACATTTGTGCCCTTGATCCCCCTCTGGCATGCCACTGTCCAGGTCGTTGCACCCTTTAAACAACTTTAAAATCATTTTTCTGGCCAGAAATGTCTTTTTTAGCTTTTAAAGTTCGCCTTCCCATTGAAGTCTATGGGGTTCGCGACATTTGCGAACTGTTCGCGCGTTTGTCGCAAGTTCGCGAACGCGTCCGCGAACTTTTTTGCCGCGGTTCGCGCCATCACTAATTTTGAGTGGTAAAAATTTAAATATTACATTTCATCAGTATGAAAGTACCTCTGTAATAGATACATTATACAATGTTTGTACAGTATTTGCATTATTAAGACACAAAATAGTAAATTTATTGTACATACTGTAACTAGTTCTGCTAGTTTTCTGTTACTCAAAATTCTGAAAGGTAATCCTAACACATGTGGTTTTCAAGTTAATGATGAAACCACTTGGATTTCTGTGTTAAATGCATCATGTTTCAAGATATCAGCGCTACGCAACAAGTTGGCGCTATAGAAATGCATGTTAATAATAAAATAATCAGAATTAGCTGTGTTATGTAAAGTACTGTAAACTTATTTAACACATTTAGGGCCATATTTATCAAAATGTGGGTTCAGATTTTAATAAATAAAAAAACAAAATAGAAGGTGGGTGAGTTTTTATTTATTAAAATCTGAACTCATATTCAATTCAGTGAGAAAAAGTTATCTCATGGTTTATCAGGTGAAAAGTTGTGGACGAGATTCAATTCAAGGAGAAAAAACTTTTCTCCAAATTCAGTTCCAGTTTTTTCCCATAGACTTCAATACAGTTTTCACTTGATAAACTATGAGATAACTTTTCTGAATTGAATTGCATCTCAAATTGAATCTCGTCCATGAGTTTTCACATGATAAAACCTTTTCATGTTGAATTGAATCTGGCCCAATAACTGCAATAGTTTTATAAAAATAGTGTTATTGAGGTGATTAGTACTTTTTTTTTTAACTACACACAGTATTATAGGGCAGATTTAGGGGGTTTAGTTATCAAGCACAGAATATTCAAAATTCAAAAAATTTGTAATTTTGGGACAAAAAAATTAGAATTTATTAAAGTCTGATGGTCTGAAAAGTGAGACCCTGAAAATCCAGCATCTCAAAGTTCTAGAGGTCCTGCATTAGTCAAGGGGAAGGTCCCAGTGTCTCTGCTGCTGTCCATACCGATAGCTTATAATTTCAGGGATTTTGGACCAAAAAGTCAGAAAAATTCGCACTTTTCGAGCAAACCTCCAAAGTTATCGGATTTTTGCCCAAATCTGTTTTTTTCTGACTTTTTAAATGATAAATAAGGTCTATTCGGGCAATCGGAGTTGCTTGGATTTCTAACCTAGACATACTGAGATAAATATGGACCTTGATAAATAAACCCCAAAATGTGGCAAATAATTTGCCACACATTGCCAGTCAATGCTATGTTAATTTGTTAACTGTCTTTTTCTTTAAATAACTTTCACCGAAATTTACTTTGAAAAGTAGAATACAACACTTTTGTGTCAGTAGAAATTGATACAAAAGGGCAGACTTACTAACCATAAAAAATTTGCAGCGCCCGCTTCGTGCTCAGAGTAACACTTCGCCAGGTGAAAATTTGCAGAGACAAAGCTAATTTACTAAAATGCGTTACTTCAGCAATGCAAGTACATCAAAGCGAAGATGCACTAGCGTTCATTTCTGCATAGTGCAAATTCACTTGAGATATTGCACTCAGGCTAATTTGCATACGGCAGAAAATTAAAGCAAATACATTACATTCCACTGTGAATTACACGTGGCAAAGGGATCTCTATAAAGATAATAGAGTTATTATGCCCTACACATCGGCCCACTGTATAGCTAATGTTCGATTTGTTAGAAAATGTATGGTGGAAACCGGTTACACAAAAATATTTTATAGGACTTTTGCAGCCTATCACCCTGAAAAAAGTAAAAGACACCAGTGTTTTTTCAACTTTGATGCTTTTTCCACTGACTAAATATGATGTAAGTAATAGAAGATTGAGGAAGATCTATGCACTCCATTGCACTTCACCTGGTCTGAGCTGGCGAAGGCAAGCCTGGGCAGGGCTGGGTCAAGGTAGTTTAGCACCCTAGGCAAGGTTTCCAATCAGCACCCCCCCACCCCCCGCCGTCCAGGCCCAGCCATATCCACCATTAATACTGCAGGCCCTAAGCCCACACCACCGGCTGTACCTGTGCTGTACCCAACCCAAGCCCCCATGATCTGTACCTGTGCCACTGCCAGGCCAGATAAGCAGCCAACAATGCGCCCAGGCCCAACCATATCCATTAATACTGCAGTTTGCAGCTGTAGGCCCCAAGCCCATGCCCCCACCATACCTGTGGCCAACACAAGCCCACATTATCTGTACCTGTGCCAGAAAGAATTAAAAGGCAGGTACAGCTGCCAAAAGCCCAACAGGAAAGAGCAGGCAGGTCTCTTCAGCAAGATGACCCTTTACTGCTCCCCTCTAGCGCGCACAGCAGGTCTTCTCTGCCCAACCGATCTGGCTTTTGTAATGACTGACTGCAACTGATGTCTCGCGCCAGCCCTGCAGCCTACTACGTATGCGCGTCAGAGCGTCAACGTGGAACTGGAAGGTGCCAAGTCTCGTTCCAGGGTGGTGGAGCCCACACAGAAACACCAGGCTAAAACAAACCCCAGAGAGGGGTTGGGGCATGCACATTTTATAAATTATAATGCTTTTAATAAAGGCCCACAAGCCAAGTGAATTGAAAAGCAAAATGAAAAATTCCCCTGAGAAGTGCGCCCCCCCCCAATGATTGCTCCCTAGGCAGTTGCCTACCCTGCCTAACCTTTTGCCCCAGCCCTACGTCTGGCAAAAGAGGTAAATGTCAGCAAAATCCACATTTTAGTGAATTTCACAGTAATGTCCATTCGCCAGAGTGAAAAGTCACCTGGCAATAGAGTGTGAATGACCGATAATTTGCCCTGAATTCCCGCCTGCCGAATAAATTCGCCCATCACTAGTTACAACTTGTAAACACAATCCCACTTTAAATAAAAAAAAATAAACCAGCATTTTGCCTTTTTTTTTATAACTTCGGCATACAGAATAAGATGTCACTGAAAAGATTGAGCAAGATGTGGCTTCATTTTATCAGTTCAGCAGGTATAAACTGGCAAAGCAGACACTGGCGAAAAGGGTAACATATTGTTAAATTTGCACATCAGTGAATTTGAGAACGATTGTTCACCTGAGCGAAAATTTGTTAATGCTGAGCTCTTTCGCTAGTGAATTGTCCTCTATGCCTGTAAGTAAATTTTGGATGTCCCTGCAGATTGTCTTTCTGGTAAATATTCACTAGCGACACACTTCACCCTTTAGTAAATTTGCCCCAATATAACTGGAGGAGTCACAGTGGAACATGTTTTTTTTTACTACTGAGTGCCAGTAATGTAACTAGAGGGGGGCGGGCCCTGGTGCATGACATGCAGCCGGGCCCCCCGCCCCCCTCCGTATGCAATTATCTTGATGGAAATCGCCAAAGCGCCAGGGAAATCAGCATTGCGCGAGCTGCCGGGGGGGCCTGAGGGGGTGCGGGCCCTGGTGCAATTGCACCCCCTGCTTCCCCGGTAGTTCCCCCACTGCTGAGTGCTATTCTCAAATGTACCAAGGAGCTGCTATCTTTTGTTAGGGAGCTGCTATCTGGTTACACTCCCATTGTTCTATCACTCCAACTTGCAGTGCAGGAGTAAAGTGTAAAACTAAATTTTTTCCAGGTTTATTGTATACCAAGTCTGGTAAAAAATATTCCATCTCAAACCTGCTGAGGTCATGTAGAAGTCAAGGGCAAATATCTCTTTTACAATTGGAAGATATCATAATTTGTGCTGGGTTTTGTACAAAAATTCAATAAAATATGTGGTTTTCGGGCATCAAAGCTTTGTTACTTCTTTAACTGTCCTCCTTCAGATATGAATTTTAAATTACTTTCTGTAAACAACCAGTTTTAGAGAGATGAGCTGTGATCGACTTGAGTCCCAACAACCCAAATCTGCCAGTCAGAACTGAAGTATTTTGAAAAAAGGGTAGAAGACACAGGAATATAAATACCAGGATATTCACTATCCCAAAGAGTGACTATACTTTACTTACAATTAACTAAATCAAAATTTCAGGACATCATAATGCTTTTCAAAACTTGCTTATAAACAAACAGTATGAAATTATTTTCAGGGTCAAAGTCTGTTTTTGTTTTGTCATAATATTGTCCCTTTCAAGTAAAACCCCAAGTGACAATAAGGCAGAAATAATTATGTTTACAACAAGCATGGCAAACATCACCAGACACAAGCAGGCCAAGGGGCAGACTCTGACTTTAGTGACCTTGTCTGTGACTATGATATAAAATCCACATGCACTTTTCTTTTAACTGGATTAAAAACATTCATTCAATATAGCCATCATTGTATATTAATTGTTTTCAATTTCTTTCCAAACCATTCCTTCCTTTCCCTGTCAAAAACTTGCCTCATCTATAGTAATTAATTTTACTTTAAATTCTCTCTTTTCCCACAATCCCATTATAGCTTTTATTCCCCTCCTTATTTTGAAATTCATAAAGCTCATAAGTCTCTCACATACACAAACAAATATATGTATATGCTAACTTAGATCTATCTCATCTACCAGACAACCTTCTGTCCCACCACCATTATTTGGACTCACCATTTTTCTGGTATGTTATTTAGGGTATTGGATATGCTAGTATTACATTTCTTTATGGTTTCCAATAACCGGTTGGAGTAGACCAGTGGGGCACTGACTGATGTCTGCTTCCTCCAGCTGATCGTGGCCACAAGAGGGAAAGAAGTGTTAGGTTCTAAACAACTGGGAGGGAGGGGTGGTGGCATTTTGAGAAGTTGACTGGAGTTTGCAACTGGAGTTGGGGGCACTCAGGCAGTAGCTCCATGGGTCCCAGACACCCCACTCTGACGCTGGTTGTTATTTGGCAAGACAACAAAAGTTGTGGCAAGTTTAGTCTCCCATTAAAAAAGCAGTTGGTGAATACTGGCATATGATAAATTCTGCAATAGATAGCATCTAGAAGGCAGCCATCCCAATAAATATCTGCCTATAACCCATGACAAATCATTTTAGCACATAAGTAGACATGATCATATTTTTTCACCTGATTTGCAGTGAAATTTGTATTTCTATGAGTGGCGATTTTCTTAAACAGGGAGAAAAAATTACAATTGACTCCAATGCCTATTGACTCCAATGCATATCACAGATATCTCCATGGTTTCAATGGGTTACACAGACGAAAGCAAACAAACATGTTGTTATGGCAGTAACTGTTACAGTTTATGTTACTATAGGAATGTGCTGCTTGAATCAGCTGTGTAGTGCATAATTTCCATATCAATAATTTGTGCTATTTGTCTACCAAATATTAGTATCTTTCACATTCTTTACTTTTCATTATGAATTACCATAGTTTCAATTAAAAATTATTAATTTGCTTGTTAGTTAAACATTTTGATATAATCCAAATAAGAGGAGGTGCAAAAATGAAAATTGTCTCCTGCTTTAAAAACATAAAGAATGTGACATTTTTAAATTAAATTTTAACATACAGTAGCTATAACTAAGTTAAAATGAATTATCTTTTGTAGTTCACATCACTGTAATAAAAAATAATTGTTGAAATAATTTTAGAGAGTTTTCATTTATGACCTTTGTACAACATATGCTTCAAGCTTACAGGTGACTACTACAAGAAATGGTTCATTGGTTTATGTAATGGCCCGTGAGTCTACAAATACTCATTCTGATCACTCTTTGACTGATGTTGGATAAGTCCCTTTATCTCTCAATGCCACTAGTTCCTGAAATAGATTAGAAACACTACAGGTCCCAAGATTTACAACGCCTGAATGGTTCCACCATGTTCTACTGCACAATAATTGGGCAAAGGGGAGGGGGAGACTAAAAGCGTGATTTCATTCCAAAAAAACTGTTCTTTTTTTATAGGAATCTGTGAGTGTGATGTGAGAATAGATAACAAAGAACAACAAGAACAGAATATTGCTATTGTGAACATTGTAATGCAATGTTTGTAATGTAGGTATTTCATGTATTTGTATTATTTCTTAAGAATACAATTTCCTTTGAATATGCATATGTCTGTAGATCTATGTATATCTATCTATCTGTTGCTCTAAATCTGCATAGTTTTTGTAGAGAATAATGCTAACAATTTATCTACCATCTATTTTTCTCTAGAGGGTAATATTTTGAATTATTAAATGGATGTTGTATCTTGTGGTATATAATATTCTGTAAGGAAATCAATACAATAGGATGGATTATTTTTCATCTCTGCAGATTGATGACTAATTACACCACTTGTAAAGGACCTCTGCTATGCCAAATAAAACAATTAGTGGCCAAAACTGGGCTTATCTATTTAGTTTTCTTTATATGCATAAATCCATAACAGATTATCTTGCCATTGTATTATTTTGATCGAGAAATGATAAAATGTTTTTTTTATGCTGCTACTGAGCAGAGCTACTTGCTGTGACTTTTGTGCAGAATGGTATTTGTTCAAAGCATTGCCAATATGTTAGAGGGATTGTGAGAGGCAGTGGAAAATTTAGCCCCAAACACACTATATACAGTACATGTACCTGATATACATTACCTGAAGACTGGAGCAAGTTTCAGCATTAAAATTCACAGCCTGGAAAAATAGCAAGCAGACATTATTATTTTTCACCTCATGACTTCTGAAAAAATAACTCTGCAATTTGAGTAAAAATGGTAATTTGCTTTCAAAAAGGCCACTTTCTGCCATGCATTGGGGCAAATTCACTAAAGCGCGAATCGTCTAACGCTAGCGCTAATTCGCATTACTTAATTTCGTAACTTCGCAAATTCACTAACACTTACTCTGGCGAATTTTTGCTAGCGAAGTAGATAGACACTTCGCACCCTTACGCCAGGCGAAGTTGCGCACTGACGAAGGATAGTAATTACGCAAATTCACTAAGATGACCAATTTACTGAACGTTACCACTTATGCTAGACGTTACTTCACCATTAGTGATGGGCGAATCTCCCCCGTTTCGCTTCGCCGAAAAATTCACGAATTTCCAGTGAAATTCGCGAATTGGCGAAAAAATTCACGATACAAAATGAGTCACGTTTTTGACGCGCGTCGCTTTCGTCACGCCGCGTTGTATTCGTTGTATTCGTTGCATCGTTTGCGACGTGCGTCGCGTCGTTTTCGTCGCGTCGCATCAAAAACGATGTGCGAATGTACTGACTGTAACATATACTTCTATTATACTTTGAAATTCGCGCCAAATGCAAATTAGGCATCGCTAGCATAAATGCGCTTTGCCTGGCGAAGTAACACTAGCGCAACTACACTACCATTCGCCGACCTTAGCGTAACTTTGCACTTTAGTGAATTTGCGTAGCACTGGCGAAAATTCGCCTGGCGAAGTGCGGTGAACGTTAGAGAAGGCAACACTAGCATATTTTCGCCGCTTAGTGAATTTTCCCCACTGTGTTTGGAAATGGGTCCTATTGTCTGGATTAGTGATGGACGAATCTGACCCATTTCACTTCACTTAAAATTCGCAAAATGGAGAAAATTTGCAGAAATTTTGCCCAAATGCAATGAAGTCTATGGGCGACAAAAACTATTAGCATCTACAGGCATAATTTTTGTAGCAAAACAAGGCAAAAATGTAGCTCATCACTGGTCTGGATCTTTAATGCAACATTAAAGGCACCTTCCATTATTGTGCTTTATTTACCAGAAAGTGCTTCAAGCTTACTAGAGAGCACCCATTTCGATTGGAAGAAAGGAGATTCCGTCTAAATATCCAGAAGGGATTTTTTATAGTGAGAGTGGTGAAGATGTGGAATCCTCTCCCTGACTGAATCATACTGGCTCATAAATTATATAGCTTATATAAGAAACGGTTGGATGGATTTTACCAAATGATGGAATACAAGGTAGCTTATAGTACAAGTTCATCCAGGGACTGGTCCGATTGCCATCTTGTAGTCAGGAAGGACTTTTTCTCACTCATTTCATAGCTCCTCAACAGTTTTTCCAGTCTGCTGCCAAAATCTCTTCTGGCTGCAGGTTCAAACTGAAGTGGAAGTAATGTTTCATCTTTGTCATAATAAAGAATGTTAATCAAGCATTTCTTTTAAGATGATGTAGGAACCCATAGGATTAAGAAGCTCTATGGCATTAAATACCTACAGGCTCTATGGCATTAAATACCTACAGGTATTAAATACCTTCAGTTCCCTCAGTTACTGGGTGGAAGGGAATGTAGTTAAAGGGATTGTTCACCTTTGCGTTAACTTTAAGTATAATATAGAGAGTGATTTTCTGAGACAATTTGCAATTGGTTTTCATTTTTTATTATTTGTGGTTTTATTGTTATTTAGCTTTTTATTCAGCAGCTCTCTATTTTTGCAGTGTCAGCTATTTATTTTCTAGGGTACAAATTCCCCTAGCAACCCTGCATTGATTTGAATAAGAGACTGGATTATTAATAGGAGATGGACTGAGTAGAATGATAAGTAATAAAAAGTGGCAATAACAATACATTTGTAGCCTTACAGAGCATTTGTTTTTAGATGGTGTCAGTGACCCCCATTTGTAAGCTGCAAAGAAACAGAAGAAAACTGCAAATCATTAAAAAACTATGAAAAATAAATAATGAAGACCAATAGAAAAGTTTCTTAGAATTGGCCCTTCTACAATATACTAAAAGTTAACTTGAAGGTGAACCACTCCTTTAAGTAAATTAATTTGCATATGGATGCTAAATGCCTCACTTTTAGTTTTGTTGTTTGCAAGGACATTTGGCACCGTCTGTCTATTTTTCTGTATAGCAGCAAAAGAGTTGCAGTTGCTCAACACCCTCACTTTCCTCTTCCACTTTGAGAAGACACACACTAGAGTCTAGTGTAACCCATGTTCTACTGGTACTAGTCCAGGAAGTCAGTTATTGAGTCAAAATAGTTACACAATATTCATATTTTTGTGATCTTACAGCTTCTATTAGATGAATAACATCATGGCTAGATAAGAAACAATAGACTGTTTAACTGATATTTTGAATGTCTTTTGCTCAAAATCAGGTTCCAACTTGATTAAGGCTATAAGGGTGGGACCAAAATTGCCAGTTGGTAATTGTCTGTTTGCAGTATTTATGGTTTCACTGGTCATGCTTATGGAAAATATTTGCTTAGGTAATAATTTGGGCCTCAAGATTGGGTTTACATTGATGTTGGTATGATGGCACATAGGCACCCCCTTGGTAAATTCCTCATAGTCTCATAAATGTTGTTATAGCTTTTAATCACTTTTTTGAAAACCTTGAAAAACACAGGCTTTTTTTCTATCCTTGTATTTATTAATTGTTTATTACAGAACATCATTAGATGTCACTGAACTAACCTGATAAATGCTTTGCCCACCTGTACAGATAACAAAGGCCAGTGTGCAGAAAAGAATATATTGAGATAATGGGTACACATCCTGCATCTCAGAGGACTAAACTAATGCAATACCAACTGATGAATAAATGTGGAGCATAGGTAAAGTAATGGTGATTACATCAATTTCCCCACTTCAGAACTGAAAAACTAATACAGAATGAAAACAATCTGTATTTTCAACCCTAAAGTACTATAATTAGCAACAATCTATACTTTACACATGCTGTGCTTGAATAACAAAGGGAAAACAAATATTCCATGTGTGCTGTGTTTTTAAGGTTAGATTTCATTCAGAAAAAATGCTGTTTGACAACACTGTGGCTTCCTCTGCATAGCAAACTTTAAAACAAAGTGATTTAAACTGCTGCATTTCAGCTGAAGAGCAAAGATAATGACCCAAAATTTAAATCCAGGCAATATCAGAAGTACTTTCCATTCTTATCTGCAAGGAAGATGTCGCAAACAAGCATTCTATACTGGCATATTGGAATGATGATGAGGAAAAGCTGCTGAATGCTTTATTGATTCTGAGGTCTGAATTAGGTATCATACTAGATAAACTACAATAACGGAACAGTGATTATTTGTCTACAGTCAAAAATAGGTTTTTATGTTCAGGTCTTTTATTCTATTCTTATAATTTATGGGCAGCTAGGAATAGGTGTTCTGGTTCCTTTGCTGAGCTGTTATCAATCACAATCTCAATGAATCTGTCTAGTGATGGTACTTGGTTAAAGCAAACTGAGTTTACACAGTGATTGTATTTTTTACACAAATATGGTGCAAATATGTGACTGCCTCCCAATCTCCTTCAGAATCAAATTCAAATTACTAACCCTCACATTCAAGGCCCTTAACAATGAAGCCCCTCCCTATATTTCATCTCTGATCTCCAAATACACTCCTACACGCAACCTTCGCTCTGCTTCTGACCTTCACCTCTCTTCTCCTCTAATCACTTCTGCCCATTCTCGTCTACAAGACTGCTCTCGGGCTTCTGCTTTTCTCTGGAACTCTCTGCCTCCAGCTGTCAGACTTTCTCCTTCTTTCCATACATTCAAATGCTCCTTAAAAACCCACCTGTTTAGAGAAGCTTATTCAATGTACCTTAAATAATCAATCACTGCTGTATCATAAATCACAAATTGTGTCTGAAACCCTAATGTCTCAATTGTACCCTAACCTTTAGTTTGTAAACTCTAATCTTTAGGGCCCTCTAATCCTATTGTATCTGTAAATCCTTGACTGTTATCCACTTTTTATTCCCTGTTTGTTATAACTAAGGAAAGCACTGCGTATCTTGTCGGTGCTATACAAATAAATGATGATGATGATGGTGTTGGTTCATCCAGGAAGAGATAGCTACTAAGAAGTCTTCTATCTGGGTTTGAACGTCAGTGGTTAGTGTCTAAATATATCTGAATGGCTTACAGTTAATTTTTAAGGTCAAATTAAGACAAAAGGTCACCTAAAGTGAGAGTGTACAAGGAGAACAATAGAGGACCAAGTATAGAACCTTGAGGCACCCCCACATTAAGATGAACAGGAGGAGAGGATTTGTTTGCAAAAGTAAGAGTGGTCAGAAAGGTAGGAAGAGAACCAGGATTCAGCTTGATCACAAATACCAACTGAATTGAGAACTTGCATTAGAAAAGAATGGTTAACAGTATCCAAAAAGGCCAGGAGAATGAGAATAGAGTAATGCCCTTTGGCCTTATCAGTCTGGAGATCATTGCCATTCTGCATCAGGCTCAGTGGAATGTGCAGGTCAAAAGCCAGACTGCATAGGGTCAAGCAGATTATTGATTCAGAGAAAGTTAGTAATACAGGAGAAAACAAGACGTTTCAGAAGTTTAGAGGCTAGCGGTAAGAGATAGATAGGATGGCAGTAAGGCAAACAGGATGGGTCCAGTGTAGCCTTTTTCAGGATGGGCTTGATACCAGCCTCTTTGAATGTTGAGGGGAAAGTAGAAGAATTTACTGAGGAATTGAATATATGAGTAAGTACTGGAGTAAGGACAGGAGCACACTGTTTTAATAGAGGTGATGTTATACGATCAAGTTAGCAAGTTGTTGATGGAGAGGAAAGGAGAGGTTTAGAGACTTCAGGCTCATATAAAAGATCAAAGAGATGAAAATGGAAATAGAATCTTTATTGGGAATAAGAGTATTGGTATCTGAGGGGTGGGAAAATTGTTTGTGGATAGAGTAAACTTTGCTTTCTGGAGAGGGATGAAGTAGTGTCTAAAAAAAGGGCAACCAAGTTTGGGAGTTTTACTTTGAAAGCAACAAGTAAGTTGCAGGTAAAACTTAGTCCCTTTTGTAAAATGTATAATGAAGCAATAGAATACTTAATGAATCAGATGCAATTTGAGAGTAGGACAGATAGATAGATAGATAGATAGATAGATAGATAGATAGATAGATAGATAGATAGATAGATAATAGATCGATAGCTAGCTAGCTAGATAGTTGATAGATAGATAGATAGATTTGCCTTACAAGCACAACAATGAACAGTTAAGCAAACATTTTTCTATATATACAATGGAATTTGAAAAATAACAACCATTCAAAGGAAAATGTATACTCCTAGACAAGGTAGGTCTCTATAAAAAATATTGCATAAAAGAGCTCATATGTAAAACCTCATCTAAATGAACAATTTCCAAAGTAAGAACTGCCCTCAGGGATCCTAGGATTCAAGGTGCACACAAACAAACCATACATGTTAGGTCACATGAGCCAATTAACAGATAAAGTTCTATCTTTTGCTTCCACACTTCTTCCAGTTAAAGGCACATTTATCAAGGGTCAAATTTAGAAGAATTTAAATGACCCGAAAACTCGAATTTGAATCAAATTCAACCAATCTCGATCAATTCTCTGAAAAAAACTTGAATGTCAGGAAGGTTGCAAACATCATCAAGTTGACCCTGAACCTCTCCCACTGACAAACAGCATTTTGGCCGGTTTTAAGTGGTGAACAGTCAAACTTTTATTCTTGAAGGGCCAGGGTATGATTAATCTCAAAAATCTAATTAGAATTTTTTAATAAACTCAATTGAATTTGACAGTTTTGACCATAAACAAAATTGAAAATTCCAATTTTGGTAAGATTATTTAATATGCCACTTAATATAATGTATGATGTTGCTTAAGTATTCATTTTGGGGTATACATTTCCTTTAAAAAGCTTCTATATTTGTCATGAGCAAGCTATCATAAGAAAAAACAAGGGTAATATAAAGGAGTATTCTGTTATAACATTAATTATGACAGTGTACAGTACATTTCAAGTTATGGCACGCCTCCACCTTATAAAAATCTGTGTTAGGATAAAATATACTCTGACACAAATCTGGCAATATCTCATGGGTCATTTGAAAATAAATCTACCTTCACATTTATAATCACTGGGATGGTGAATATAAAGTAAAACTGTACACCAGGTTCTGCAAATGATTGATTTCTGTGGCATTCAAAATGACAATTTGACAAACTCAGTACAGAATATAAAAGACTTTTTTAGTCATAGCCATTTCTCAAAGGAAGCATTTTTGTTTATACAGATCAGAGATACCAACTAGGTTTGATCATAAACTAGGAGCCTTTTAGCCACACTGAGGTACACCCAAGCCACCCTGTTCTGCCAACAGACATGCCCTGTTCCCTCTCAGAGCACACACCTGGCTACATTACCATTTTTGTTTTCAAGGATTTAGGATGTTTTTTTTAATGCAGTAGGTAACTGGGCATTTACTGTAGGTGACAGGAAGAGAAATTAATGAAACTTCCTAAAAATCAGGATCAGCTGCCTGCCAGGTCAGGCAAAGATGTTTAACAAACTTACAAGATGACAGCCCCCTGTAGCCAACTTTGAAAGCATAAATCATTTGTTTGATTAGGCTTGTGGTGCAGTAAGTTCATTTTTATGTTTCGTATACAAAATACAGCATTTCTAGCCTTATTCTATTTTACACTTTCCTTGCCCTATGTATTTCAGAGATCCCCCAGAGTTGCCTATAAGAAAGCACAATCAATAAGGAACAAATTGGTAAGGGCTGATGTGGGTTCACAAAAAAAATTGAAACAAGAAACATTTGGAATAAGGAGAAATGTTACATTTCCCTGTTTATCGTTTAAAAAATGTAAAGTTTGGTGATACCTTTTATTGGCTAACTGAATAAGTAACAATTGCAAGCTTTCGGAGCACACAGGCCCCTTCGTCAGGCCAAATACAAATAAACATTGAAAAGGCACATTATATATACTAACAGATCACTGAAAAAGGGTTTATGGGCAATGAATTAGAAAGTTACAGATAGACAGAACTTGTAGAAGGTAATAAAAGTAATTAGGGTGGGTTGTAAATAGTCCAGGGGCCTGGATTCAGTCAGGTCAAATAGTTTGAACTAGACTAAGACAGAGTGGGGTAAGGTTAACACAACAGTGCATAATTAGGAATTGGAAACTAAAAAAGGGGAAGATACAGATAAGGGTACCACTGGGTTGGATAGCATATGGAACCATAACTTATCCACTTCACATTCCCACACTGAAAATGGGAATAGTGACCTGTAGAGAAAAGAGAATGATCCAGCCCAGATATTGATAAGTCCCAAGGGTGAAGACTTTAGCTTTAGCCAAGGAAGCAAACACTAGTATAGCCAGCACCTTAAGGAAAATGTCTTTAAGATGTAGATTGTCCTTGGCTGTGTTTTCTTTTGCAGATCTTCGGGTCACAGTTTTAAAGGGTAACTTTAAGACACAACAGGAGCGGAAGGAGTGGGAATTCAAACTTATGAGAAAGTTTAACTCCCTAGAATGTGGCCTGAACAGAGACAGGAGTTTTATGTCCAGATATGACTTTAACTAAGGATATGACACCGAGAAGTTAGCCAATAAAAGGTATCACCAAACTTTACATTTTTTTTTTTTGAATGGCTAACACGGTACTACATCTCAATCCTGTTTATCATGTAAACATTACAATAGCTGCTTAAAAGGGGATATTTTTTACCACCCACAGAAAGGTACAGCAATCAAAATTAAAGGATACCACACCTGTCTATGTTCATATGTGGTATATGCTTTAAAATGTCCTTGCGGACTCAAGTATGTGGGTCAAACTACAAGGCAACTAAAAGATAGAATAGGTGAACACAAATCAGATATTAGGAGGAAAGTGAAACAAAGTCCCATTGCATGGGAAGCTGGTCATTCTGTATCTCAATTATGCTTCCAAGTACTCCAACGGGTTGCAAAACCTAGGAGAGGGGGAGATAGGGTTAAACAATTGCTAAAATGTGAAGCAGGCTGGATTTGCACACTTGATACCTTAAGCCCTAAGGGTATGAATAAAGAATATGATATGAGTGCAGTGATAAAGATGAGTCAAGTGTTATTAACTATCATTGTGTTTTAAGTACTGTTTTTAATTTCCTTATACTGTATTCTTTAACCCTTTTTTAAAGAATATCTACGAGACATGTCAATTGTGTTAAATGATAGACTGGCGTCTGAAATATTGAAGCAAAATATATGTTTCCAGTGAATTTTGTATATATTAATTTGTAATATGGATGGTACAATGTATAAGTCTATCAATGTATGCAATACTGTTTGGTGGCCGCTAGGGTATTTGAGTATAAAGGAAGTGATAATGATACTTTGTTTTAGCTTGAAAAAGGATCTGTTATATCCGAAACGTCGCTATGTTATTGTTGGAATAAAAGTGGTTTTATACCAGAAGTAGAGTGCTGCAATTTGTATATACTTGGATTGGAGGTATGTGGAGGTAAACATACTTTGTTGCGTGCACCCTATTGAGTCAAAAGACTTTGCAGTATACAAGAGTGCTGGATAAAGGTTGTGAAAGTAAAGGTCTGACCTGGCAATGTAAAGTATAGCGCAAGAGGTAAAGTTCAGTAAAGTGGGCATCTTAGTGAATTAGCGTAGTTATGTCCCTTCGTCAGTGTGAAACTTCGGCTGGCATAAGGGTGCGAAGTTGCGCTAGTCTATCTACTTTGCTAGCAAATTTTTGCCAGGGACACTGTTAGTAAATCAGCAAAGTTGCGCAATTATGTCACACGGGTTAGTGCCAGTGCTAGCATTAGACGCTAGTGATAGGAGCATGGGTTACATGTACAGAAGTTGTACTACAACAAAGGATGGATGCCAGAAGATTTTTTGTGGTAAAAACAAAGAAGTAACAAGACAAATATCCCACAGGTTTACTTACATTGATAAGGTATATGCAAGTAGTATTAGCAGTGCTGAGACAGGCAAAGGATAATACAGCTGAGGAATGTGACTCTCATAGGCATTGTAGTCAAGTAGCCAGTGGCGTAACTAGGGAGGAAGCAGATCCCGCAGCTGCAGGGAGGGGGGGGGTCCCGGGAGGAGAGGGGGCCCGGGCGAAATTGATGTTCTCCTGCTCAATGCAAAGTCCCTTGAAGATTTTTCTTGTGTGCAGCAGCGTGTTCTTTTACCTCCTTCCCTCGCTCACTCCCCCCTCCCCTGTCACAGAGCTGCCGGATCTTATTACAGGGAGAGAGAGCAGCCAGGCCAGGGAGCATCTGATTGGCCAGTAGCACAGATAGCAGCGCAGGAGAAAACGAAGCAAGGAAAGC
>CM044446.1:69256062-69312735 GCA_024363595.1 Xenopus borealis | reverse complement strand
CTTTGGATTACTATATATATTTACATTACATTACATTTCTAATACCTGGCTATTATCAGCTTTATTTACCTTTCTTATAACTGCATCCATGAAGTAGCCATCATTAATACCATGAAATATTCACTGCCTATAAATTTGTTATATTTTTGGAGCATCTGATGATTTTCTGCATACTTAGCATTTTCCAAGCTCTCCACCAATGGTTGTAATCCATCCAGCAGCCCCATAAGTAAACTTCAGTAGTCAATAGCATATGTCTAATGGGCCCGTATTCATTATGTAATTACCAAGGGGATAGACATTAAGGTGGAATATCTATATGTATGAGAAATGATGAGTGCATGACAAAACTCAGATATATTTCCTGAATCCCCTCACAAAATTTGGAACATTTCACTTACAAAATAATTTTAGGTATTTAAGTAGCTAACCTATTGTGTCGATGGGAAATCTTTTTGTTGAAATAGACCTACAAGCTCACACAAAGACATCATGACAGCTAGTTAGACAGGGGAAACAGCATACATTTCACAAAAACATGATTTGCATTCCGGGCTTTTGCTATGATTAGTTTAATGGCATCTACGGTTGAACTGCTGCTGTATGGATGCCTGCAATCTGTTAGTCAGATTCTTATTTTAAGGTTATGAACATTTTAGATTTCTCTCTACCATACTAATTTGAACCAACTCTAAGTAGGATGAAGATGATGTTATACTTTCATATCCTTTTTATAATGTGTCTTAGCAGAAAGCAAATAAAAATGAATGTGTATACATGTTCATAGTGGAATAACTGTATAAAAAGTACCAGAAAATAGACTAAGTAAATATTTAACATGCTGCTTAATACAAATTGTAGCATTCATAAAGAACCCCCCAAACAATATCATCCCTGTACTCATTCAAAAAGATTGAAACCACTTTCTGAAAACATAGTTCTATCACATGCCTACCCATAAAAATACAATGCAAAATGTGGATTATCACTTCAGTCTATGCCTGTCATGGGAAACAAGGTCATATTAATTTGAGTTGTAAAAGAGAACTGTAAGGAATGTCAAAGAACTCACCATAAACCCCTTGGCAAGAAATGCCCTCTAGGAGAACTGTCAGTAGCCACAACACACCGTAACCCAAATCCATCTTCACGTTAAAATGGACATATCCAGTCCAGGGACCTTACAGAGGCCAGAATGCACATAAGACCCCTCAGGTCAGAGTTTAGATTCCTCCGCTCTTGACTACTGCTGGTTCCACACAGTGGGACTGGCAGGAGAAGTAATAGAAAACAGATAGAAACAGAGAATAAACAGTATTGCTTTTATGGCAAAAAATAGAAAAGAGCTGATTTCTTCTTAAGTGCAGGTTGGGGGAGAATCCCTGGAAATCAAGTGAAATGCAACCAATGTTTCAGTCTCCCTTAATCAAATACAGGAGATTCCTTGTTTTGGGTTCAAAAAGAAACTAGAGATCATCCCTGGAAGGCAGTTAACGGAGTTGCCTGATCGCAGTCCAACGAAATCCCTTCAGATTTGCCATCCCCCTCTCCATTAGTTGCCATTGCAATGCAAAATCCCAAATCCACTCTGGCAACGGCAGAGAGACAAGGGGTGTTAAGCAGTGGAGATACCTTCGAATGGTGTCAGTGTGCGTGTGTGTTGGAGACTAGTGTAGAAGGATGACTCCCACTCATCGCAGCCAAGCTAATGCCATGGAAGCACAGACACGGCCAAGAGTCCTGCGGAAACCCCTATACCAATGAATAGAAATGAAAGAGAGGACCAATCCCAGCTGGAAGAATGCAAATGAAGCACTAAACCCGGCAGGAAGGGGTCGGGATTGCAGCATATATTAATATTCTTGTCATTTGGTGGAAGGGATGCAGTGACACACAATCCAGAGACTAGACTGCGTGGGGCTCCTGGCACTGTCTCTCTCGTGATGCCAGTGCCAATAGCTGGGAATATTGTCTCAGATCCTGCACCTTGTCTCACTGACTCTTCCCACAGGACACAGGCGCAATTGCTCAGGGTGGTAAAAAAGCGAGTAAGGAGGGGTGGTGAGATAAAGGAGGCAGCTGGGCTCTAGCTCCTAGGCTGTGTGTGTTTGTGCTTGTGTGAGTGTTTCAGTGTGTATGTGTGTGTGTGTATATGTGTGTTTGTGTGCGCGTGTGTGTGCAGCCTAAGCAGGAAGGAAAGGGCTGTGTGTGGTCACGTTTTGTTCTATGTGAAGCAAGTAGGAGCTTGATAGCTGCAGCCGGGCGACGTCAAAGCCTGCGTGTCTCTCTCCTTTCTCTCCCTTCTCTCTCTCTCTCGCTCTCTCTCTCATTCTGCCACCCCCATCTCCCTCCTTCTCCCTCCCTTCCTCCCTCTCTCTTTTCAGCCAAAGCTCATCAGTATGGGTATCACAGAAAGAGAGCTAGATCGATGGAGAAAGAGAGAGAAAAGAGAGGGGACAAGGGGAGGGGGTGTCCTATCAGATCCCTCACCGAGCCCCCTAAGCTACACTCCTTCAACTCATGCAATCCCCCAGCACTGGAACCAATTAGTAATTTAACCCTGTGTTTATCAGACAGGTGACAAGTGTATTGTTGTGTGTGGATTGCCTCACATCTGTGCTCTGACAGAGTAGAGTTTCCCACCACTGATTGGAGGAGGTTGCACTATTTATATGAAGGCTCCCATCCCCCCATCTCCTCATCCTGTTATCTATTTCCATTTGTGGAGGATCGAGTTAATATATCCTCTATCAGCAGTTGAGAAATGTGTCGGTCATGTTAGAGCTGAGCTCATTTCCTAGGTAGAATCAGCACCTTGGACAATGTCCAACACTTCCCAGTAAAGAGCTGGGTGCTGGCGCATGCCAAGTGAGCATCGCTTTTCTTTCCATGAAATAGCAGAAGCCATCATTGCAGTATATCTCATGAGTTTGATGTACTCTAGCCCTATTGGAATGAAGTGATCATAGCAGTTACAGTCTGGCATTACCTGTATATAAAGGGTTACTGCATGAGGTAGAGCATGAACTGTGAATGATGACAAAGTTGGCCCAGGAATGAAGGGTAAAGCCACAGAAGCTGCAAAACACCCCATCAAGGAAAGTGTCACTGATTTTTGCTCCAACATGACTGCATCTCACATCTATTTATGGCACATTCAGTGGGCTTGGATGTTACAGCGGTTTGGGAGCTGGAATCAAACAACAGAAGGGTCGCATGATAGTCAATTCAATGAATCCTGATAATTAAGTTAATCTTTAAGCTGTCCCTTCTGTCACTTATAGAAACATCCAGAAAAAAAGCATTATTTAGAAATAGCTTATGGAATATATTTTTTTTTTTTGTATTCATAAAATGAAATTATTTTTTTTATATTTAAAATCTCATGTAACACATATACAGTACCTCTGTGCTTTGTGGTAAGAATGCTGCAGTCCGACTGAAAATGGGAGAACTGGATAACATTATTCCTAGCATAAATATGAAAGAAAAGATACAACACTTACATATGTCATTTAAGATGTTTGCCCTTTATTTCAAGCCACAGTTAGACTTATGTAGTGAATTGAACATTTTTTGGGGGAGTGGTTTTGAACCCTCCCTTGCTTAGGAATAATTACACACAGTGTTGGCTACAAATCTATAAGCACAAACCCCTCCCCTCATTTCAGATGGAGGCTCCTCAATGTCTCCTATAGTCCATATCTGTGTGATCTGCAAATCCCATGATGCTCTGTGAGTCAGCAATAAAATATTGCTTCCAGAGTTCTTTAACCATTACATTTTTCACATCAGTGGGAATGCTTTTGATATTGTTGTTTTAGTGGATTTGTGTCTGTTCATTCAGGGCAAACTGCCTTGGTAAAATAGTTATCCTCAAGTACAGTATAATCCTGTACTAAAATATGGTTTCCTAAAGAGCAAATCATTTTTTTAAATATAAACATTAGGCTAAACCCAGACATGTTTTGGCCTGTGGATAAAAAAGGGACATAAAACAACCTGACCACTCAGCTCTGTGATGTTTGACCTGGATGCAGACACAATGACTGGATAGTGGCACTGAAATGTTGGAGAATACATTTTCACTCAAAAATCAGTCAGGCTGTTTTTGCATTTATCTGCAGGCCAAGAACCAGCAATGTTTGACTGTAGCTTGAAAATCAAGACATCAGGCAAGCATTGTAGTTATTTCCTAGGATCCTCTCAGTCTCCTGAATATTGCTATGACAAGCTGCAGTCTCTCACTGCTTCTGTTCCGCATATTGATGTCAGTACCTTCCCCCACTCCCACCAGTTGATTTGAACAGAGCCTTGTCTGTTTAGCCTGGCCTCTGAAAAGCAACCAGGGTAACAAGGTAACAGCTACATGTTTCATCCATTCCATGTTCCACCACTAAACAGTGGGTAAATAGCATATGCTGATGAAGAAACCACTAGGGATGAGCACATTTTTTTTGCCAGGCATGGATTAAATTTTTTTCAAAAAACTGCAGCAAAAATCCACTACCACAAAAAGTCGCGAAGACAAAAAAGTTGCAGAGACAAAAAAATTTCCATAAGAAAAAACACCAATTGACTTGATAAAACTTGAGAAATAAATGCACATTGACCTTTATGCATTTGGACAAAAAGGCGCCGAGAAAAAAAGAGTCACCACAAGAAATAATGTAGATTAGCTTTAATACATTTATGAGAAAAAAAAGTTGTGCTTGTAAAATTGTTGCCTATTGACTTCAATGGGTTTTCGTAAATTGTTAGCAGTTTTGCAAATTTTTTTTGTGAAGCAAAATGGGACAGATGCGTTCATCACTAGAAACCACCCCATATTTTAGCAAATGGAGAAGCATCCTAAACTGCCCTAAAGCACATGGAGGGGTTTGACTTTTGCTGCTGTCCAGGGAAAACCAGTAGGGGTCACAAGTCTCTGCCTGTCATCAATCATGTTACAGTCATTGCCTAGGTAAAATCAGCACCTTGGGCAATGACCAGGATTTGCCAGTACATAGCTGGCCACTGCAGCATGCCAAGTGAGCCCACTTTCTTTCCATGAACTTCCATCAGAAGCCATCATTGCAGTATTTCACATAATTTTGACATACTCCGGCCCTACTGGAATGAAGTGATCATGGCAGCAATTACCTGGCACTGTCTGTACAAAAAGGGTTGGAGCATTATCTGCGGATGATGCCAAATGGTAAAGCCACAGTAGCCGCAAGACACCCCATCCAGGCAAGTGCCACGAATGTATGCACCAATATGACTGCATCTCACATCAACATTCAGTGGGCTCGGATGTCACAACGATCTGGGAGTTGGAATCAAATAACAGAAGGGTTGCAGATATGGTCTTGGTTCAATGAATCCTGTTAATCAGTTCAATCTTAAAGGGGATCTTATAAATATCACTCAAATTTTCATTGTTTGGATTTTGATACTGAAAGATGATGTCTGTATTCAAGGATTTATTTAAACCAAGAGTTCCCAAAGTCTTTTATCCTTGAGTGACATTGACATGTAAAAACATGGTTGAGCAACACAAGCATAACAATGTTCCTTGGGGTGTCGAATAAGAATTATGATTGGCTATTTGGTAGACCTGTGTGAATAAGGATTATGATTGGCTATTTGGTAGACCTGTGTGGCTTGGATTGTATATATTAAAAACTTGCCTCTAAGCCAGGAATTAAAAAATAAGAACCTGTTTTAAGGCCACCGAGAGCAACATCCATGGTTTTGGTGAGTAACATGTTGCTCTGGAGGCACTGGTTGGGGTACAATGATTTAAACAATTTGAACAATGATTTTAAAATGAGACAAATTGGCACTGAACTCCATTGCTTAGACATTGTATGATATAATTTTTAAGCCCCTCTTCATGGTAGGTTTTGATTAATATTTTCTGTCTGACATGTTATTTTACTGCCTAAATGTATAATATTGACTTTATCTACTGTATACTATGGATTATGTGCAATTTCATTGATCATTTTACTTGTCTGAATCCCTCTGTAAAGAAAATGCAATTGCCCTAGCATATGGCAGAAGAACCTGCTTGTGATCTTCCACTGCCAGCCTGCTGTTGGAAGTTATTTTTGGGCAGTATGTCATGGCTTGCATATTATTCTTGTAGATAATATATTTAGGGTGATTGCTCATAAAAGATTTAAGAGGTTAAATTAATTTGTGATTATGCAAGAAATCTTGCTGTCGCTCTTAGATGGCCTTAGAGTGGCACCAAGCTGCAGCCTTTCATTGTTTCTGTCCCTCATATTGATGTCAGTACCCCCCCCCTCCCTATTAGCTGATTTAAACATAACCTTGTCTGTTTAGCCTGACCTTAAAAAATCAGACAAGGTAACAAGGAAACAGCTCTCTCAGACACATTCATTGAAGTAATAAGCTGCCTGGGCTCATATGAGTTCCATGTTTCACAATGAATCTACTTTGGTCTAATAGCATCTGCAGATGAACAAACCACCCAATATTTTAACAAATAGGGAAACAGAGTAAACTGTCCTTACTGCCTCCCATGTACTAAAGCAGTGATCCCCAACCTGTAGCTCGTGAGTAGTGATGGGCGAATTTATTCGCCAGGGCCGAATTCGCGGCGAATTCCCGCGATTCGCCGCTGGCGAATAAATTCGCGAATCACCAGGGAAATTTCGCCGAAAAAACGAGTCAAGCGACGTTTTTTGACGCGACGCGATTTGACGTGACGCGACGCGATTTGACGTGACGCGATTTGACGCGACGCGTGTCAAAAGCGACTCGTTTCGCGAATTTTTCGCCGATTCGCGAATTTCGCTAGAAATTCGCGAATTTTTCGGCGAAGCGAATCTCGGGAGATTCGCCCATCACTACTCGTGAGCAACATGTTGCTCTCCAACTCCTTGGATGTTGCTCTCGAGGTCCTCAAAGCAGGTGCTTATTTTTTAATTCTAAGCTTGAAAGCAACCCCTGTATTAAAGCCTCCCATATACTAAAAGCTAAAGCACATGGACGGTTTTGACTGTTGCTGTTGTGCAGGGAAACATAGTAGGGGTCAAAAGCCTCCCCAAGCTTCTGATAATATTAAATTCTTCATGTGAATTTCATGTGAATTTAGTAAATCTGCCCCTTAATGCTGGCCATGGGCACAAAGATGTGATCGTTCGAATCATCGAACGATCGGACTTCCCCATCTCCCGACCTGCCACTAACCTTCAGATCAAATAAAGTAGCAAAAGCACAGATCCCACTGAAAATCGTACGATCTGCAATAGACGCAAATATATGATCGCCAGCCGATCTAACCTGCCCGATCGACCAAATGACCGATCGGCATGGAACGACAAATGTCGGAACACTCCACACACATCGAGGATTCGTATGATCGGATTGTTGCATCTCTGGCCAGCTTCAGAGTGCTTTTCATTTAATATTATGAGAAGTGGTGAACAGGTCACTACAAGCAAAAGGTGGTTATTAAATGCTCTAATGCATATTTTCATGTTCAAAACTCTCTGTATTTGCTCTTTCAGGCAGATTCAATTTACTTCAGTAGGAAGCAGCATTTGAGTCTTTAGGTGTTTCACTGTCAGTTAAAATTAGTTAAAATATTCTTAAAAACACCCTATTTGCCATTAACTGCAAACAACCTGAATCAGCTTGTAAAGTTAAAGCCATACTGTACAATAATGGTACAGTGCCTTCCAAGAACAATGTCTCAATATTCTAATGACATTCTGCATTGAACACTGAATGGTGGAGGGCAGTTAGAATTTTAGCCTAAATATATTAAACTACAAGAATGAAACAGACATCAACGACCCCCTTCAAAAAAAGCTACCCACTGCTTTCAAAAAAGCTGCCTGAAGTACGTTTCAGCATTATTCAGGTCAGAAAGAAAATCACCTGCACTGCTCAGTATGCACCACATCGTAGCAGACATTAGAACAGGAAGGGGAAATTAATTAAGAAATGTATTATATACAAATATATGTGTATATTTTTCCATAGTAATACTTTTATTTACATCTTCACCATAAAGTGTTATAATCCCAAATGTATTCATGTAAAAAACATTTTTTTTTTCAAGATTTATTATATCCCGAGGCTGCTAAATGTCCGAATCCGAAAATACTCCATCTATAGAAATCACAGAGGGTATATTATTTATTATAATACACAAGTTTTAGTAATTCATTCAAAAGAAATGATATAATGAAGCACTGATAAGAACTGATGACATCACTAAGCACTGTTTCTAAGGTTATAATTCTTATAATATGCATGCATTTTATTTATTATACTGTCATATAGCCAAATCTTACCATGTTTTATTTTATACACCATGAACTTTCTTTTTAAAAACATTTGGTTACTTTTGAATATTATTGACAGCAAAAAGCAATAGTTGGATCTGGGGAATTAAAGTAAACAGGCACTGGAGGGCAGCAGTATATGCACTGCAAAAAGAAAGAAATATATGATTGGTTGGTGTGGGTATATGCACTGGTGTTGCTAAGAAACCATCTTGTCAATTAAAGGGGGGTTTTGTAGTTCAGTTACTACTACCCTATCATTTCTCTGATGCTCTAATTTCTATGGTGCTGCACCACAATTGTTTCAAAGACAACAGTCTGACTATAATGCTGCTCGTATGCTTCTAGCAAATCCATACCTATTCACATCTCAGAATATAATGCAGCTGACTGCAAATGGAATGAAAGGGTCATGAATTGATTAGGGCAAACAATGGCATTTGCCTAAAATTATGTGACAATTGTTTATTTTTGTTCTGATACTTCATCAAAGCTGAAGATGATTCAGTTAAGTAATTTAACCCTTTCATTTTAGTTGTTAACAGTTTATGCCTGAGAGGCTGAATGTTTCTTCAGAAGAACACTGCAGTGAACAAAACAACCACAAAATGAATACAGGGAGGCATATTTATCAAAGGTCGAATTTGACAAACCCCCAACCCTACCAGCACACACATGCCCACCCCCCCCATTGCTCTTCCTGCCCCTCATACATATAAATGTCTTAAGCCAAAACTATGCCTGACCTTGAAAACTCACATTGCCGATGTACTTATATGCAATGCAATAATGCCTTTTTTTTTCTTTTTCTTTCTTCTCATGTTACTTTGTGCCAAATTGTGATATATACTATCATTCTTCATATGTTTAAATTGAAATGTGCCTTACTTATTTTAAATTGCAAATAAAAAATATGTTACAAAAAAAATTCACTAAAGTGCGAAGCGTGAAAAACACTTCGCCAGCATGACGTCATTTTGCAACTTCGCCGATTTACTACCCATGTCCCTGGCGAAAATTTGCTAGTAAAGTAGACAGACTTTGCACCCTTAATCCTGGTGAAGTTGTGCACTGACTAAGGGACGTAACTACGCTAATTCACTAAGATTTTACCGAACGTCAGACCTGGCAAAGTTCAATACAATAGATAGGAGTTTGAAGAAAAACTTGACATTTTTTCTGAGTCCAAAAAAAACGCTGGTGTCTTACTTTTTTAGGGTGATAGTCTATAAAATTCCATAATTTTTTGGGGGCTTACCCTCCGTCAGCGAACCCAACATCGCATTTTCGGCATTTAGGGAATTTGCTCCATAGTAGGGTGACTGTCAATCAGAACTTTGATGTCTAAGCTGTTAGAACAACATCTATCATATGAGTAATTCAGGGACACTCCGCCAATAAGGCAAATTGAGGCACTTGCCTCAGGCGGCAGCACCCCCCTGGTTACCAGGGGCAGCAAAAATGCCGTTCCTGGTAACTAAGAGCCAAATTTCCGGTTTTCAACCCATAAATTCGGCTCTTCTAGTGCAGAGCGTGTAGTTGAGCTCTGCATTAGTGCCCCCCTGTCCGGGGCTTAAAAAGTGAGCGCCGTGGGGAAGCGGCAAATTGAAGGACACCTCAGGCGGCAAAATGGACTGGATAGCCCCTGCGGTAATTGTTCTCTCCCTAGCATAAATGGCACTTTAAGCTACTGCTAGGTACAATATACTGTTATGTGAATGTAATAAAATTACCTTCAGTGCGGCGGGAACGCCCGCCGCACCGCTACTACATGCCAGCAGCTATTAGTGCGCATGCGGCGCACACTTCCTCTATTTAAAGGCGCAAATTTGAAAATATTTAAAGGGGACTTTTTAAAATTGTGATTGCCCGTGATAGGTTTATTCCTGGTGCCGATAACTTATAATATCCTTCTATTTTACAGTAGGGGTACATTATTCACTATATTATATACACATGCAATCAACTGGCAGAGTTATCCCAGAGACAGTCCATCTGTAGCCAAGTTAGAATGCAGAAATACCATAGTCTTTGATAATAATATATCTTCAGGTTACACAAATTGATAGCTCCATCAGGAAGCTTGGGGCATGGAATAGAGGAATGTGCTTTCCTGGGCCTCCTTTTAATAGGATTGTTCCTTTTCCTTAAAGGAATACTATTAGGATTTTGTGATAATATATTACACTATATGCTTTACTGAAAATTCATTATACCTTTTAACATTTTATTTTCAAGCAAATAATTTTTTTCTTTTGAAAAAACATGTGTAGATAGATATTACAGTTCATTGACACTACACTCACTAAACACCACCACCAAATTTATTTCAGGCAGCTACTGCTTCAGCTTTGTTTTAATTCTTATCCCCTTTCTGTTCTATCTGCTACTATGTGGAACATTAATACATACTGAGCAGTGTAGGTAATTTCTGACCAACTTTTTGACCTGAATTATAGTGATGGGCGAATTTATTCGACAGGCGCACATTTGCAGCAAATTCCCGCGATTCGCCACAGGCAAATAAATTCACAAAACGAAAACGACCTGACGCGCGTCGAAAACTACGTAACGCGCGCCAAAAACGTGACTCGTTTTGAAAATTATATGCGAATTTTTCACCGAAGCGAAACGGGATAGATTCGCCCATCACTACTGAATTATGCTGAAACTTACTTCAGGCAGCTTTTTTGGAAGAAGCAGGTTCTATTGTATGTAGTGATGGGCGAATCTCCCCCGTTTTGGCGAAAAAATTTGCGAAACGGAACGTTTCCGTCACGTCGTTTTCGATGCGCGTCGCGTCGTTTTGCTGGTGTTTCGCGAATTTATTCACCAGCGGCGAATCGCGGGAATTCGCCTCTGCCGAATAAATTCGCCCATCACTAACTGTATGCTGTATGTAAGTATATACAGTAGGTAGGATGGTATGAGTGTGTCTATATACTGTATGTACACTGGGGTTTGTTTGGAGCGGTTGAACTTGACTGACATTTTTTTTTACTCAACTTAACTATGCAAACATGTAACTATATTAGGGCATTCAGGGCATACTCAGTATCTAAAATTTAAATAAACCATTACTTTTCCTTAGTTCAAAATAAGATTAACTAAGTAGCACAGTGGCCCAATAAATATTAATCAATACCTTATTTTTTTAGGCAGAAATATAGCATTTGGGAGTAATATTTACAATGTGTTTTGTGGCAATTCTTTTATTTTTTAGTATTTCTAAATGACACCTTTCAAAACCTTGAAATATATTTTAATGATGAACTGTCCCATCTAGGGTTGCACAATATATTCTAATGCTCAGCAGTGGGACAATTTAGATTGACAGTTTAGAGTGGGCTACCCACCCCCACATTATTAATTGTGTCCTTGCGTGACAAATCATATCAAACCATTTCATAATTGTTCTTATGATACTTTCTTCTTCTGCTTTAGTGATTACAAGATTGCTATACATGTGCATACTAGATGATCTGCAAGCATATTCTTCTGATGCTGTTTCAACATGACTAGGTTTGCCAGAACATGACTAAAAAGAAGGTAATTTTTAAACACTTGTGAAAAGGCATTGCACTTTTTGCATGGATTTTTATGACCCATGAGAATATCTATAATATATACTGTGTATATGCTGTATTTACACTCTGTGTCAATATAGTATTCTACCTACTGTAGGTGTAGGTGTTCAGTATTATACATGTATATTATAGCTATTGATGGGGCCATCAATAGCTTGTCATAGGTGATTTTTTTGCAGTTCTGTCTTCCAACTGATATAAATCAAACATACAGGGGATGTGGAAAAAAGTATAAACACCACATGGAAAAATATGATTTATGCAACTGAGTAACAATCGAGCCACACTGGTGAGCCATAGTAGGGTGACTGCCAATTACCAACATGCAACAGTTATAATAGAGGTCTGACAATCAGCACTTTGACGTCTAAGCTGTTAGAGCAACATCTATCATATGGGTAATTGTTCTCTCTCTAGCATAAATGGCACGCTAAGCGATTGCTAAGTACGATATACAGTTATGTGAATTTAAGATACAGACTATCCATCCAGTAATACCCTGACCACAACAACCTCTATGCCTGAATCTTTATTCAGTAAGTTTCATATTCTACAGCTGACCAATGTTTGATGCAGTCAGTAAAATAATAGAACGATTCAATTATTTGAATCTGACCTCATGCCCAAATGAAGGCTTGTTACTTTATTATTGTTTCAGCTTTTTAATTTCAGTGTAAAACTACTTTATAATGATATATATATTTCCTTTATGATCCTCTGTGTAACTGCCTGTGGGTGCTGTTTTTGCTGCACCTGCCTTGAATTAATTTTCAAAAATGCAGCCAATCATAATCTCACTGCTTTCCATGCTCTGGATTCAACCTGTAGTGATGTTTTTGTGGAAGTGCATACCTTTTCCTAATACACAACATCAATAGGAGTACTCTGTTGTGAATAATTTAACTGTGCAGTGATAGTATGACTATTCTGTCATTTACTTAAGAACTATGACAAGCATCCATTTGGGTTAAATAAATCTGCATGTAACCAAACAGAATTTTTATATATGCCTATTTACCACACATGATACTAATACTATTACTACTACACTGAAATATAACTACTCACAGCAGCATCAGCTGAGAATATTCCAAGTGGCATTGCTCTGAGAAGATTTATGCTGGCAGTGGACTAGAGCAGATAGCAAAATTAAACTCTGGATTTTTTTAATAGCTAAGAAGGCTGTGGTCTATTTGAGCAGTGTTCTAATATGTATCATACTGTGGCTTTGTTTGGCATCAAAGAATGGGGGGGGGGTTCTTCAAAACCGACACCTACAGGTCACAAGAATGCTTGTAATTTGTTCTCACACTGGTGCAAATGAATAATTATTTCACAAAAATAAACTGAAAACACTTTTTCTAACATGAAACATGATTAATAGATAGCAAGTCAGCAAACTCACATGCAGTGCTCACAGTGCAGACATCAAGATGTGAGGAGAAATATATCATGTGCATAGGCAACAACTAAAGGTTCTGAGTTAATGATTACTAGCAATGAAAAAGTTTAAGCAAAAATGATCAGCATGACCTATAGCTAACTCTTGATGCACAACATTGTTTTGAAAATAATTTTTTTTCATGTCAGTATCACTTAAATACTAAACTGAGTTAACATACTTCTCGCACACCATTCAGAACTTATAATAACTCGAAATACCTAAAACATCTTCACTTAGATCTTTGCATCTCTAAGGAACAATGCAAAATCAGTATTATACATATGGAATATAAGCACTGTTGGTTGGGAACCAGCCACTAACCTCTTTATTATTTATTGCGCTTTGTTTATGTAGTCCTTTACAGTCTAAAGACCCAGTCAAATTCTAGGTTCTTCAATTTCTTGCCTGTATGTTTTAAGCATGTGGAAGGAAACCTGAGTACACTGTAGAAACCCATGCAATAGAGTTAATCCATACCTACACCTACATCCACACCTACATTATGTGAACTGTTAATGAAGTTTAGTTAGTACCAGTATACAGCCTGGTGAATGTAGAATTTAAATTGGGTCAAAATCAAAATCAGATGACAGCTGTATCTCTTCTTTCTTGTCATATTACTCATGAATAACCCTCCACAATGCACAGACTGATGGATCATTGTACCTGAAAATGCAAAATATAATAAACGCATAATATACTGCAGATCCAACTAAACAGCACACAAAATGGACGTGTAATAATATGAATGTCAATATGAATGATTTCAATTATATAGTGTGAAAATATCTTCTTTGGCACTTTTGTTTTTTATAGGAAACTTAATCGTCAAGTAAAAATTTGATAAAAGTTCAAACATACTGCCATGCATACTGCCAGTTTTATTCATGTTAAAGCATCTAAAAATGCTACATAAAACTGAGTAGTAGAAACATAACATAGTTTTGTAACATCTCATTATAATGTCTCAGTGATTTTCTATCATTTGGTGATTTTGCTGATCAAGCTTCTCTAGAAATATGCAAAATCATAATTAAAACTACAGGAAAATGGATAGTTTATTTCTTATTTTATATGAAAGAAGTAATTGTCCCATTGCATCTCATGCTAAACATGTCAGAAGATAGAAGTAATGATATGTCTTGTTCAGCTTTATGTTTTTTTCTGTAATATATTAAATAAAGATGTCTAAACATATCTTATATCAGACCTTACTAAAGGTCAGGATGTCTTAAAACACTGCTGTTTCTACTTGTACCATGTGCTCTATAATAGACTTGCAAGAAAGCCAGTTCGGTATTTTGTTGTTCTAATTGGGGCCTTCAATAACAGTTTTTTTATTCACTCTTGAACCAAAGAGAGTAGAAAATATTTTTTTCTACAGTGCTCCCCCACTGATACTGCTAGCAACCATTTTCAGTGACCCACATACATGATGCAAATGAAATTCTTTGGGCACATACACAGTAAATTATATGAATTTGTTAAAGTATCAACTTCTTCATATTGTGTTTTGACTTTTAAAAAAAGTACATTGAGGATGCATAAGGATTGTCCCTGTAGATATTCATAATTGTTTTCTGTTTCACTAAATAGGCTTAATAAGCTTTATATCACTGAGATGTATAAGAATGTATTTTTCATCTACTATGGTGTTTCATTTTATTGGGTTTGTGTGTGAATACATGGCTGTATGAGTACACATTGGAGCAATGCAAACACAGAAAACACAAAACACACATACATATTAGAAAGCACTTTTCCATATGTTTACTATATAGATTCTCAGACCTCCATTTCTCAGGTATTGCATAGCCAGCATACCTGGAACTCCCTGGTTTCTGGGGTATATTAAAGGAATTGTTTGGTATAAAAGTAAAAACTAGATAAATACATAGGCTGTGCAAAATAATAAAATGTTTTCAATATAGTTAATTAGGCAAAAATGTAATTTATAAAGGCTGGAGT
Organism: Xenopus borealis; assembly: GCA_024363595.1. NCBI lineage: Eukaryota > Metazoa > Chordata > Amphibia > Anura > Pipidae > Xenopus > Xenopus borealis. The sequence goes on along the minus strand of CM044446.1, from coordinate 69,297,430 downwards.
GACTGTAAATGTAACCTAACAGAACAGAGCACTACTTCCTGCTTTTCAGGTTTCTTGGTTTACACTGGTTACCCTGGTTACCAGGCAGTATCCAATCAGTGACTTGAGGGAGGACCACAGTGCTTTTAACGATGATCTGTGGGTATGCAGTCCTTTGAAGTGGCTTTGGAGTGCGCTGTTGAAGTTGATGCTGGGCCACTGGACCCCTAGGCATCTGAGGCAGGGACCCAAGATCTCTCCTCAGGACCATAACCTTTCCAGTTTACCAGATATTGAAATTGACCTCTTGAAAGGAGAGAATCCACTATCTGTACCAAAGGCTAAAAAGGCTAAAGATAGATTGTGATTGATGGAACATTTTCCAATTGGACCAGTGTTTTTAGTGGAGTACTGCAGGGCTCTGTACTTGGTCCTTTTCTTTTCAGCTTGTTTATTAATGACCTGGAGGTAGGCATTGACAGTACTGTTTCTATTTTTGCTGATAATACAAAACTATGAACTATAAGTTCCATGCAGGATGCTGACACTTTGCAGAGTGATGTGATTAAATTTGAAAACTGGGCAACAAAATGGAAAACGAGGTTCAATATTGATAAAAGCAAGGCTATGCACTTTGGCAAATATAATATAAAATTAAAGTGCATTAGGAGTTTCCTTGACTGAGTCAGAGCTAGGGTTTTTTGTAGATAAGTTGTCTGATTCTAAACTCAAGGGATGAAAACATAATTTTGCCTCTTTATAGGTCTCTAGTAGGGCCTCACATGGAGTATGCAGTGCAGTTTTGTGTTCCAGTATATAGTATACATTTTAGAAAGGGACCTGCAACTTACTCGCTGCTTTCAAAGTAAAACTCCCAAACTTGGTTGTCCTTTTATTAGCCACCTGTGGGATGACCTGACTATAGCTGGAAGGGGTGGGAGCTACAATATGGAGCTGGTCACTGCTCCTATATGAACTATACCAAACAAGGGAAAGTTGTTCACACCGTGTGTGAAATGTTTTAAAAATATATTAGATAGGAAGATAGGCCTCACATGGAGTAGGACTTAGCAGTAGGAAGGGAGGGGGGGGAATAAAATGAGACACTTTACTACATCGGTCCACTACCATCCAGATAACACTACTGTCCATAGAGGGAGGTTATTCTTTTGAGAATAGGAACTGATTGTAGCAGACCCTGAGGTAAAGACCTGGACAGTTTTAGTCTAATTAGTATAATTACCAATATTCTGTCTTAAAGTTGTCCACCAGAAAGTGCAGGACAAAAAGGTGCCTGGCTGCCTTAGAAATGTGAATTTCAACCAAAGCTGTCTCGCAAAGGTTTTCCGGAGCAAAGAGTTTGCCCGGAGGTACACTAGGAGTTAAATTAACCTAGGCAAAAAAGAATACAAAGAAGAATACAGTTCTAGACTAGTGATGGGCAAATTCCCGCGATTCACCGCTGGCGAATAAATTCGCAAAACGCCAGCGAAAATTTGCCTGGCGAAAATTCGCTTAAAAAACGAGTTGCGCGTCGTTTTTGACACGACGCGCCGAAAACGACGCGACACGCACCGAAAGCGACACATCGAAGTTGACGCGACACGCATCAATTTTGCAAATTTTTCCGCCAATTAGCGAAATTCGCTGGAAATTCGCAAATTTTTTGGCGAAGCAAAACTGGGTAGATTCGCCCATCACTATTCTAGACTCAATGCTGCTACAATCACTTCCTTAGAGACAATAGAATCAGATCACTGTTGAGGCCTAGAAACAAAACTTCTGGAAAGGGCATCTGCCTTAGCATTTTTTCACAAGGCCTATGATAAGTTATGTTATGATAAAGTTAAAATGGGAAATAATGCCCACCTGGTCTGTCTGGGATTTAAACACTATGGGTCAAATTTACGAAATTCACGTGAAATGATCGAAGTTCGACCGAATTCGATCGAATACCGATCGTACTAATTTTTCATGAAATCGTATATTCAAATTTGGCCTCTTCGATCCCCGAATATTGAATAGCGAATAGATCGAATGATCGGATATCTGATAATTCAATCATTCCATAATCGAAGGAATCAAAATTTTAAAGTTATTCGACTGCCTACTTCGCCAGATTGAACTTACCGAATTGTAATAGAAGCCTATGGGAAGCTTCTGAGGCTAAGTCCTGCTCGAATACCATTCATATGATCGAACAAATTCATCGAGAAATCGTATAGCGAGCAAAATGATAGCCTAAAACAATTCAATAAGCATTTGATGGTCGAATGCTTATCGAATTTCGAATTTGGTCGAGCTAATTTTGGGGAATAATAGTAAATTTGCCCCCTAGTGATTCAGTGGATGATAACATTGCACTACGAAAATGGTGTGAAGATACCATAGTATACCAGAGTATTTGTGACAATGATGGTAAATGATTTAGTTAATTATATAAGGCTTTGATTTATCTGAATGGCTGTTGGGATATGCTGAAATTTAATAAAGGAAAGTAATAACAGTAGTAATAATCAATAGCATATAATGCTTTGCAAATAGATATGACATGATAAGTAGATGAATAGGTGATTTGTAATAATTGCCATGATTGTCCTAAAATCTTACATTAGCAAGCATATGCCTCAAGTTTCATGTATACCAACTCCGATTCTGATAAAGCCTCTGATTGACTTCCTGGTTTGACCCCTTGCCTATTTGACTACGTATTTTCTCTGCCTCGATCTGACCTGATCTGACTACAATTCTGTCTAAAGACTTGTACCACCAGACTTTGCTTACATTTGTGCCCCTTTGTCTGCCCAGAACCCTTCGCATTGCACCTCTCGTTTTAAGTCCTGGTGGCATCCGATTAGCCGAAGGCTCCTCCCGAGGTGAAAGGCGGCTGTTAGAGGCAGAAGCACGAGCCAAGACCAGGGTGCTTGGCATCAGTTTTGGGTTTAGTGTGCTAACCGTTACACTAATGGTATAGAGGGCTAGATTCAAATGCCCATCTCCTAAATCAGTTTCAGACTTCCCATGCAGTTCAGTAAAGGATTAATGTGATAAACATAACATACAATTATAAAATATAAAGCTACAAAACATAAATATAGATAAGCTCCTTTTAGAATAAACCTGTTTCTCACGGATGAAAGCATTTTAGAACTATGAGGCCTAAATTACATTCCATAGAATGCATCTCAATAAGGAAGGGTCAACCCTTCAGTTCCTTTTTATTCATTATAACCATCAAAATGGCAATGAAAGACATATTTCATAGATGTTAAACTCAGATAGTATTGAGTTTGTAGTCTATTTTTTTTCCTAAGCTGTGTTATAATGTGAGGGTCATACAATAACCATTACCTTTTATTTGTAAGAAATGTTCATTCTAACAACCTCACCTTACATTCTATCTATTCCCAGTATTAAATAAATGTGCAAACTTAATGTTCCTGAGCTAGTACTTTTCTTATTACATTTTTACACTGGTCTTTTGAAAACAGCAACTGAAATGATCTTTTTCTTTTTTAACAGTTGCTTTAATGACATTCTTACATAGTGGAAATACAGTTGCCAAGGAAAATAACATCCATATTTCTTTTAAGATTGTCAATGGTTGGTTTTTAACTAATTGCTTTGGCTGAACCATCTCTGTGACCTGCTCTGTGAGAGGAATCCTAATAGGGTTACTTTAAAATCTGCTTTTAGCAGTATTATCAACACCTAGAAAAGTGCAGCAGCTTAAAGGGAAATTCTGAATATATGGATGCTGGCATTGAAACATGTGTGATGGTTAGGTAGGGGGCTTAAATAAAGAGTCAATCCTACAAGTACTCACACATGATTCATATTTTTTTTCAACAAAAAAACCCAGGTTGTGATCTTATCTTGGATTCTGCAAGGTAGCACAAAGACCAATTAGGGCATTATTAAGCTTTGCACACTAAAATTAACATATGGTATATATAAAATGACATTGATAGAAAATATGAGCAATGCAAGAAATTTTTCCTGCAAATAACTTCTCTGTTTCATATCATTAAAGAACCAGTAACACCAAAAGATTAAAGTGTTTTAAAGTAAAGAAAATATCACGTAGTGTTGCCCTGCTCTGTTAAAACTGATCTGTTTGCTTCAGAAACACTACTATAGTTCATATATACAAACTGCTAAGTAGCAATGCTGGCAATTGAAAAATGGCCAAATGGCACAGGATAGGTAATGAATAACAGATAACATTATGTTCTGCAGAGCTTATCTGCTATCTGCTGTGTAACTTGAGCCTTTTCTCCTTTGAATGGCTGCCCCCATTGCAACACAGCAGCTTATTGATATAAACAATAGTAGCGCTTCTGAAGCAAACACAGCAGTTTTTACTAGTGCAGGGCAACACTACATTATATTTTAATTACTTTAAAACAATTTAATTTTTTGATCTTACTGGTCCTTTAAAATATGTTTTGAGAACACAGCGGGTGATTTACCTGGATTTGGCAGAGCATTGGTGACACTACTAAGTGTAAGATGTGCAGGAAGCCATAAAGCAAGTTCTGGACTGAACCTGTACTGAACACGCCATTCTCTCTCCTGCCCCATTCGTACATCTTTGATACAATTGGCTGGCAATATTTACTAATGAACAATCATTGCAATTGAAAGTTTAGATATGGAGAAATCTCTTAAGAAGCAGTCACCTTTTATCTCTCAAGGAGTATAGGATTTAAATAATCTCAGAAAAATAAGATGTGTTGTTTTTTATGCTTGCCTGTTTGTCTTTTTGCTTTCCACTAAAGCAACAATTGAGGGTAAAAATATTTAATTTTAAGTGTATTGCATCTTACCAGTAGCTCAAAATAGATTGCAGTAGGTTTGATATCGCCTTCTGTGTCCAGTTTAGTAGATTTTTATTGTACCGATGTTCAAAGCCATTAAGATATACAGAATTAGCCATGCAGAGATGTAAAGTAGGTTCTGGGAAAAGTGATTTGAAGAAAATTAGGTAAACTGCAGGTTTCCTATGGTACCTCAGCTTTAAAGCATCAGAAATGATTAACTGTTTTTATCAATTATTATTTGGGTTTTAGGTCCCATCAACCAATAGAAGAACTAATTAAGCAAATGAGTATTGCTAAAAAAATGAATGCAATGAATAAAAATTTTTATTCACAATGATTTTTATATTTAAGCTTCCTTTCAGGGAAGGACAGAATGCCATAAAGTTTACTATGGAAAATTGTTAACACATGAGCAAATTCAAGGGAAGCATGCAATAACTAGCAGCTCAATGTTCACATTTGTTTAAGGAATCACTTGTATATATTGGGCCCTGCACCTTGTACTGGCATGAAATTTACCAGCGACTCAGATCGGTTGCAGTTGATTCAAGATACTAAGGAACATATACTCAAGTACGTATCAATATGTTGTGCACGTTCCAAGACATTCCAAGAATATATTACATTCATATATTTAATGGAATATACCAGTGAATTCCTTTTTTGAAGAAAGCAGAATATGTAAAATACAACCTGCTAACCTAATGAGTCTCTTTACTATGTGGTCCATATTTACTGGAATCTATCTATTTTTAATATTTAAACCACTGATGTCTGCTTCTTTCATCTGTGCCATCTTGGCTCAGTTCTATAAATGGCTGACCTTTTATCATAATTTGATTATAAACTGACAGTCCTGGGATTCAGGTTCCTAGCTATGATTTCTGCTGCTGCAATTGCTTTTCTAGCCCCTTTTTGGCCTCTGCTACCTCCATTGACATAAACTTTTGAACTGGTTTCAGTTCTTATGATTCTACCTGCACTACAATATTACCCCGTTCTACAGGTACCCCTGCTTTTTGCTGTCTGTCCAGACAATGACTTGTTGTACAATTGCTCCTGCTAATCAATGTTATTCAAATTTCTGACACCTTTTCACTACAGCTAACCTTGTTCATATTTTTTCTCATGTTTCTCTCAACCTGCATTTGATATTTTAGTAAGGCACACAGTACCTAACAATATAAACAAGCAAATAAATAATGCCCTGTATCATGTGATGCAAGGATCGGTGACTTTGTTTCTGGAGTTGATTGCCATACATTTGGCAGATGTTTATCTTATGGATAGCTGTGCAGAATTGTCTTTCTTTCTTTCCTTTTTCATTTTATTTTGCAGGCTACAGGTATTTTAGAGTACCCATTGGTAGCTGTAATATCCTATCCACTTTCCAAGGTGATGTCAGAGATGTCTTTCCTTTTGACTTTATTATATACTATTGGGTGGGTGGGATTTATTAAAACTTGATTTTTTTCTCATGATTTTAAAAATAAAAATGTAACCTATCTCCCAACCAAGATTTTACTTAAAGGGCAAGGAAAGGCAAATAAATAAAATCCCATTTTTACTTTCTTTAATGAAAAATAAATCTATCTCCAATATACTTTCATTTAAAAATGTGTACCATTTTTATAAGAAACCTGACTGTATGCAGTGAAATTCTCCCTTCATTTAGTGCTGAGGATAGGAATTGTCAGACGGACTTATGAACAGCAGGGGGAGCTCCCGCCTTACTTACCAGCCATGCAGAACTCAAATAGCTTTGTTTTTTGATGATCCCTAAGCAGCACAGACCATACTGAGCATGTGCAGTGCCAGTGTCAGACAAAGATGTTTAACAAAGTTACAAGATGACAGCCCCCTGTGGCCAACTTTAAAAGCATAAATAATTTGTTTGATTAGGCTTGTGGTGCAGTAAGTTCATGTTTATGTTTAGTATACAAAATACAACATATCTAGCCTTATTCTATTTTAGACTTTCCTTGCCCTTTAATTTACTAAAAAATTAGAATGAAAATTGTACATGCGGGAAAAGTCTTCACAAAATAATTTAAACAATCCAAATGTGAATTCAATCCAATTGTTGCCCCTAAAAACTCAAACTTTTGGAGTTTTTGAAAGGAAACCAGCAGCAAACAGCCCAAAATCTAAAAAATCAGGAAGGCAAAAACATGTGCCATTGACTTTTACATGACTTTGACAGATTTTAGCTGGAGTATTTTCAGATTTGGATTTTTAGCAGCTTTGGAGCATAATACATCTCTAAAAATTTGGTTTAATAAATATATAATAAACATTAACACAATGGGCATTATGTTAAAAATATTCTTAAAACAGCATTGATTATAAATCCATTGTGAATTGGACTGTCACAATGTGAAAGACATTATCAGCATTTCTCGGCAGTGAAAAGTTTGCTTAAGAATAAAAGGTTGCTACGAGAAGAATTTCTTTTGGTTACCTGGCGGGGAAAAGGCATGAAAAATTGAGGCCACTACAGAAGTTTGTCCATTAATTGGCTCATGTGACCTAACATTTATGTGTGCCTTTTTTTGTGTGCACAGTGAATAGTAGAATCCAAGAGGAGCATCCTTAAGTACTTTAAAATAGCAAGAGTGTCACATACTAAAGTAAAAGTATATTTTTTTATGAAAATGGTTTATTTAGATGAATCAGTGTTTAACATAGTTAAGTTTGTATTTAACAGATGGTAAAAAAACGTATCTCCCACTTAAATACAATTATAATAAAACTGAATCAGTTTGATCAATTATATATCAATTATATGGGCCATGTTAGACTGTAAAATTAACTTTGAAATGGTGAAAAAACGTAAAAATTCAACGATTGAATTTTTTGGGGGGGCCATTTTCGATCGAATTGAAATAGTTTGGATCTTTCGATTCAAACGATTTTCAATAAAATCCCTTGAATTCTTGGCACTTAGAAAAAAATTCAGGAGAAGCTCTAAGAGGTCCTTCATAGGCTAAAATTGCAATTCAGCAGCTTTAAGGTGGCGAAGCGAATTTGAAGGATTTTAAAGGCACTTTTTTTTTTTTAATTTTTGGAATTTGAATCGAATTTTGGGCTATTCAATAGTCGAAGTAGCCCAAAATTACTTCGAAATTTGAATTTTATTTGAAAATTCACTAACCCTTAGTAAATGTTCCCCTTAGTGTCTATTTCCCTGTGCGTTGTTGTTCATTATATTTACTGTATTTGTGCACTGATACTTGCAAGTTTTACCTGTGTAATCTTGGGTAATGCTATACAAAGATGACTTGGTTGCTATTGTACTTCAGTTGCTGACCTAGTCACCTCTGGTTTTAGAGTCTCCACCATTTTTTATTTCTATACTGGCCTGAAAGAGGTAGTAAAAGCGGTCTGTTGTAAAGTTTGCACCAGTTTCAGTGACTTATAGCTACCAGTCCTTATGTACCATTTACTGATCACTTGTTTGAAAACAGACAGACTTTGTGATTTGTAGCAATAGGTGAGAGATGTGGAAATCATTGATGTATAATTTATAAATGTTGTTTTTAGCTTGAGCAAAGCAAAATAAATCAATAAAAATAACTTTTGATAACAAACGATTTTTGTGGCCCTTTCTACACCTACATACAACATTTACAGTCACTGTCATCCGAAATGTCTAGCACTCATGTAAAATGAAACATTACAAGGCATTACGGGCTTCTATTGCTAATAAGAGAAGCGTAATAGTGGTCTTTGATAAAAAATAGAAATAGGTTTCATCAGTATAATGCATCAGTTAGCATTTCAATAAATACTTCTTGTAGTGTTTTCACTTTGATTGATAAACATGGACCTCTTTTGTCCTGAACAACATAGCATTCATCAGTAAAATAGCCATTCATTAACAAGAATATCTACAATGTGTTGAATATGCCTTAGCTTTTAACTTTTAGTATTTCAGTGTTCCTTTCAGCTTATATTGAGAGATTTTCTTGTGTTATTAAAGCATCAATGCCCACCCTGTTGATTAATTGTCATACGTTGTCATGGAAACACTTTCATTCTAGAAATGTTTAGAATTGGCTCACTATTTTAGCTATGCCTAGGCAGAATCCTAGGCAGAATGCAGCCATCAGTACCCCCCCCCCATCATTACTTCCAGCCTGATTATCACAGTATATTTTTCTCATGACTCATGTGTAACGTAGAAGGAATTCACTATTACTTCTCCTTATTTGACTTTCATTGCTTGACATTTCTAAGTTACTAAGTGCCAATTTATTTTGTAGAAGAAAATGTTATGCAAGTGGTAGTCAGAATGACATAGAATCTAATTACAAAATAAAGGTTGATGATATAGCACATTACCAAAGGCTTAGCTATTCACAAACAACCCAGTGTCCTACAGCTGGTAATTTATTAGTCTATTGTCACACTAGCACTACACTTTACTAAAATTAGCAGCATAACAGCAAACAGTATTGGGATCTATTGTCCAGAAGGATAATGGGATCATGTACAATACTGTATATTTATATTATAGTAAAAATAAATAATGAAAAACACTTTGAACTGTTTGTTAAATGGAGATATGTGATATAATTCATGTCATGTGATTCACTTAAACATGTATATTATAAAAAAGTAATGGATGTGCACTTTTAAAATGTGACATCTTGAAGCTCCATCACCTCTATAAAAAAAGCACTCTGCCTATGGTCTTTATGTGGTCACAGAACACCTCAGCGATTTATTATTTACTTATGATTTGCAGTAGGTAGTACTTTTTATAAATGTCCATTTCCTGTATGAATTTTATGTGGACATAAGCAAGTCTCCTTGTGCATCAGAGGAAAAACGTGTAGGGTCCATGGATCTAAGAAATCTTAAGTGTCAAATTTACTAAAATTCACCTAAAATCCCTCGAATCCCCTCAAAATTCGATAAGCATTTGACTATCGAATGCTTATCGAATAGGTTTTGCCTATTATTTCCTCGATATTCGATTTCTCAATGAAATCGTACGATCGAATACCAATCGTTAAATTTCACGAAAAAATCGTACTTTTGCCTTCGAGTCTCTGAAAAATTTGCACGATTCGAACAATCAAGGCGTTCGATCATACGAATGGTATTCGAGCAGGTGTTTGCAAAAGAAGCCTATGGGGGGGTCCCATAGGCTTCTATTGGTATTCGGTAGGTTCAATCTGGCGAAGTAGGCATTCAAAGAAATTTAAAGTTAAAATCCTTCGATCATCGAATGGTCAAATGATCGAATATTCGATCATTCGATCTATTCGATAATTCGAATATTCGGTATTTGATGATCGAAGTGGGCAAATTTGCATATTTGATCCTCCGAAAAAATTGTATGATCGGTATTCAATCGAATTCGATCAAACTTCGATCCATTCACTTGAATTTTGTAAATTTGCCCCTAAGTTTCTGGAAATAAAATGACTGCATATGCTTCCAAAGCAGGAACACAAGTTGGCCATTGTTTTTATGTATTCTGCAGATATTTTGTATACGATATTTTGTATACTACAGCATCCATCATGCCATTACATCTTACATCTTTTATGGGCTGGATTGCAAAATGTCCAAAATATGAGGTCCTGCACTGACCTAATGCATGCAGCAGTGATGTATTTATCAAGGTCCATTGCTGTGAAGTTGTCCATTGTTTTTGTGTATTCTGTAGATATTTTATGTACTACAGCATCCATTATGCTATGACAGCTACATACCATTTGTAGGAGCAGTGTGGGAGGAGGGTATTAAGATACATTTAAGCGTAATGATATATAATAAGTTATTTATCACACAAGCCATTCTTTTTTTGTTTTAACAAGAAATCCAGATCTTGAACCCTTTGGGACAGATGTTATACTTTGCTTTATTTGGGAGGGGGGTGCAACCAGTGTAAGGGAATGCTCTGGCATGCAATAATAATATATATATTTCAGGTGGTACATGGTGAGGGAGTCTTGCGTAAAACTTACATAAAGTATCTTTTATTTTTATTGAGCAGTTTGTATACTACAAAGAAGGCTGACTTTACAGAAAGCCTGTAATGATTCTGCATGATCAGCAGAAAGAAAAACAAATAACAAGTTATAACACAGATATAATAATGTGTAAAACTCTTCCTGAAACACTGAGCTCTGCTATAAAGTAAGAAAGTGTAATGTATAAGCTCCATACAGAATGCCCCAATTTCTGTGAAAAGATTGCAGCACGCTTTTGGGAGAGGGATAGAAAGTTGTAATAGCAATTTCTGCCCACTACATATCCAAATATCTGGGACAATAGAACTGTTTTCTCATTTTTCTTTTTTATCCCATGCACTTTTGTTTAACTCATAGGATACCTGCAAATTTCAGACCAATGGCCTACACATATACTATAAACTGTTACATTAATGATATACATGAAAATACTCACTAAAATATTCCAGTTATCATTTTGAAGTGCAAGTGTAATACAGTTATTCAACAAAAAATATCTGTAGCACTGAACAGTATGAGGGCCCTCTGCTGGTATAAGCAGTTCAAATAGCTGAACTCATCATATCTGTATTAAGCATAATCACTTTGAAACATTGGTACTGATGCTTTGGAAATATTTAACTTAACCACCAATTCTGGCACACAGTGGGGTCATTCTGTGATCAACTTTTTATTAGTACATCGAGACAACTAAATCAGAAACATGGGTTGCAGGGAATAAAGTATATACACTAACTGCATGGTTTTGCTTTCCATTCTTTCCATTGTGTGTGTTCTATAACCCATGTGAAAGGAAACAGCACTAGATATTCTTGATGCATATCTGTAAGCGCAATTCAGTTTAGGCTATAGTAATATTAAGTAATATGCATATGGGAAACCTGTTAACACTTTGCAACCCAATATCCCTTTGAATGGCTTGCATAGTTGCATCCTGATTCAGCACACATATACGTTATTTGTATCACTCAGAGTTGGAAGATCTGTATTGCATGCTGTACATCAGTTTATTTATATAACATTAGGTACCAGGTAGTGTTTGACATGAAATGCATCCTTCTGATTAAGGTACACCAGAGTTTTTTATATGAAACAGGCAAAAAGCTTAGGCAGCAAAATTGCCTTGAATAAACATTTGTAGGAGGAAACTTTTACAATTTACATAGAAGCATTGCTAATATCCAGAATTCAGTCTGAATTGATTCAATTGATGAATTCAATAAATTCTCTCCATAAAATTATTATTCCTGTTTGTACAGTATTTAGGTACATCCTAAAGCCAGTGCTGTGTCTGGGTTACTAGGAGAACTGAATTTCAGGCCCTATTCAGAATTATTCCCTCAGAATTGGTTCTAATGTGCATGGGCTATTCTGTACCACTAGAAGTGCATCTGCCTTTAACATGCTGCTACTTACATACTGTACACAGTGTGCAAAATGCACTTCTGAACACAAATGCTAAATTGTTTACACCCTATGCCTTGTTTTCTCCCAGAATTCCAGAGTTTTTGCAGGCACAAGGGAGAGGTGTTTCTAATGCAATAGAGGAGAACACATCAATTGCTGACACAGTTGCACTTGCAGTTTAATGCAAATTGGACACAACCATGCTGAGAATTTTATCAATTTAATCTGGTTGGTGTCATTTCTGGCATTTGTCATGAGAGTGACATTTGTGCCTGATTCTTTTTGCCACATCTGCCTGGTAGCTACAGGCTGGGAACCCTGAAGCTACCATCTAGTTTGGAGATGGTGGCAGCTCCTGGGTTCCACTGTCTGAATAGCATCTCTCAGTTTGTAACTAGTTAGGGACGAAACATCGCCGCATCCAAAAATGGACGCTCGTCCAAAATGAGATACCGGTGAATTTTCGCCAGGGCGAAATTTCACCATCCTTTCGTGAATTTATCCTCCTGTGGCGAATTGCGGGAATTTTCCGCAAATTCGCCCATCACTATTTGGAACAGGAGAATGGAGGAAGACAGCAGTGTTGAGCAACAACTATATAAAAGTTGGAGAAGTACTTGGTCACACAAGTACCTTTTAAATATCAGTAAATATCAACAATAGAATCCACACAGGCTCCCGCACACCCTCTTAAAGATATAATAGATAATTACCTGGTGCACGAAGGTAGAGGCTCGGCAACCTCACATGAACAGTCCAAGTAAAGAAAATAGTAAGAAGTAAAAAGAAAAAAAAAAAAGAAGTAAATATGCACACCCACAATTGTGATGTCTAGTGGCGAGTGAAAATTTTCACCAAGTTTCACTGTGAAAATGACACCCATAGATTATAATGGGTGAGAAAAATTGTCATGCGTCAAAAATGTGTTGCCCATAGTTCTCAATGCATTTGGCAAATTTCCAGCAATGTGAAAATTTTTTTCCAGCAATGTGAAAAGGGGCAGATTTGCTCATCACTTGTGATGTGATAAGTAAACAATCCCTATTGAAAGCATGAAGGCAGTCACCTATCAGAAATGAAGATGAACAACCTTCTGATCTATAGAATCACAGACAAGTTGGACGTGTTTTTTATTATTTAAAAAAAGACCATGGGGCAGATTTACTAAAGGGCGAAGTGATGAATGCTTGCAAAGATTCGCCAGCATTACCACTTTCAGGGGCTTCGCTGATTTACAGGCGCAGGTGTCACTTCACTAGCGAAGGAGATAGACCCTAGCATTGATTTGCACTCTATCGGCAGGTGTATTTTCCCTCTGGCGAATGGACGCTACTCCACAAATGCAGGTTTATACAGAATGTTACCTCTTTTGCCAGACTTGCCTTTGCCAGCTCAGAGCAGTCGAAGGTAATGGAGTGCACACAACTTCCTAAATCATGAATTACTTACTTCATATTTTTTGATTGGAAAAACTTCTAAGTTCAAAAAATGCTGGCATCTTTTCCTTTTTTCAGGGTGATAGGCTGCAAAAGTCTTACAAAAAAAATAAAAATACATTTTACAACATATGGAACATTATTTCACAGTGGGCTTATGTGTAGGGCATTAAAACAACTCTATTGCCTTTATTAAGGTTCCCTTGGCATGTCTAGTTATCAGTGTAAATGTAATGTATTAGATGTGCCATGTAACATGAGGAGGTGCATTTAACTTAAATTTAACTTGCATTTAAATTTCCCACTGTATGCAAATTAGCCTGAGTGCAAGACCTCTAACGAAGTTGTGCTAGACAGAATTGAACACTAGTGTATCTTCACTTTAATTTGCTTGCACTGCCGAAGTAATGCTAGCGAAAATTCACCAAAAAAAAACTTAGCATCTTAGTAAATTTGCGTTCTCTGGTGAATTGTTGCGATGTCTTTAAACATTCTAATTACCACCAATACTATGTAGTAGTCCTTATTGGATGATTGTTGTCAAACCAGTCTAAAGAACTATTACATCAAGCTTAGCCCAGGATTGACCTGCTATAATCACCATTGATTTTTAATTGACTCTGCTTTAATCTGATGAATCAGATGTGTACGTGTTCACTAACAGCCTGATCATTTAGTTCTGCCAACCACTAAAACCTCTTTGCTATGCAGTATCCACTTAGAAACATATTGTATATAAGTTTGTATATTGTATATAAGTTGCTTAGAAAATTGTATATGTTTTTTTTTTTTTATCAGAATCCTTTGCTAACGCCTGATCTGTTCTTTATGTTAACTGTATCTGCTATTGACACCATGTAAAGTCTGAGTTCTTTTGATGATGTCGATGTTACTTGTGGTCTAATATCTTTTGTGCACTCGCATCACTTCCTTCTGGCTTCCAATCCCCACTGCACATGTGCCTAAAAGGTCCTGACCCCTACTACTCACAGTGAGTAGTTCTATTTGTAAACAGAGAGAATGTTGATGTATGCATGCACAGGACTTGTCCGGGGAAATGTGCATCAGCGAACATCTGTAAGTACTGATCTCCGTGGTGTTCGCTTCTATAACCCGGGGCCGGTGCAGATTTTGCCTGATAGGAGCACCGGCCTTTAAAATCAATATGAGCTAATTTATAACACATTAACCAGATTTAAAATTCAAGATAAGGTGCAGAACTAAACTTGCACAGGCTCAAAGAAACCCTATACTTATACTTGCAGAGTACAGGGCTCCATAGTGCTGCTTCCAAACCTTGTAGATCCTTAATGGTAAAGTGGATGCCAATCGTGACCTGTCTTCCACTTTGGAATTGTAAGGATGCCTGTTAATCCCTGCCGGCTTCGAAGTCGGCGCGCGTCAAAGTCAGCGCACCGGAATGGGCGCACGCATGCGTGCATCTTGACGCCATCACGGCGGCGTCCGTTTGGCGCCAATTGGGGCCTATTTAAGGAAGCTCTGGACGCTGGACTGGTGCCCGATTATAGGTCAAGTTTCCTTGCTCCTGGGTGTGTTGTTCTTACTTCTTCAATTGATTCCTGTGTATGACCTTGCCTGAACTTCGGACTTCTGAACCTTTGCTGCCTGGACTGATTATTTTCTTGGACTTTGTTTACTCTCACTCTTGCCCCTTTCTTGTACCACGAATTTTCCTCGGATTGGAGTTCCCTCCTTGGTCCTCACTACTTCGGAGCCTTCGGGCCTTACAGGAATGCTGTTGCACATCGATTGCTGCCAGGAAGAAAGAAACATGGGGCCAGATTCAATTCAGTGAGAAAAAAGTTTATCATGTGAAAACTCATTTGCAGGATTTAATTTGAAATGCAATTAAGTTCAGAAAATCTTATCTCACTTTTTTCACGTGAAAATTATATTGAAGTCCATGGGGGCTAATTGTAACTGAATTTGGAAAAAAGTTCTCCTCAAATTGAATCTTTTCCATGGCTTTTCATTTGATAAATTGTGAGATAACTGTTTCTCAATTAATTGACCTGTCTTCCACTTTGGAATGCTGTTGCACATCGATTGCTGCCAGGAAGAAAGAAACATGGGGCCAGATTCAATTCAGTGAGAAAAAAGTTTATCATGTGAAAACTCATTTGCAGGATTCAATTTGAAATGCAATTAAGTTCAGAAAATCTTATCTCACATTTTTTCACGTGAAAATTATATTGAAGTCCATGGGTGCTAATTGTAACTGAATTTGGAAAAAAGTTCTTCTCCTCAAATTGAATCTTTTCCATGGCTTTTCATGTGATAAATTGTGAGATAACTGATTCTCAATTAATTGAATCTGGCCCTTTATCTGAAGTGAATCCTAGGAGGGCTTTTAGTTAAACATGACTTATTTTTATTTAAACAGCTGGCTTCTGCTACATAAGTCATAATAAGAAGTGCAAAGAATTAAAAGGGACAGAGATACTGCTTTCAATAGCAAGCAAACATATGTGCAAACAACAAATCGAGAATATTTCCAATTTTATATAGAGGGGGGGATACTAACCCTTCACCACAACTTATTGGGGTTCCAGTTATTTGCTCCATAGATTTTGAGGATTGTTTTAAACTTTTTGTGTATAATTAACTGATTATTTTTAAATGTTTATAGTTTATTGCAAGATGCTTCTTGCAATGTCCTAGGTGTTCACCACTTAAACCACGTAATCCCAACTTTTAGGCAAATTATCTGAACCTGTCGCATAACTTGCACCAAAATTTTATACATAACTATCCCAGGACATGTTTTCATTCATACTAGACAAAATTTTGCAGAAAGGTTATATTTACTCCATACTAATGAACTATAAAGGACTCACATAGAATTGCTAGGCACTGTAGGGTGGCATCAAAAGGGAGCATAATTGAGTTTAAACAAAACTAAAAAAGTATGTCTAATTTATCAAACACAAAAGGTTTTAATATCTATTGATAAATAAATCACAAGTTTTGTAAACTGCAAGGCTACAATTACACTGGAATGCTGTTGTTTAGAAGAAGGGTGCATTGTGAATAAAAGAACATTATAAACTCTACTAAGGGTTTGTGCTTTGTGGCAGTACAAGCTTAATAAATGGCCCATAAAATGTTGTCAGTGTACTATACTAGTATATATCATGATTACTCTAACAATGTCTAACAATGGTGATCCCCTATTAGTTGCTAATTTTAGTGAGCTTACAGACCAGTTTTTAACCTGACATTTACAACATAATTATAGGAAACTGTGGTTTGGCATAACAATTTAGAAACCAAGAATATTCACTTGCAGATAATTATATTTGTAAGCATCTTTATTTTGTTTTTAACATTAAAATGGTGTCATGTTTGAGCCAACTACAAAGACATGTAAAATATAAAATTTATATATAAGGTTGTTTGCAATTTCACCCAAGTCCTTGACATTTAACAAGTGTATACAGCATATTAAATTCTGGAATCTTACTGTTAACCTTTCAGTTTTACAATGAATGAGGGAAGGTTATAGTGTTACACTGGGGAACATGACAGTATGATTATGCCTGAAGCTTTGTAAACCTTAAAAAATGACAAATATTGTACAGGCTAGTTGTCCTATCATTGTGTTGCAATAAGCATTCTGCAAAAGACGTATTGTTAATAGAAATAGAATAAAACATCTAGCACCTACAGAATCTTCTGCTGTGTAACAGTGATACTGACATGTTCCTATAATTAATAGATTTGTTTAGGTATCACTAGTAAAAAAAAAAGGAGTTTGCTTTTATCAAGGAGAGATATATCTTTTAATAACATTTGGCTGGTGGTTATCAACATGCTATAGGCTGGAATACTGTTACATTTGCGCTTCAACCTATAGAAGGATTGTGCCACCCCAAGTACAGCATGATGGCCAGTTCTGGATACCTGTGCTCTGCAACATTATAGAATTGGAACTATAAATAACATCAAGCTCAGGGTGGATTAGGGGTGTTAAAAAATAGGCAATAGTGTGTTCCTTTTTGCTAGCGGTACTGAGGTGATCCTGTAAATAAGATACTATAACTAGTTGTTGAGCCTCCTTTGTATTGTTATTTACTTTTTGACTTTCAAGTATTTTCACTGTAAAAGAGAAGAATCAAATACACTCTAATATGGAGTATAAAGAAGGCACCAGCATTTCATACCAGTTGAAAACCCTGCAACATTATCAAAGGAATCTGTTTCTAAACAACAATGAGCATGTTGAATTCAAAAGGCCCCCTTGGGCAACTCTAGAAGCAATTACTAAGTGCCTATTTGTAAATTTCTTTCAGAAAATATATATGAAGCTAAAACACCATAAAAGATTTAGTATGCAGCCATATGCAGCTTTAAGAGACCTCAAAGGAAAAGGTTTCTTTTCTACTGTACAAATAACAAAAAATATCTAATAACAAACAATCTTACACATATACTGTAATTACATGTATCAAAGCCAGAGCTGCTAATCCTAGCTTTCATATTTATAAAATAGAACAGGTATGATGCTTTGATCAAGTGCTTGGTAGAGCTTTGGATTTTTACAGAGCCCCAAGAGACTGTTTTGTGTAGTCTCTAGAATGATGACACAAATGTTTTGTATGGGAATTTTATTCTAGCAGTTACAGTTTACCTAAATATATAATATAAGAGGAGACATCTACTTGTGATGAAAGGGAAAGAATCAGTCAATATCAACTTGTCTGTTAATTAGTATCTTGTCTGTTGTATGAGCAGGTTGCAAAATGCAGAGCATGTGATCATATAAATTATTTCTTTATTTTTATATAAAATAATCATAGACTGCACACTGGAATTAAAATTAATTAGAAGATTACAATCCCCAAATTCATCCATTTAAAAAGAACTGGCTGTGGTGTAACCCTTCCAAGTCAATGTAGAAATTGTGGCTAGCTAAAAAGAATATGTGCTTGAGACTCTGTTACAGCAATAACAAATATTATTTGCTATACAATTGCTATTGATGCTTTTAATATTTGCTTACACTGGGATGTGCAGTTATATAAAATGTTTTAACATTTTAAAACACACTGTATTTAACATGGTGATACCTGGTTATTGGTTCCTTTGGGTATTTTCTTATTTCTCCTTCTTGTGATTCATGAATTGGAATGTATACAAAACTGAATTATAGAATCACACTGAAAAATTTTTTGGATTAACCTTAGCAGGCTCGGATTTATAATGTGGCCTCCCCTAGGCCAGAAGGTTGTGCCACTCTTTATCACATTTGTCCCCCTTTAAAAGTGTGCACAAGTTTCCACTGGAAAGAGCTGTGTGTCCCCAGTGCTCCTGAAAAATTAGAACGTGGCTTTAAAATTTTGCCACCCTAGGCCTGGTCCTTTGTTGCCTTCCCACAAATTTCAGGCCTGACAATGGAATGAATACAGTACCTTAAAATGTATTTGCCCCCCTTTCAAATGAGAAATTGATATTTTAAAGTAGATGCTGAATAGTGAATTACATGCAGGAAATGTCTTTATTCTCGTCTAAAGGTGGCCATACACGGGCAGATAAAAGTTGCCGTCAGACTGTGTCGGCAGCTTATCTGCCCGTGTGGGGGGCCCTCCGACGGGCTTTCCCGATCGATATCTGCCCGAAAGTCGGCCAGATGTCGATCGGGCAGGATTAAAAATCCCGTCGGATCGTGGCCGCATCTGTTCGTTGATGCGGTCCCACGATCCGACCGCCCGTACTGAACCTAGGGCCCACGATCGGATCAGCCCGATATCGCCCACCTCAAGGTGGGCATATCGGGGAGAGATCTGCTCGTTTGGCAACATCGCCAAACGAGCGGATCTCTACGTGTATGGCCACCTTAAGAAAAATAGCTGGGAACATAAAATAATGATTCTGTTTTGAAAATATTCAATCCTGGCAGTTTCCATTATTCTTACTCATCATAATTAGGACTCATACTCACTACAAAGTTTCCCTTATCTTGGCCAGATCCACATTAAACTGATTATTCCTAGAACCATGTGCATGTAAGAGGGTGACAATAGGTTATAATGTTATCTGTGTACTACCAAGAGCAGTCTGTGTCGCCCCCGAAAAGTAAAGGGTTAGTACAGATGAAGCCACTTTGGATTGTGTGTTTGACACTGAATAACAACTCAGATTTCCCATTTTTCCCACTTAACACAGAATATTGTATCACAGCATCCCATCCAATTAAAGAGTTCACCATTGAAAGCAATGGTGCTTTGGTACGCTAATGAAAAGGTTAAATGCGTTAAATGAGTTAAGATGACTTTAGATAACACAGTTTCTTCAATTAACCCTGAGTCACAACACATTTAACACACAAATCCAAGTGGCTGCATCTGTACCTTGACTGGTACTCCGCAAAGACACAAGTAGAGAGTTTAGTGTATAAGATGCAAACTAGTGTGCTTAGAGCTAATGCCCATGAAGTTGCTTAGAGGGACCCAGAAGAAATCACCTGGTAAAGCTGCTATCACTGTGTTAAGCCCTGTAATAGGGGGGTAGACAGGATTGAAACTAGGGGTAGGCATGTGCCTGGGGCGCAACAGTGGAGGGGCACCAGTCATGTATCTCTTTTGCCACCTTGCCCTAGTTTGGGTGGAGACAAAGTAGCAGTCCAGGTTGCCTAGGGCTTGTGGCTGGCTTGGTCTGGCACCAAGGGCAGAAATGTTGTATATTGTATATATATGTTTTGGGCTTCTGTGCCAGCCCAAGGTAACCACAGCCTTTTTGCAGTAAAGATCTGTGCCTCCAAACATACTCCTTCTTTTCTGCTGATTCACTGCACATGTTATGTGCTGCTGTCACTTACTCAACTTAGGAACTAACACACATTATTCAGAATATATATAAAATATAAATGTCACAATATAAGGCAGATAGTAGAGGAACAACTAGTGATGGGCGAATCTCCCGCGATTTGCTTCGCCGAAAAATTTGCGTCAGTTTCGGTGCGACGCGTCGCGTCGTTTTCGAAGCGTTGCGTCGTTTTCGAAGTGTTGCGTCAAAAACGACGCGCGACTCGTATTTTGGCGAATTTTCGCCAGGCGAAATTTCGTAGGTGATTCGCGAATTTATTCGCCAGCGGCGAATCGCGGGAATTCGCCGCGAATTCGGCCCTGGCGAATAAATTCGCCCATCACTAGGAACAACCACTAAGAACTATCTATTCTCACTGGTCTACCATATATTGGTACTAACTGCACTCACTATACAGATGCAGTCACTTGGATTTGTAAGTTAAATGCGTCGTGACTCAGGGTTAATTTAAGAAACTGTGTTATCTAAAGTTATCTTAACTCATTTAATGCATTTAACCTTTTCATTAGCATACCAAAGCCCCATTGTTTTCAATAGTGAACTCTTTAATTGGATGGGATGCTGTGACACAATATTCTGTGCTAAGTGGGATAAATGGGGTAGATGAGTTCAGTTTTTCTGTGTCAAATGCACAATCCAAAGTGGCTTCGTCTGTACATTGCGGATATGTATTACATGGAACATGCTACACTACATTATTACTGTATTGTGTAATTCTATATCATATTGTAAAAGATTGTAAAAATCTGAATGTGTCTTACTGCCCTAGGCTGCACAAGAAAGTCCTACAGTATGTACTTCAAGTATATATGGCAATTAAAAACTACTTAACTTGACTTGATTAGTCAAGTCAAGTTAAGTAGTACACATTGCCAGATACTTAATTGTGATCTCATCACAATTCAAGAATCAGCCCTTTGGTATCAGCTTATAGAAAAGACAAACCTCATTTTCTGCTTGATGATTTGTGACATCCCCTAAGCTGAGCTTCTCAACAGCTGCTTAAAATACACTGAGCATGTGCATGTCACAGACATTCCCAACAAAATCTAAGATGGAAAACTGTGACAACTTTAAAGGCCTTAATCATTACTACAATAGAGACCTGAACTAGTGATGGGCGAATTTATTTGGCAGGCGTGAATTTTCAGCAAAATCCTGCGATTCGCCGCCGGCGAATAAATTTGTGAAATGCCATACGCTGGCATAAAAAAAGAGACGCGAAAATTACACGACGCAATGAAAATTAGGGTTAGGCGTGCCGAAAACTACGTGACGTGCATCAAAAACGTGCTGCGACTAGTTTTGCTAATTTTTTGCCAATTCGCGAATTTTGATGGAAATTTGCTAATGTTTCCGTGAAGCGAAACGGGATAGATTAGCCCATCACTAATCTGAACCTAT
Source organism: Xenopus borealis (assembly GCA_024363595.1). Classification (NCBI taxonomy): domain Eukaryota; kingdom Metazoa; phylum Chordata; class Amphibia; order Anura; family Pipidae; genus Xenopus; species Xenopus borealis. The sequence goes on along the minus strand of CM044446.1, from coordinate 69,275,548 downwards.
AAGCTGATTTAATAAGTTCAGTATATAAAATTTGATATTGGGGTTTTGTTCTCCTTTAAAGGATTAGTCCTTATTTACTGAAGTCAGTGTTACCAATTCTATTACAATATACAAGCTAAAGAAATCATATATATTCTCATATTTCATGGAAGTGGTGCACTAGAGATAGATTAAACTTAAATCTTTCATGAAACTGTCTATTTGTCTATTCTATTTTACATCTTTAACAATAACAGTTATTTCTGAAAATGTCCTTTTTTTACATTTTTTTATTTAGGGGATGTGCTAGATGATCAACGTTTTAGTTTAAACTAAGTACCAAATGAATCATACTGAGGTGACCAGCTAAAAATAACATCTACTTATAAATATTCACATCTCTTATACAGTACAACCAGTCAGAAAATACTCAAATACTCATTACACTTTAAATTTTTATTCAACTTCCTAGTTCGCCATAAAGCTACCGAATTGGGTTTCATTATTTTTGATTGAATAAAAATATTTGATCGAATGGTTAAAATCGTTCGAATCGATTGATTTGAATGATTTTATCGATTGATCAAATATTTTCTAATTATCAAATTGTGGTAAAATCTTTTTACTTTTACTTCCCACACTATTCCCAGCAATTTCCATGGTTGAATATGTAATGTATACCTGCAATTCCAAAAGGAATTCCAAAAGGAATAACTAGATAGCCAGGAACACCGAAGGGATGGAAAATGTATGTGTAAGAGACAAAGTAAAGTATAGTGAATATATGAAAATCAGAATAAAGAGTGAAAAACAAATTTGTTAAGAAAGGGGTTTTAGATAAAGAGAAAAGGTGGAAAAAAAGGGAAGCTCAGAACAGAAAGGTAAGGAGTGAAGAGAAAAGAGAGAACATTGGAAGAATGGAAATGGCTGTGAAAAGAATGAAACAGAAAGAAATAAAATAATTTTCTCTGTGCTGTACTTTAAAAGAACAGGTTTCTATAGACAGTCAGAACTGTAGTAAATACAAGAAAAACGGAAATGAAGAACTATATATATTTCTTTTCATTGGAAAGCAATATTAGAACTATAATTAAATGTCTTTGGAATGCCTTTTTTCTAGTATTCTGATTCATTTTGAGAATTGGCATTAAACATGCGTTGTGACAAAAGTTCTTTTTTGATATTTTTGAATATTAAAATTAATTACATTAATTAATCTCAGTTTTCCATAAGACACACAATTTAAATGAAAATAATGAGGATTGTAATGACATAATTACTTTACTAAGGATTTTCAAGATAAAATCAAACTGATTGTTCTCAACTGCTCACATTTTTCATAATCTTCGAGAATTATCATTTTACACTGGGAGAAAATATAGACTTTGCCAGTCTGTGTTGATATGACAGTTTCTTCATGTCCAATTATTGGTTTATTAATTATTTCTGTGTCCTGTATAAGAATAACTCCCAGCCAGTGCCACGGTGACACAGATAACAATGCAAATGGATTCTACACTGTTGCTTGCATGCAATGTAAATATGATTGAGATTTTGCACTAAACATAGCTGCAATAATAACATACATTTTAGGGGTCATATACTAAGTGCAATGTAGGATGCTCCATGTGCCATGTTTTTACAGGTTGCTCCCTTTTATAGTTTATGGCATGAACATAAACGATACCTACATTTGGAAGGTTGTATTCAGTAGGAGTGGGGAGGGCAAGCATGTAGGAAATCTCCTTGTCCTATACCCTTCCCATTACTTAATTTGAGTGCTGTTAAAAAATGCACCTAAGAAAGTCAGGGCCCTGTACTTGCTGTCTGCTCTATCTATGATAGGTGGTAAGTAGTGATGTACAAGTGGAAGATTTGTACCACACCCGTCCCCAACCCTAACCTGTAAAGCACTTCCATTTATAGGCCTGTGCCCAATTCAACCATCTCTGGTGGCATGAAAGGGGGGCAGGGCGGGGCAAGAGCACACCTATGAATAGATGCTGACAGAACAAGAAATCATTGCAGAACAGTTGTGATAAGGGAGAGGGGAAAAAGAGTAGATGTGTCCTGTGTGTATCAGGCCAACTACTAGTGGTGAGGACAGGGCTGACCAGTGCCTGCCAATACTGAATTCTGTACCCCATACCAGATTTTTTACCTGGGAGAAGTGCAAAGAGCAACCAGAGCAACAATTAGCATGAGCCTTAAGTCTTTGCTTCAGTGCCACTTCACACTAGTGACAAATGAAAAGAAGAATGTGTGGTTTAAACAATATGCATATACTGTTCTAGTTCATAACCCCTGCATGACACATGTTCATAAAGTTCAACATTTTAAGTCTATATTTAGTTACATAGTTAAATAATTAAGTTTGGTTGAAAAGACCAAAGGCATCAGGTTCAACCCCTCCAAATGAAACACAGCATCCATATACACACACACTCACATTAACATCTCCATACATTACATGCACATACCAATATCTATATTAATTGCAATTTTTTGTATCACAATAGCCTAATATATTATGCCTGTCCAAGAAATTATCCAAGAATCAGCCATCACAACAACACAGGAAAAAGGCCCCCTGCTGTATATAGTCACATTAGGTATCAGCACTCACCAAATATTCAACCAAATCCCGGGTACATCTCCCACAAAATATCTCAGCAATTGTAGAAAGTGTGGAGGCATCTGCTCACATAATTAGTCCGAACACACGTGATTCGGTGAGTGCCTATGCATTTTATCTATATATTGTTATTTCCCCATGTTTATTTGGGTCTTGATAAAGGTCTGAGAAGGAGACCAAAACGTTGGCCTGTTTTTAATATTTATTCAATAAAATATTTTCCTGGCATGCATCCACCTTTTCTTGAATTCTGATTATCTACTTGTTTGTGGATAGCACCTAGGTCATTCATCATTACTGAAGTGCGGAAGTAATCCAAGGACTGTATATTTAATTTGTATTGCAGACATATGGGGAGGTGAGTTATGCAAAGGAGTCCAGACCAGGCACTAATTAGATTGAAGATGTGAAGTAGATTACTTTAATAGGTTGTTGTCTCCACAGATGTTTTTTTTTTTAATGTATGCATCTGTTTCTAGTCTATGTAATTAGCCATACATCCATGGCCTCAATGCAGTCCAGTCCTGTTTTGCATAAGATTGTCTTTCCACACTTTGCATTCATTTTCTGTTTTGAAATTGCCTTTGATAACAGATATTTTGAAGTAATCCAGGTCATCCAACCTACTGAGGATGTGTGGGCATGTCTTGTGCAATTTGTGCACGCAATTACATAAACCACATTGCAGGATGACGCTTTGTCCAGTTTCTCCAATGTAAATGCCTCTTGTTGGACACTTTGTGCATGTTATTGCATAAACCACATTGCTGGCTGAGAAAGTGTAGCGGCCATGTACATATTATTCCTCTAGTGTGCCAGGAATTGGCACTCTGTCTGAGATACGTATGTGTGGGCATGTCTTGCACCTCTTCCTTCCACATGGGTGGGTTCCATTGTTAGTGGGTCTTGAAAGTGACCTTGTTACAATAAGTCTAATTAGGTTTAGAAGTTGCCTAAATGCCAGAAGAGGTGGATCAGGAAATATATTGTGTGCTTTTTGTAGTGTGCTTTGTAACTCTCTGGCTATTTTTCTAAGGGCATTCAGCTGTGGGTTGTAGGTTGCGACAAGAGTTACCTGATCTGTTTCTCTTTTCTGTTTCTATAATCCTTGGGTGTAGTCTCTGTCAATTGAGTCTTTTCTGAAGGTTACAAGGTGCTGATCCCTTTCGGAGGTGTAAGAACAGATTTGGTTGTAGCTATGGCTATAGATGATGACGTGTTTAGTGTGGTCTTGGTGGAAGCTGTCATACATCAGGTAGGACAGTTTGTCTGTTAGTTTACAATATATGGTGTTATGTAAGGTATAGTCTTTGATATAAATAGTTGTGTCCTGAAAGTGGATGTGGCTTGAGGAAGGTCTAATTAAAAGTTGATGATGGGATGACATTTTTTTTTAACTATCTTTTTTATTGAATCTTCATCAGTTTTTTTTCTCCAAAAGGTAAACAAATAATCAGGGGTTATACAATATGAAAAACAAATAATTATTAAAGTTATCCCCCGGTTCCTCTACCCCATTACAAAGGGGAGGGACTAGATTGCTGTATTCCAAAAGTAACAAGATAAACAACCGATGGTACATTATGAAAAAGAAAAATGAGCCATCATGGAAAAGAAAATAACACAAAGAATCTATGGGTCTTGCATTCTATTGGGTGAGTCACCGTCAGTAAGATGTTGTCTGGGTAAAGACCCTGTTTGTATACATTCTTTCTGAGTTCCCGGCCATTGATATATGGCAATGTTCACAGGGCAAGTGGCTCAATACTGATGGCAAAGAGCAATGGGGATAATGGATAGCCCTGTCTGGTTCCATTCTTACCTGGAGAGGGTCAGACAGGTAGATTAATTTGCGCCATAGGGGAGGAATATAGTGATTGCAGGGAGGTTGTGTTTGCCAAATCTATTAAGTCTTATGCTATCTCCTGCCCTTCTGCCCAAAACAAATCCTACTTGACCTGCATTTATTACATTGGGAAGTAATATGTTCAGCCTATTTGCCAGGAGTTTTGAAAATATCTTGATGTCTGAATTCAGAGGTGAGATAGGGCAGTAGTTTGCACACTTTCTATGATCCTTGCCTTCTTTAGGGAGTAGTGTTATAAATGAGCTTAAGGTGGTCCTAGGAATAGGCACCCCCTTCAGCCATCCATTATAGAGGCATAGCATATACTTGTTTAACTGCTCCCTCATAGCATTATAACAGCCATATGGCAGGCCATTTGGGCCAGGGGAGTTAAGCTCCTCTGCAGATATTGGGGCTAGTGATGGCCAAATTTATTTGCCAGCAGCAAACTTGTGGCGAATTTCTACATTTCACTGCCGGCAAATAAATTAGCAAAATGCCCGTAAAAATTCACTGGCGTCAAAAACATTTAGACAGCAGCAAATAACTTTGATACAGGTGCTAATTTACAGCATGTCCATTGACCAAAGCAATAGATCAAAATAGAGTTGCAGTAAATGGTATGCGTAGCCCCGTGCCTCAGGCACTGATATAAAAATGGCGCAAACGGACCGTAAGAGATAATAAGACCAATAGTTGCCCGCCCTCACTTCCCATGGGTAACCTCCCAATCTCGGAGTCCCCGGGTAGTGTAAGTTTCCGTTAGTGCGAGACCCTACCGCAAACTAAAAAGAGCCGTGGTGTTAGGATTACGGTAATCCCAACACCATGGCGCTTTTTAGTTTGCTTTTTAAAATATTGACTGTAAACTAAAAGTTTGGATGCAAACCAAATAGGTCATGTTAATAATTCTTTGCTGAAAGGTTCATTTTTGTAAGTAATTGCTAGTTCAAGTTTCTAAGCCTGACTGTTTTGCCAACCTGACTGTCCCATCTAAGCCTGTCAGCAGACCCGGGCAAAAGCGGCCAGGCGCCCTAGGCTACCTGGCTGGTCTCAGCGCCGGATGAGCATGTGTGCATGAATTGGTGCTCTTGTGTGCTCATGCTTGAATTGATATGCACATGCGGATTTGCAAGAAGAAGCTGAAATGGCATGCAGTGGGGGAGAGAGGGGACTGGACATCGGGTAGGCGATAGAGAAGGTACGTTCCTTGCACCCCCCCCAAGGCTTTGCACCCTAGGCATGTGCCTACTCTGCCTACCCCTAGTTCCATTCCTGCCTGTCAGAGTTTCTAATACTTTTTTTTCTTTACCATGATTGTAATAGATAAATGGATTTAACCCACTGTCCTTCTCCACAAAGAAGAGTTCAGCCCCTGCAGGTGAGGTGGAAGGACATATAAATCCTTACTGGAGTCTTATATACGCTTTCATAGCAGAGGTCTCAGCTGGAGATAAAGTATAAGTACAACCTCTGGGAGAGCATGGTACCAGGGAGAAGATTGATGTGGCAATCGCAGGGGTCGTGAGGAGGGAGGAATTCAGATGACTTTTGGCAGAAAACATCAGAGAACGCTTTATAAATGGACTGGAAATAGGTAGTGGAGATTATTTGCCCTCAAATCCGACCCTTCTACGTTTTTAACGTAGAAATATTCAAAGGTTTTTGTCCGATCATCGAATGGTCGAATATTCGACCATTAGATCTATTTGATCTATTCGATACGATCGAATTTTGCATATTCAACGAGTGAAGTGGCCAAGTTTGCATATTCAAATATTCGATAAAATCGTACAATCGTAATTCGATCGAATTTGATCGAATTTCGAATCCTTCACACAAATTTAGTAAATCTGCCCCTAAGTGTTGCCCATGTAAGACTCCTTGATCTTACTTAGTTTTCCCTGTTTCAAGGAATAGTTATTAGCAAAGTGGCCTTTGCAGCCACAGTATTAACACAATCCAGAAGAGCATATCCAGAGCGTCTCTTGCTCAGAGAGATGGGCCCAACCAATTTGCATAGGCTCCTCTGGAGGAGTTACAGTGGTTTAGAGGTAGGGATGTGAAGGAAAGGCCTTTGGAACCGCGGTGCAAGCATAGGCTGGGATTTCTTGCCACACTCTTTGACCACTTGATGTTCCCTAAAGTGGGTGTCCACCTTGATAGTGAAAGTGCACAGGTATTAATGGGAATGAATGGGAGGAATGTTGGTTTCTGGGCATCCTTTCCATAAAAGAATATGGTTATTTGCTTAAGGTGGATTACAATTCCAATAACAGGTTAGACCCATGACCAGGTGTTCTACGTCTTGTGACTCCCAAAATACTACCCAGTCACTCACAACCCTCTTGGAATATACTACTTTATCTATTGAATTACTTCATCACCCCCCCCAGAAACAGGATGTTATTTAATCTCTTCTAATCCCTATTCTGGGCTCTATGGGGGAAACAACAAACTGACAGTGTATGAGGTGAAAAGTAGTGATGGGCGAATTTATTCGGCAGGTGCGAATTTGCTGCGAATTCCAGCGATTCGCAAGCCTCCAGCAAAAATTCTCCTGCCGAAAATTCGCTGGTGTAAAAAAAAAAAAAAAAACGAGTCTCGCATCGAAAACAACGCGACGCGTGTCGTAAACAATGCGACTGTCAAAAATGACGCGTGTCAAAAAACGACACAACGCGCATCAAAAATGTGCCGTGACTCGTTTCGAAAATTTTTCGCCAATTCTCAAATTTCTCTGGAAATTTGCGAATTTTTTGTCGAAGCGAAATGTGAAAGATTAATCAAATCTCCTGGCCTATAATTGCCTGGCTGAGACCATAATCCCTTTTTAAAGATAGGAATTACATAATTTTTCTGCCAATCAATATCTACCATACCATAACAGATGAATTCAGAATAGAGGTGTGTTTAAAACTGAACTAAGTTCTCTTAGTACCCAAGGGTGAATTTCATCTGGCACTGGCACCTTGTTTACATTAAATTTTGAGTAAATCTTTATGAACCATATCCTTAGTCAGCCAACTAGACTGATCTGAGCCAACAGAGCAGCTATGAGGTGGGTCTGGAAACTCTGCCTCCACTACTGTATACACTGAAAAAAAGAACTGATTTAGCACATTTTGGCTTTATCTGTTACAACCATATTGGTACAAATATTTAATGGTGCAATAATCTCAGCCTGTATCTTTTTACTGTTAATATACTGCATTTACATTTTTTGTTTTGTAGCCTCTTCCACAATGTGCTTCTCATTTTGTATATTTGCCTTCCGTATCGCTGTTTTACAGCATTAATCATAGCTTTTATATTCATTAAATGCAGCTTCTGTCCCCTCAGACTTGTAGTTTTTAAATACCTTTCTCTTCTTTCCTTTTAACTTCTTTACTTCTGTATTAATGCTTAGTGTTGTGATTTCTGATTTATTGTGATACTATTCCTTGTACGCCAACAAAACCCCAATCAATATCAGCCGAAAGTAATGAGTCTATAAAGGACAACACAATTAAAAATTAAATGCAAATTACATTTGGCCACAAGTACCCTTTTTGATGTTTAAAAATGGGCATATGGGACCTGATACATGTAGCACCAACATTTCGAAAGTCAAATAGAAAAGTTTTAATTTTTAACCTGCTATGCATGACAAAGATTTTCAGTTTTCAGTTTAGAATGTCTAGCACAAAAACAATAACTTTACAAAATCTTGAATTGAAGTGGCCAAGTAATTTAAATAATCAAAAATGTTGTCAAAATACTGTATGAATTTTTTTTTAATGTTACTATATCTTTAGCAATGTGTCTGATAAAGCAACTTGTCTTCCAAGGTTTTCTATTTTGAAACAATTATATTTTAACTGCAGATCTGCAGTTATTGGTTGACATATCATACGAAGACTCACATAACTAAAATATCCTTTTTTGAAAGCCATATCCTTTTTTGAAAGCCATGGTACAAAAGCTTGCATTTTGAATAGAAATCTGTAAATGTAACCTTGTGTAGAAAAGGGATAATAACAGAGTTGGTAAGGTACTGTAAGCCTTATTCCTACAAGGGGAGGGAAGCAACAAAAATAGGGGCAATGGAGCAGGAATGAGTCGTCAGCAGATGGAACATAAAATCAATGAATGTATATTTATTAGATAACTCCACATAAATTGATAGTGTTGTCTGAAGGCCATGTAGATACTGTACTCTGCTGCCCAATTAAAACCCTTTCAAAACTAGCAATGTGTTTCCAGTACAGAAAATGTTAAAAGGTTCAGTTACAGAGATTAAATAGAGCAGCTTGAACTGTTTCAATGTTTTTCTGCAGAAACTATATAATAGAAGGACAGAATATATAGAGAAGAATGTGGAAAACCAGTGAACAAAATGAGTAGCCATATACAGAATAAAAAGCCTACCATGGATAAGTAAAGAAAAGATACCCATTAATATTAAAAACCATATACTAATGAATAATTGTTTGGAAATTTGGCATAAAGTGAATAAGAAATTATTACTAGCTCCATTCCCTTCCCAGCATTTAATGTTCCCAACCTGAAATTAGGAGACTGCCTTCCCTCAAAAGAAGGTGTGAAAGCCCAAATAGAGCAAGAAAAAAACAACTGGTCCATAAGGGACACTTGGAGATATCAACAGGTACAACACTTTCTAAATCAGTTAAAAATAAAAGGAACGCAAAAAAGAGACCTCACAAAATTTTAACAATTATATGGTTTAAACACTCCATTAAAATGAAGACTATCAATGATATATAAAATACTGATTGAAAAGAAATTCCCACACATTCCTTCGTTTACTGCTCAATGGGAAAAAGACTTACAGATTACTCTAACTGAACAAGAATGGGGAAAAATATTTAAAACAGTGAATAAATGTTCTATTAGTAATAGAATACAGGAATCAACATATAAACTAATATCCAGTTGGTACAGGACTCCTGTGATTCTTAAAAATTGGGGTGTAATGGGAAGTGACCAATGCTGGAGATGTGAAAATGATAAAGGGACTTTAGAACACATTTGGATCACATGCCCAGGCTTAGGGTCTTATTGGAAAGAAATAAGAGAAATTTGTTCAAAAATAATAGGGGAACAAATTAAAATTGATTCACCAAAGGTACTTCTATTTCACAAATATGCCCCAGTAAACTGTATAAGGAAAGAACTACTACTGCAATTGCTTATGGCGGCAAAAGTCCAAATCCCGCAACTGTGGAGAACTAAGGAAAAACCAAATATAGAAAAGTGGTTCCAATCAATAAATGATATATGTTTAATGGAAGAGCTAACGGCATATATACATAACAAATATAATGCTTATAATGAAACATGGTTACCATGGAAAGAATACTTATCCAAACTAAATTAAGCAAATAAGAAAAAAAAAACACACAGAGCAAATAAAAGTGAAATAGAATAAACGAACTTCAGAGACGTAGACTAAAATGATTCTTCAGGAGACTATGTAAAGAAAATTTATGTACTTACCATTCAAGAACAGAAAATCTTGGAAACATTCAAACTGCAGAAAAAGAAAATGGGGAAAGTTATCAACACAACACATTATAATAAAAAAGTAGAAATAGATATACAGCAGAGAAATGTTATATTAGTTAAAAATTAAAAGTTAAGTTCGGAAAATTGGATAGGAGAAATGGACACTAAGAGTACTAAAATATGTGATAAATAGATGTAACATGGATAAGATATGTATTGTATATAAAAATGTACCATGCATATGTATGCTATTTTATGGCTATCATGTACAACTTTTTGAACAATAAAAGAGAATACAAAAAAAAATGAGTAGCCATACAGTATAGGACACAAAGTCAGCTGCCAGCAATATTGCAATAATGTGCCTAGTAAAGAGCTATTCAATAGCTTAGGTCTACAATACAAAGAGAAGCAATAAAAAACATTGATTTAAAAAAAAAAAAAATCCCTAATGGGTAAGAAAATGATAGAGTACATTGTCATTATTCCTATGCAAGTTTGTCAGTCTGTTCCACATTGCCCGCAAAACTAAATACTTACTCAATGCAATCAGTGCACCTACTACTTTTTTTCCTATATATTGTGTGTCTGTATAAACATATATAATGAAAATTTACACTGCATAAAAATACTTGAAAAGGAAGACAAGGGCCATACTTGACTACAAGTTAACAGTGAAGGCTTAAATAATTGAGTAATTAAATAACTGAGTTGAGATTCACTTTTGTGAGAAAAAAGTTTATCACATGAAAACGTGCAGATGAGATTCATTTCAGAAAAACATATCTCATTGTTTATCAAATGAAAACTCTACTGTGGTCCATGGGAAAAAAACTGGAACTAAACTAGGAGAAAGGTTTTTTTTTCCTCAAATTGAATCTCATATATGAGTTTGTATGTGATATTACTTTTAACTCTGAATTGAATCTGGTCATTCCAGTGCTGCCAGACAACATAGTGCCAGATTCAATTCAGCAAAAAAATTTATAATGTGAAAACTCATGGACAAGGTCCAATCTGAGATACAATTGCAATTCAGAAAAACATCCTACTGTTTATCACTTGAGAACTTTATTGAAGTCTATGGGACAAAAATGGAACTGAATAAGAAGTGAATTTAAGTTTTATCTCCTCGAAACGAATTGTATCCTTGTGTCCATGAGTTTTCACGTGATGAACTTTTCCTCAGTCTGTTGGATCTGGCCCATAGTATGGCAACAGCATAATATACATGGTTATTTTAAATTCCCTAATAATAGCTAGCAACTTAAAAAAAATCTGCATTGCTACATTTGCATTTACAGTATACTTTTTATTCTGAAAATGTTTACTACCCTAGCTACTACCCTAGTACCAGAAAATGAAAGTCTAGGATGCAACCTTGATCACAATTGCAAGCTTCCAGAAATATATAGCTTTCTTTACTTCAAACACAGGACTTCTTGGACAATGGGAAATAATAATTAATTTAATTGGTAGGTTCAGCTTGGAGGTTTATATCTATTTTAAATCTTTGGTATTTTTTTGCTGTCAGCTGAGTCTTCAATGCATGTCTTTTGCAATAAGCTGCAAGTAGATGTGAAAGAAAAATCATTAAAGGTCCTCTGCTTGTTGTGCAGATCCCTGTAGATATTCTCTGTGCTTTACAACACTTTTTGCTCATTAACATATGTTCTCAAAAGCTGTGAAAAGAATTGGTGATAGTAAACTCCCTAGTGAAAAATTATACTATGTAGCTTTTTGTGTGTTGAAACCCTTCATTTAAGAGGAAAAAAAGTCACAACATATTTATGGAAGAATCTATTTTTCAAGACATACAGTATTTTTGTGCCTGCATCTCACCTTTCAAGTTTGTTCTCATGATGGTTCTGTTTTGTCCACTCCACATGGACCTGCATCCATTCCTCAATTTTTACAATACTGTTTTAGCACTACATTTACTTGTTCCTTTCTATTTTTAACTTACTGCCTATAATTGTACAATGTAGTGCAGTGTAACGTTTTGGGGTCAAGCCCCTTTGTCAAGCATGCTTGACAAAGGGGCTTGACCCCGAAACGTTGCACTGCACGACCGCATTAAACGTGAAAGGTGATTCCTTGCTTGCAGCAGATCTGTGTGCCGTGGATTTTTTCTAATTCCTTTGTCTGTACCTTGACATGTCCTGCCTTACCATGTCTTCTCAGCTCCAGTCTGTCCTGCTTCAGTCCTCCTGTTCGTCATCTCCCATCCTGATTTGATTCTGCACCATCCTGTCCCAGAATCTTTTTTGCTCCATCCATATATAACTTGATTCAAAATCTATGAACAGACAGAGAACATAACAGTTCCACAGATAAAAAGGTTTCAACCAAAGGGGTAAATTTACTAAGCGGCAAATGTTTGCTAGTGTTACTTTGGCAAGGTGAGCAAATCAAAGCAAAGATGCGATAGCATTCAATTCAGCCTAGCGCAAATTTGTTAGAGGTTGTGTGCTGAGGCTAATTTGCACATGGTGGAAAATGTTATTTTTTTAAATCTCATCTTATTTCCACTTCAGGTATTATGAAGCACATGATTGCAACCCTTAAACTGCTTCTAATCAATAATAGCTGCAGTTTCCAAGTTCAACAAAGCTGGTGTGGCTTTTCACAGCTCTTCTATATTTATGTATTCCTTTATGAATTTATTTACTTGGGGGAAATGAGGTCAGAAACCTTAAGATATCGAAAATGTGTTATAGTTACTTAGTATTCCTTATCATTAAATACTAGATAAGAGTAAATATAGTAGAGAAAACAACCTACAAAATCGAATACGTATGCACATAGCTAGTACATCTGGAATAATTCAAGTGCTACTGTATCAGTCGTAACACATTATTTATATTTCATGCACTATCACTTGAGTCCCATCTTGAATTAATAGGCCTTGAAATGGATTATATCCAACATATTTTCAGAATCAATCATACGTGTAATTGACAGGGCTCAGACAATGTTCAAAGGAGAAGGATTTTTGAGCAGTTTGTGATCTATCTCTTTATTGCAGAATTTGTTAGAAATGAATGAATTGTATATATGAATGGAGACCCTGGACCTTTCTGAATCATCTTACTCTATAAAGTTATAAAGACATTATGCGGTGTTATACCTTTGGTGTGCCAGCATTAGTTCCTAGTCACCATACCTTGGGAAATCACAGAAAAATGTGCTGAAAACCACAGCTGACAACTGAATGTTAGAAGACACCAACACAAGCAGGTAAAGTAGTCACCTTGATAAGATGGCAATTTAAAGCCCCTTTAATGAAAGCAAAAATAAATAGATTTAAAAAAATATACAGTATTACTCAATATAACAAAGATGAAACAATACATATTAGCTAAAAATACAACAATACAAAAGAGCAGAGTCACTGTTAGCTATTTATAACATCTTTAACATTTTATTGCTAATTTGAATACTTAGTAACCGGAAGGCATTTTTAATAATGTGCAAAGAGTAAAAAACCTTGTGCTCTTCTTCACTATTTACAAATAAAAAAAAACAAAAAACATATAATATCAAACAGCACAAATGTCTAAATAATCAATAAGAGGTGCAATTTTGCACCTCATAGTGCTCTAGTACTTGCAATAGATACATTTGTGAATAACAACTGCAATGCACTTATTCTATCTGATGCTGTGTTACACATCTTAAAGGAACACTAATACCAAAAAATTAAATATGATGTACTGTTGCTCTTCACTGCTACAACTGGTGTGACACACAGCAGCTTGTTTACATAACCTATACAGATGCAGTCACTTGCTCATTTAATGCATTTAACCTTTTCATTAGCATACCAAAGTACCATTGTTTTCAATGGTGAACTCTTTAATTGGATGAGATGCTGTGACACAATATTCTGTGCTAAGTGGGATAAATGGGATAGATGAGTTAGGTTTTTCTGTGTCAAATGCACAATCCAAAGTGGCTTCATCTGTAGGTGTGTTTCTATAGCAAACATAACAGTTTTACCAGTGCAGGTCAACACAACATGATATTGTCATTCCTTTAAAACACTTTCCTTTTTTGGTGTTCCTTTAATGCTTTATTAGCAATGCCTCCTTTACACAGAATATTCACAATGGTAATTGCAGACATACATGTGCCTTGCACCTTGTAGTAGATGCCATTTTCACAGCCTTCACACAAACACAAGCAAACCATAGGGTGCACGGGGTGCAAAATACAGGACCCCCAGATGTAAGGGAGCTCTAGAATTAACACCTGCCTTGTGGAGGTATTACATTTAGGTTTCCCTCAATGTGTGTTGCTCATAAACTTGCAACTGACTTTCTTGTGAATCACATGGTAACACCATTATTTTACATGTGCACTTGGGACCTGTAAGGGATACTATTCACATAAAATCATGTTAGGGATTAGATCAGTAAATCATTAATTCAAATTTTTAAGAATGCACTGCTTTTGGTTCTTGTATGATTCATTTGAAATGTAGATGGTTATTTCTTGTAAACTACCTTTTATTCTTTTATAGTCTTCAGTATGTCAATATGTTAATAGTAAACATTACAGGGATTATTTATCAAAATCTGAAATTTTCTATTTTTTTAGACTAAATCCCGGACATATTTGTTTCCCTTATTTATCAATCCATATTTCCGAAAATTTCCTGTGAGGGAAAAAACTTGATAAAATTTGATTCATACAATTGTTTGTAGTTGAAGTACTTTTTTCTTCTGACTTTTAACATCCCTTGGATTTCATAAAGTAATTTTTCAAGTTTTTGGCATTTGGGTTTTGATAAATAACCCCCAACATTAGAATTATGAATGATTAGCATGTACTGATAAATACATAACATAAATCATATTATCTGTTATATATCTTTCATCGACATTTACAGATTATTATTCTTGTCAGTCCCTGCCCCTGTGGTGCTTACAAGCTGAGGTCCCTTTTAGTGATGGCCGATTCTGTGGCGTTTTGCTTTGCCAAAAAAAAACATGACTTTACAGAAAAATTCACAAAACAGGGAAAAATTTGCAAAACAGTGATTCATTTGCAATATTACCCCTATTATATTTCCACTTAGGGGCAATTTTATCAGAAGTCAATTAACCTGCAACACACTATATTGGAGTACCTAAAGTAAAGCCAAACAAACAAAGGGAGAAAATACATACTGCTTGCAGATTATAATTACTTGCAGTAAGTTATATGGGTGGAGAACTAAAATATTTAAAGTCCTCTAAATTGTTGATTAATTTTGCCTTCAAAGGATTCATTAAAGGACAAGGAAAGCTTCTTTACCAGCCCTAGGCAACCATAGCACTTTAGCAGTAAACATCTGTGTCTCCAAAAATGCCCCAGTATCTCCCCATCTTCTTTTCTGCTGATTCACTGCACATGTTCTGTGCTGATGTCAGTTACTGAGCTTAGGGACCGACTCAAAATATACAGTACACATACAACAGAAATGTCACAGTAAAAGGCTGATTAGTAATTAATACAGATAACTACTACATGGCAGCACAGAAAACAGTACATCAGCATCAGAATTTAATAATCAGCCTTGTAGGATCAGCTTGTATGACAGGTCAACCTCATTTTCTTCTTGATAATTTGAGACAACTCCTAAATTTAGCTTTTCAACAGCTGCTCAGAGCCCACTGAGCATGTGAGTGTCACAGACCCTTTCCAAGATGGTGACTTTTGCCACTATAGAATATGCACTAGAAGTATGGTTATCATTTTAACAACAGTGCTTACATTTTACAAGATATATAAATGCAGTGCAATGTGCACAGTGCAAAATTAGATGGAAATTGCAATTTTTGTATGTACATTTTATATGTACATGTATTAATTCAAGAACCTTTATGAATAGTTCAGTTATACATATAGTTTATAATTTTTCAGTTGATTTTTTTTTTTAAAAAAAGCCTTGATATCTTTATTTTTATGCACACCAAATCATAACATGTAATAAATACTTTCTTCATATAGGGCAAATGTCTAGTGTCATAGTGTACATGAGAGCTGTTCTCCTTTCCTCTCCATCACATTCAGGTGTTCCTTTCATTCCTCTTAGCCACTTAACATCAAACTCATAAAAACCCTCTCTTGATCTTTAAATGTGACATAACACTTAACTTTCACTGAACTATGAAGAGTATAGCAAACAGGGGGCTGCTGTTATCTTTTCATATAAAACAAAGAAAAGCATGTGCTCTTGACAGGCCCTGACTTTAAATATTTCTGTGGAGTATATTTCTGTGTTTATGCTTCTTTGTGTTCATGTCTCACAACACAGACATGTTTTTCAAAAGAGCCATTATATTTTAGTGTTTTGGAAAAAATGTAATCGTAATAATACATTTTAAATATTAGAATTACTTTATTAGGCATAAATAACATTCAGGATGAGCCAACATCTAGACTATTGTGTTACTACACTATTGTGTTACTTTTACAACCAGCAATCTGGTCTTACAGAAACATTGCTTTTGAGTATTTATATTTATAGTTATGACAGCTCTGAAAAAAATGTGAGTTTACTACAGGTATGGAACCTGCTATCCAGAATGCACAGGACCTGGGGTTTTCTGGATAACAGTTCTTTCTCCAAATTGGATCTTCATACCTTAAGTATACTAGAAAATAAGGTAAACATTAAATAACCCCAGTAGGCTGGTTTTGCTTTCAATAAGGATTAATTATAATCTTAGTTTGGATCAAATGCAATGTGCTGTTTCATTACTACAGGGGAAAAGGAAATCATTTTTAAAAATTTGGATTATTTGGATAAAATGGAGTGTATGGGAGATGGTTCTGCTTGGGAAAGATTTGAAAGAGATTCTAATTTCTTTTTCCTTAACCAGAAGATCAGTGATGGGCGAATTTATTCTCCAGGCGGAAATTGGCAGCGAAATTCACCGCTGGCGAATAAATTTGTGAAACGTCAGGGAAAGTTCGCCTGCCGAAAATTTGGTGGCGTAAAAAAAACTTGTTTCGTGAATTCTTCGCCAATTCGCAAATTTCACTGGAAATTCGCGCATTTTCGGCAAAGTGAAAGGGGATAGATTCGCCCATCACTACAGAAGATCATGAGACCAGCCCTTTTTCTGCAGGGAGGGAGGATGCAACAAGCTTAAAGAAACAGCAATTGAAAAATTTTAAGGAATTACATTATAATGTATTGTTTCCCTGGATTGGTTGCTGTGTTTGCTTCAGAAACACAGGTATAGCCATTGAAGCACAGGATACACAATAGATAACACAACAGATAACAGATAACGTCTGACTGAATGGCTAAACAGGAGCTTGTTTATGAACTATTGTAGAGTTCCTGAAGCAAACATGCCAGTTTTACAGGTGCAGCACAATAGTGCATAATATTTTCATTTTGTTGTTGCTGTTTGTTTAAGACTCTGACTGGAGGCAGAGGATGGCCCAATGAGTGGTGCGGAGTGCAAGGGCTGGGTAGGGATATCTGTGCAACCAACCCCTCCAGAGATTTTTTTGTAGGGCCGCCCAGTGCACACTAATTACTCCTCTGAAGGAGCATGGATTAATTATTATGCTATTATGCTTTACAGAGATTTTACATCAATCCAATCAGCCCCTGTTCTACTACTACTTGAAGTACCTAAATAACATGTTATAGCTAGCAGAAGATATAATTAAGTGTCAATTTTCACACTTTCAACTTGCATTAGTAAATGAGTCCTACTGACATGCATGCATCATCAATGGATATTCAACTATGTGCAATTGCAATTCAAACTATTGTCCAAGTATGAACTGATGGGCCCATAATTTAGTCTGACATTACCAAATTGTAACACCAGATCGATTTATGTATTGTTAGCTATCAGTGATAGAGATGAAATTATAATAACGGGGATAATAAAAGTAAGCAAAAGTTAAATGCCAAAAATTCATTCAGCTATATGTGGACAGTAGAGAAAGAACAAAACAGAAAACTGCACAATAGTACCTGCAAAAATGAAAATGTAAATTAGATTGTGAAAATATGATGATTATTTTTTAGGCTCTCTATTTGCATGTTATATATTATACTGCATATATTATACTAGAATATACTGTAGATTTTATTACATTTTGATTCTAAATTAATTAAACAGTCCCTGTAGCAAGGGAATAATCTGTTTTGTGCATGGGCAATTCTTTTCATTTAGATGAAAATCAAATTGATATTCCCTGGTTCACAGACGCTGAAGTGACTTTGATTACTTGGGATTATTGTGTAAATTTGAATAGCTCTTATTAAATGATAATGATTTTCACATTTTAGTTGAATGTTGTCCTTTGCCCATTTGTTCATGTTCTAGCAATTTCTTGTAATCATAGCTTGGAAGAAATTTGTATTTTTTTATTACTGTTGATAGATCGCCAGATTATATTACAGGATGACACCATAAAGACAGTAATGTTTATGAGTGGATGTTCATCTCTTCCAACCACCCCTCCAAAAAAATTTTTTTTATCAAGTTCTGATTTTTTTCTTTTTATGTCAAGTTTACGATGATGGGCTAGAAGAAATACTCACAAGGCAAATGTGGCCTAATAATGAAATCTAAGTTCATTTGTAACCTGCTATTTTTCATGTGATACATGTGCTAAACCTCAGTGCTGGTACATCAGTTATATAACTAGGTTTAAGAACATGGGGAAAATGTATCCCTGTCTTTTAAGGGTAGGTAGCAATTTTACTATGGCCCATGGTAATGCTGTATAAGTTATTTGGGTGGCATTAGACAAGTTTGTATAATAGAGTGTTCCTGTACATATGGCATATATGGAGTGAAGAGACACTTCCTAGGAGGGAATGTAAGTTTTACTGTAATGGAATACAGGCTAAAGGAGATCTGATCATAACTGTCATTGATGTTCATCAGTGTAGAACAGGTTTGGAGTTATTATCCGGTATGCCTGGTAACTATTCCTGACAGGTGTGCTTAATAACCCAAGATGAACCAATTAACAGCTGGAAAATACACAGAAGCTATTATAAGGTGAGCAGATATTAAATTAATTAAATTCCAATACAGGCATGTGGTGAGGCTAATGGTAGACTAGGCAAGGTCAGTAAACAGGCAGAAAGGTCAGAGCTGATGGCAGATAGGCAAGGTCCGTAAAGCAGGCTGAGGTCAATAGCAGGCAGTAGAACAAGAAGGTCATGAAACAGGCCAGAGGTCAGAACAAGGGAAATCCACAGCAAAACAGAAACTGGGCAATGTATGAGGACTGGAGAACAGAAGCAAGGAAAAAGGCAAGGCACATGGAAACCAAGCAGGAATCAGGCGAGGACACATGAACCAGAATGGCAAAGGAACAAGGGATCACTGAATCACAAGAATATAGAGCAAGATCAGGTTTGGCAGTTTTGATGAACAAGCAACAAGAAGTTCCAATGCACATTATAAGGGGCCTTGATTAATGAGGCAGGAGGATGCAACTGTGTTGCATGAAGAGTAGGGATGGCGCGAACTGTTCGCCGGCGA
>CM044446.1:69229068-69249027 GCA_024363595.1 Xenopus borealis | reverse complement strand
ACTTTTTTTCCGCGGTTCGCGCCATCCCTAATGAAGAGCAACTGTGAGTCTGTTCAGGAAAGAGGCCAGCCCAAGCACTAACTTAAAACATCGCCCAGTGACTCACGAGAATAATGCAGGAGATTTTCAATTTCCTCACAGTTCAAGACAGGGACTTTTCTGTAATTTTGATCACAATACCTTCAGGCATTGAACTGGACCCTTTTGAGTCAGCTTGGTCTCTCAGATTCAGTTAAACAGAACCCAGAAATCAGTATATTTTCAGACACTGGCAGTATGTAACTTTCTTGCCAATTATGTTAGAGCAAAAAAAGTGTAGCTGCCAATAACATTTCAGCTGCAAATTGGTTCTGCCACTGCCTTTATGTATATGTGAATGATCATGATTGACTTTGGCTTGAAAAATGCCTCTTCAGTGCCATCAAATACTAGCACCTTGCCTGCTAGACACTGTTTTACATGGCAGTCTGATTCCCTGTGCATGTGTTCAGCAGCAATTCTGGGCAGCAGCAGCCCCAATGCCGTCTCCTTTCCATGCTTAGAAATTATCACCATCCCTTGTTACAGATGGGGTCCTGCTTGTTTTCCATAGGACTGTTAAACCACTGGATTTTGTTTCTGTATTATTATTTACATCATTTCTGCAGGGAAGCTGACATACAGTATGTTGTAATTTTGCCCGTCATACAACCCACTCATAGACACAAAGAAATTATAATTGTTACAAAAGCT
Source organism: Xenopus borealis (assembly GCA_024363595.1). Lineage (NCBI taxonomy): Eukaryota > Metazoa > Chordata > Amphibia > Anura > Pipidae > Xenopus > Xenopus borealis. The sequence goes on along the minus strand of CM044446.1, from coordinate 69,248,295 downwards.
AAAACCTGTGTGTGACCCAGAGATTCTACATCCTGGGACAAATATAATGACTGATGAGATAATTTACTAAGACACATGCTAAATTGCACCAGTGCAGTTGCCTACAGCAGCCAGTCAGATCTCTCATTTCCTATCTGGTAGTAGTTTGAAACTGATTGGTTGCTATGGGCAACTGCACTTGCACTATTTAGCAAGTGAGCCTTTTAAAAAATTGCTTTGCATTCCTTTTCTTCTTTGCATTTCTTCTGCTTCATAAAGGATTTGTATAAAGCAGTGCTCACCCTAACATAAAATTACAATTAGTGTCGGTGAATCTGTCCCTTTTTGGTTCACCAAAAAAATTTTGAAACTGTTAAAAAATATGTGAAATGCACGTAGAGGTGACAAAAAGTTTTTTCCGCACAAGAATTTTTTATATGAGTACATCTTTATTTTCTTGCTCCAAATCCATTAAAGTCAGTGGGGAGTTTTCTTATGGCAAACTTTTTTTGTCTTTGACAATTTTGTCTTGGTGACTTTTTTGTTGCAGCAAATTTTTTGCTGCAGTTTTGTAAGCAAATTCAAAGATGGATGAAATTGGGGGAAACATTTTGCTCATCACTAATTACAATCCCTTTTTGAGTATTGCTCTAAGGTTGTAGGGTCCAAGTATTTGACACCATTCAGTAGCACTCATTAGCCCTGTATTCTCAAATACATATTAGTCAGACCTATACTATTACAGACCTCTATTACATTTAAAGTCATTTATAAACCAAAGAAAGTAAAGTCTACTCTAGCAACTTCCCTGTTCCATCCCTTACCATAGTGATCAATTAGTAAAACATTACAGTGACCAACCCCTCTCAGCAAATGTTCAAGCAAAACAGCATCATTTTATTAATCAAAACCTCTAAGCATATTTCCAAAAGAAATGAAATAAAAAAAGACTTTCCTCCCTGGCTTAGTCCCTTTTATCTCAAACTCAAGAGTTACTGTATGTGTTGTGTATAATTAGGCTTTACAGAATATGGTTTTTCTGTTTTATAAATTTTATACATTTTAACAATTTAAATCTATATTCTGTTTCATCTTTGTCTCAGGGTGAGCTATATTTTTTTGTTTCTATTAAGTAAGGACTTTTTTTAGTACTTTAATGCAGAGGCACATTAGCACAAAAGGGAGATATTCAGTGGTTTAGAAAAATGTTGTACTAGTAGCACATGATGTAATAATAGATGATTTGTTGTACACAAAAGCATTATTATGTATCTACTTAAGTTTAAACTCTACGCAATATTTAAATTGTAATATGGCTTTACTTTTTAAAAAATTTTCTCTAAGCATATTCTGTGGCAATTAAAAATGTAAATTTATAGTAGATTCTTTAATTCTCTTTTTCACAAACAGAAATGTTCATATGTACATCTTCCAGCCTAAAATACCTGCCTCTATGCCTGCGTTAATATGGATGGTTACTGTACATTTATATTTTTCTTTTAGGTTTCCATTTGTATTTTATATATACAGTGAAAAAAAGCTTTTTATATATATGGCAGGGATGTTATCCATTATCTGGAAACCTGTTATCCACAAAGATCTGAATTACAGAATGGCAGTATTTTTTTATTTTTTTTAATTATTTTCTTTTTTCTCTGTAAGTATAAGACAGTACTGTATCTTGTAAAAGATCCATTCTAAGTTATAATTAAAATTTATTGGAAGCATACATGCTGTATGAAGAACCTTGTAATTACTGTGGGAGTATACCTTAAAGGGATACTGTCATGGGAAAATATGTTTATTAAGTTAATAGTGCTGCACCAACAGATTTCTGCACTGAAATCCAAATTTTTGAACATTTAATTTTAAGATCTGACATGGGGCTAGTCATATTGTCAGTTTCAAAGGTGCCCCCCAAGCATGTGACTTGTGCTCTGATAAACTTCAGTTACTCTTTACTGCTGCACTGCAAGTTGGAGTGATATCACACCCTCTATTCCCTCCCCCAGCAGGCCATCCACAGAACAATGAGAAGGTAACCAGATAACAGCTCTCTTGTACATATAAGAACAGAACTCAACAGTATAAATCCATGTCCCACTGCAACTCCTCCACTAACTCTAAGCAGGAGAAAAAACAGCTTGTCAAAAGCATTTCCACAGTGCAGCACTGTCTCTTTCTGAAAGCACATGTCCAGGCAAATGACCTGAAATGGCTGGCTACACACCAATATTACATTAAAAAAATACTCTTGTTGGGTTAGGAATTCAATTTGACATTGTTGAGTGAATTATTTGCAGTGTAAACAGTGTAATTTATTAAGAAAACGTACACCATAAAATAAAAAAAAGAGAGGCCATAAAACATTGTAACTTAAAAAAAAAAGTACCAAAAAGTCCTGAAAACTTCTCTGACTAAATCTGCACTGATTTTATCCCCATCTATGAATACATTTTCCTGAAAATACTAATACGACAAGTTTCAGAAACCCAGCGCAAATCATCTGCCATTGACTTCTACATGTACTTGGCAGGTCTGCACTTTGTATTCGGAATTTTAACCATCTGGGTTTAATGAATTCCGACAGAAATTGTGTTTTTTCCCTTTAAAACTACAATCAGAAAAAAATCAGACCTTAATAAATACCCCCAAAAAGTTGCCTAAAGGTTATGTTGATCATTTTCACAAATAGGTCTGCTTTTGTAAGCCTCAAACTGTAGGAGTTTTCAATGCTAACAGACTACTGCTGCACATATATGGCAGCCCCTTGTAGAGGAACATGGCAGATCAGATAATCAAGTAAAACCATCAAGTAAATAATTGCATGGCAAATGTATAAATAACCTCCAAAGACAATTTAATGTTTCATTTCTGGTTTCAGTATCTCTTTAAATACTGGTCTCTGTCCTTTCTGGCACAAACTCCAGATGAGTTAATTGCATGACATTTCTGTTCTAATATTAGCTGACAAATACAGTATTTGTCTGATTGTATTCATTTTGTAATGTGGTCTTTTTGTTTGAAGTAGCAATTGGTGTCTGAATGCATATTCGTATGTGTCTGTGAGGTAATTTGGGCAATGTGGTGGCATTCTACAGTATTTTGACTTGTGATGTGATATTGCTTAATTTTTAGGAATTTTAATATTACTCTGCCCCTTCTAAAATCCCTTTTTAATCCAGCAGGCTGAAAAACATTGGGCTATAATTTTAATGTGATTTTAAAGATTGTTTTTTTTCATTGGAGCACCCAGAGCTCTGAATTTCACTGTTGCATTTATCCTGTATGGGAAAATATACTGTGCAAATTCTAGATAGCCTATGCAAGTGCTTTGTGAAGGAGAATTAACTTAAATAATGCTATAACCCTTTTATTACACCTTGCTGCTACTGATTGCCATTACTTTTGAAAATAGGTTTATTACCCACAAGTACTTCAAGGCCTTTTCCAATCAGTGATCCACCTTAGTGCCATTAAGAATATAAGCAGCCTACATTTTTCAGCATTGAATCATATCTACAACCAGATTTCTATTTTAGGCAACATTTCCCTTCAATAATTAAACATCATGAATTCATGCAATTGAACAAATAGCACCACTCAAGACTAACAAACATTAGTTTAGAAAATAATTGATTATCTAACACTGTTTCAAAAGTTTAAAAAAAGTAGACACTACACTTGCCAAATTCATATTTACTACATCATAATAAAGCAAGTGCATTTGTAAATTGTAAGACATGCTATTTGCTGTATTAAGCTAGGATACAAGGACTTGTTTACTTTGTATTTCCTCATTGGTTATGTCCTGAAGGGCAAGCAATTTGCCCTCCTGAATTAGATGAATATGTTTCCCAAGCTTTGCAGGTGAAAAGGCACTGTAAATTGTATATACCACTCCCAGAAGCTTCAACTTTGAGCTTTACAAAAGAAATAACGCTATATTTGAAATGTCATATCATTTCTTTCTTTGTTAAGGCTTAATCATACTTGCCATAACTCTATATTGTTTTCTATATATTGGGTCAGAATAACTGCATTGCTAATTTATAGTGATGGGCGAATCAGTGGCGTTTCGCGGAATAACTAGCGAATTTCTTGCGAAATTCATGAAATGGCAAAAGATTTGCGAAAAAAGATCTGCAAAGAAATCACAGCTAATTTGACGCAGGCGCGTACTTGCTTTTTGACGCGTGACAGTATTCTTTTGGCACGCACTGCAATTTGATAAAACCCATCTTCTATGGGTGTTTTGTTTGTATCACCTTTTTTCAGCTTTGGGGCTACCAATAAAACATTTTCCCTTACTTTCAAGCTTTGTAGACTGTGATGCGAAATGAATATGGCATCTTTTGCTTTGTGTCTGAATGTGCTGAATAGCATTGGAGTCAATGAGAAGGCCAATTCACACGCGTGTTACACTGCCACACACATGCCCTGCATTCAAAAGAAAAAAAAGGCCTCCCAATTTTTCGCCAATTCGCTAATTTTTCAACGAAACGGGATAGATTCGCCCATCACTATCAGCAACAGCAGCAGCAGTAGTATTGGAAACAACTATATTAGAACAGAATAATTTAATGAGGCAGGCCTCAAATAGAAGACATTTTCCAAATGATGAGGCAGTATTAGCAACAGCAGCAGCAGTTTTTGAATCAAATATTTTAGAACAGAAGAATTTAATGAGGCAGGCCTCAACCATAAGAAATAAGCCAACTAAGCGGCAATATTAGAAATTTTTTTTAGAAGCCATATTAGGCCTCAACCATAAGAAAGTTTTTTTTTCCAGACTTGTGTGCCTTCAGTGTCGAACTCGATGCGCGTCGGAAAATTTGACGTGCATCGAAAAGAGCTGCGTGTCAAATTATCACCACAGTTTCGTGAAAAAAAATTGCCTGCGGCAAAACACAGAAATTCGCTGCGAATCTGACCATGGCGAATTTAAGATATATTGTATCAAATGGACTTTTTAACACTTATGTTTTAATGGATAAAATGTTTCTAATTACCACCACATGAGGAAGTAATTACCGGACACTGTCTAAAACTGAGATTTAAATATCATCTCCGAATGGATATCGTATAGCAAAGGGTGGATTGGGGATTGTATAAAGATTTCTCTATGTTTCTGTATTGTTACACTTGAGAAAGGGCACTGGTAGCCCGAAACATGTTATGTACAGCAGTTTTGTAATAAAAAACACAAGCAGTTAATCTGCAGTTGTAGTGCTCTCCTTTATCCTAAAGAAGAAATTCCAATATTGGATGATCGGTGCATCCGAAAAAAAGGATTGACGCACTCTCTGAATGATACAATTGGCAGAGCGCAGTCTCAACAAACTTATATAGACTTTGTAATGGGAATCATTTCCCATTGTTTGGTTCTATTCATAGTTTCCTGGGTGCTATTTCTTGTATTTAATTCTGATGTTTAACATTTTCCTGCCTGAGTACTCTGACTACTGTGATCCTGACCCTTGTCTGTTACCCGACTATTCTGAACTCTGTTATCCAACCTGTGCCTGTCTGACCATTCTGACTGATCCTCCAGTTTTGACCCTTGCCTTTCTCACCTTGGATGAACTCAGCCTGAACCGACATCTGCCTGCCTGACCACGCTTCTGCCTACCCCTTGAACCGTGACCTTCTGCCAAAGACTTTGCTAAATGATCATGCCCCTCTGCTCATCCAGAGCTCTCCCTCGGCTCCTCTCTTTTTAAGACCTGGTGGCATTCAATTAGCCAAGGGCTCCTCCCGAGGTGAAAGGCGGCTGTTAAAGGCAGAAACAAGAGCCGAGACCATGGAGCCTAGCATTGATTCTGGATTCTGGTTGCCGTTCAGGACAGTACAAAAGGCCACAGATGGACGCCAAAGGTCATGCTGCTCCTTGGAGGAACAAGAGCGAAAACAAGACTAGCTGGTTCAAGGTTTGCACAACCTTTCTCACAGGTTGGATGCCGCACAACAGATGCCAAGTCCTGTTGTTCAACCTCCTGTTGCTGCCCAAGAGGGTCTTTCTGCAGCCATGGGTAACAGAAGTAAACCCCTCAAACCCAAAATCTCCCCCCCTCAAACCCAAAATTTAGTGGGGACAGGCCTAAATTCTATGTCTTTGAGGAGGCATGCAGATTATCCCTTAGTTTTTTCCCCCACTCCTTTGCTACAGGAGAGCAAAAAGGGAGGTTTGTAAAGACCCTATTACAAGGCGACCCACAAATTTGGGTGCTAAGGTTACCCCCCTCTGACCCTGCTTTTTTCCTTTGAAAATTTCTTTAATTGTATGCCATTACTTTATGATGACCCGGATCGACAGCCGATACCACGATTTGTAAATTACACCAGGGAAAAAGGGATGTAGAGGAGTTCCGGGGTGGTCTATGGAGACCGGGTAGAACAGCATGGCTCTTCATAGCCAATTCTGGTTGGGGCTTTCTACCGAGGCCTTAATAAGATAACTATTAAGAACAGCTATCCCCTATCTCTAAGTTCTGAGCTGTTCGATCAAGTTAAGAATGCTACCATCTATACTAAACTTGATCTTAGGGGTGCTTACAACCTCATTCATATAAGGGAAGGGGATGAGTGGAAAACAGCCTTTAACAACAGAGATGCCCATTATGAGTATTTAGTCATGCTCTTTGGCCTTTGCAATAAACCTACAGTGTTCCAGGAATTTGTCTATTACATTTTCCGGGACTTACTCGGGTTATTCATAGTGGTGTAGCTTGACGATTTTTTTATTTTTTCTTAAAACCTGGGTGACCATCAGCAACATGTTCAGGAGGTTCTACTCAGGTTAAGTAGGAATAATTTGTTCACTAAATTAGAGAAATGTACCATTGAGGTTTCTTCTGTGCAATATTTGGGGTTTCTGCTAAGGGGTTGGAGATGGATCCGGGGAAGGTTAAGGCCGTAATGGACTTGGTTCAGCCTCTTTCTTTATGTGCAACCCAAAGGTTCTTAGGTTTTGTGAATTATTATCGTCTATTTGTTAAAAACTTTTCTCTGGTTGTGTCTAGTGATGGGCGAATTTAATCACCAGGCGCGAATTCACGGCGAATTCCTGCGATTCGCCGCCGGCGAATAAATTCGCGAAACGCCAGCAAAAATTTGCCTGCCAAAAATTAGCTGGTGTAAAAAAAAACAGAGTTACGCAACGAAAATGATGTGACGTGCGTCAAAAAACGTGCCGCGACTCGTTTTGCAAATTTTTCACAAATTTTCGGTGCTGCGAAACGGGATAGATTCGCCCATCACTAGTTGTGTCTCCGATTATGGATTTGACCAAGAAGGGGGCTGATCCAAGTATGTGGCCTTCTGAGGCTATTCAAGCCTAGGAAATTCTTGTCTGCTGAAGCCAATTATGGCATTGATAATAGAGAATTGTTGGCCATTAAATGGGCATTTGAGGAATGGAGACACCTTTTGGAGGGGGCAAACCATACTATAACAGTCTATACTGACCACAAGAACCTTTTATATATTGAGTCTGCAAAATGGTTGAATCCTAGACAGGCTAGATGGCATTTTTTTTTACCTGATTTAATTTTTCTTTAACATACACACCTGGTTCCAAAAATACTAAAGCAGATGCACTTTCTATGAGTTTTGAGTCAAACATGTTTGAACCTTTAGAATGTGTCTCTATTATACCCAGAAAGATGATTGTGGCAGTTTTGGGGTCAGATCTTGCCAGACTTTTATCTCAGGCACAGGTTTCTGCTCCTGCAGATACTCCTCCTGGGAAGTTTTTTGCACCAGGTTCTTAGTGAGGCTCACAACTCTAGAATGGTGGGACATCCTGGTATTTCTAAAACATCTACTTTATTTTCTCGTAATATGTGGTGGCCTTCATTCAAACAAGATGTCAAAAAGTTTGTTAATTCTTATCCTGTCTGTCAAAGGTCAAAATCCTCTAGAAACCTGTTACAGGTATTGCTAAGGCCATTGCCTGGTCCCATCTGTCAATGGATTTCATAGTTGACCTTCTTCCCTCTCAAGTGAAGTCTGTATTTGGGTAGTAAATGCTAAGGCCATTGCTAAGGCTATTGCCTGGTCCCATCTGTCAATGGATTTCATAGTTGACCTTCCTCCCTCTCAAGTGAAGTCTGTATTTGGGTAGTAGTGGATAGATTCAGTAAGATGAGTCGTTTTATTCCCCTTCCACACCTCCCTCTTGCCATAACTTCGGCTGAATCGTTCATCTTTAACATTTTCTTTTTCAGATAAATATTGTAACTGACAGGGGAGTACAATTTGTTTCTAATTTCTCTTTAGTGGTAATCAGTTTGTCATTTTCCACTGCATACCATCCTCAAACCAATGGGCAAACAAAAAGGGGTTTTTCTTTTTAATATATTATGTTGCTGACAATCAATCCTCATGGGTTGAGTTGCCATCTCATGCATCCACTGTCAATCTCCATTTTTTAATGCAAATGGTTTGCATCCAAAGGCTTTTTTCTCACAACAGTTTGCCAAGATATGGTCTGGGGTACATCATTCCCTTTCAGCAGCTACGGCTGCTCAAAAAGGGGCAGCTGATAGATCTTGTAGGGAGGCACCCAAATATCAGGTAGGAGACCCAAGTTGTCCACATAAAAAATTAAACGTAAGGTCCCTTCTCTCAAACTGGGTCCCAGGTTTATTGGTCCGTATCCTATTATAGAGGTTATTAACCCTTCCTCTGTTCGTCTAAAGTTGCCTGATAATTTTAAAATCTCAAATTCTTTCCATGTTTCTCTTTTGAAGCCAGCCTCACAGGTTTGACAGCAGTAATTTCCTTCTTCAGTGTTGGTTGAAGGCCAGCCTGAATTTTTAGTTCAAAAATGCCTTGACTCTCGCCTAGTGAGGGGTAAGTTGTAATACTGGATACAATGGAAAGGTTATGGTCCTGAGGAGAATTCCTGGGTCCCTGTGTCTGATGTAAGAGCTGACCACCTTGGGGAACAATTCCATCTTAGATTACCTAACAAACCTGGGGGTCCAGTGGCCCTCTTCAAGGGGGGGGGGTAATGTGAGGACTAAACCTGGTGATCAAGATCTCCTCTATGCGCCAGTTCCTTTATGGCACCTGCAGCATGAACTTACTGAATTTATGTGCAACGACGCCGGAGTCATGACATCATCGCGCAATGGCACCAAATTCAAATGGGTATTTAAAGGAACTTTGTAATGGGAATCATCACCTGTTGTTTGGTTCTATTCATAGTTTCCTAGGTGCTATTTCTTGTATTTGATTCTTCTGATTTACTCTTGCCTGCCTGGTTTCTCTGACTTCTGGGATCCTGACCCCTTGTCTGTTATCTGAATATTCTGAGCTCTGTTATTCGACCCTTGCCTGTCTGACCATTCTGACTGATCCTCCAGTTTTGACCCTTGCCTTTCCAACCTTGATTGAACTCAGCCTGAACCAACCTCTGCCTGTGTGACCAAGCTTCTGCCTACCCCTAGAACTGTGCCTTCTGAACGATGATCACTTAAGAAACTCAACTAGAAAAAAATCAAGTTTTACTAAATAACCCCATATATTTGCAGTGAATTTCTCATCCAAAGAGGCTATTTGTACAAAAAGAAGAGAACCATTTTTAAGATGTATCAAAGTCTATCAACTTGGAGGTGAGTGTTGTCAGTGCTTGAATTGGAGTGAAAAAAGTGAAGACATGCTCTGTGTTGTTAGCATAACACAGCATGCTAAAACAAGCCCCTCCCACACACATAAGCCACACCCATTATTATATTAAACCTCACATGCCAATACTTTCTGGTTTCACCCACTTTAAAGCAAAACCATTTTGCTATTTCCATTTTGCTATTTCCTTCTAATGCACAGTTTAATTCCCAGAATGAATAGATTTACCTAAGTATGTGACCTATAGGACCCCAAAACGAAAATTGTGCATGTGAATTTTCTTGTCTGTCAATCCAGCTTCTGCCTGTGTATTGTTTCAGAACATAGCACCACCCCATCATATTATATAAGATTATTTCATATATATCATTCTCTCACTATTCCATAACCTGCTGCTGTTTATTACCTTCATTTTCTGTTTTTGCTTCCCCTGTTTTCTTTTTCTCTCTTTTTCTCTATAGCTAGTGATGGGCGAATTTATTTGCCAGACGTGAATTTGTGGCGAATTGCAGGAATTGCTGGCGAATAAATTCACGAAACACCAGCAAAAATTAGCCTGGTGAAAATTCTGTGGCGTGAAAAAAAAAACCCTGAAAAATTTAAAAATTATGCGTTGCGCGTCAAAAAGAAATGCGCGTCGTTTTCACAAATTTTTTGGCGAAGCCAAGCGGGATAGATTCGTCCATCACTATCTATAACCCTCTCTGATGCCTCAACCTTCTTTATCTGTTTAACACTTCTCTATACCTTCTCTATTTCTCTACCAGCAATATTTTCTCTCCTTTTATCTCATATCATTTAATCATATTTTATTTTACCTCTGCATTTTATTTCCATGCAAAAGTGGAGAGTCAACACCTTTCCAGGATGCAAAACTCTTGCATCCCTGCTGAGGAGATGCAATTTCATAAAATAAAGAAGTGAAGGGATGGCATCCCTCTGCACCCCTCCCCATTTCCAGAATGTTGTACATACTCTTTTTTTATTTTTGCTGCTAATGCTAAATTGTTCCATACAGGATGCTGCCACTTTGTAGAGCAATTTGACTAAATTGGAAAACTGAGCAGCAAACTGACAAATAAGGTTTGCTGTTGATAAATGCTATAATATCTAGTTTGATAGAGTGTTGTGAGCCCATTAATTAATAAGGATATGGGGATTTTTGTGGATAACAAACTGTGTAACCCTAGGCAGGGTCACTCAGTAGTTAGTAAAGCAAATAAAAAAAGGGCAATAATTGAGGAATGAAAAATATTTTGCCTCTTTATAGTTCCCTGGAAGGCCTCCTCTTCAATATGCAGATGAGGATGGGTTTGTTCTCTGCAGAAAAGGCACTTTGTAGGGATGTGATTACTCTGTCTAAATACATCAGAGTATGTTATAGACAGGAGGTCTCATTCAAAGAATGAGAGGAGAGCCCTTCGGATGAAAATTAACTTTCATTTGAAGCAGCATAGGGGGTTTTTCACTGTGAGGTTTTGGAATGTCCTGCCTTGTGATGTTGTCTTGCCAGATTCTATTAATACATTGAAGAGTGGCTTAGATGTGTTCAGCTGTGTTTCATATAGTAAATCAAGTCTTCTAAATCAATATTATGAGTAATGGTCAGATAGTGAGTGAATTGCTGCATGCAGATAACATGGTGATTACATGGCAGTGGCTGTGAATCACAATGATTTGTACAATACTTGAATCAATTTAATTATCTAATACATTTGTATATTCACCCACTGGTATCCAGAATTCTGGATATCTTGTGTTAAACTGTATAATCTTGAATAAGAATTGTTTAATTTTAAAAACTTTTTTTTTGGAAAATCATTAGGAATGCAGGAGCATACGATGTATCAAAAAACAAAGGTTAATGATATAGACATGAACAATGATGCTCTGCAGTCATAGGTTAATAACCTATGATCTTGATCTTGGATTTGATTATCCCATATGATATGGACAGTCAAATGTTTAATTACTTAAAGGCATACATCACATAAATACTTTTTGTGAATGATAACATTAAAATAAGATTTATATACAGACCACTTTCTGTGAAAGCTTACAAATGAATGTATTAGGAAATTAAAAAACCATGACATAACTTAACATAATTTAATATTTTGCATCAAAGATTCAAAGCTTTTCCTTCTGCACTTGCTATACTATAACTTTTCCATTTAAGGAAGATCAAAAAGGGCAAAGTAAATACATCTCATTAGATGCATTGAAGAACTACTTCAATCATCTTTTTAACTCACATTACATGTCAGATAACTGCACAAAAGAGAGCACTTTGGTCCTCACCTCTATGAATTTTAGAATAGTATGGATTCAAAACACACTACTCTTTAAGAATAAAACATCTGTTGAAAGGATCACAGATGGATAATTCAGCTTCTGAGCTTGATATGCCAAAGAGAAAGACTCATCAGTAGAGAAACTTCAGATACAGTGTTTCAAGATACCTAGCCTCTGGGTTGAAATCTACCTCGGTACTTTTTCTATCTGATGATAAAAACAAACAGTCTTTTGGAATTCATTAAAGCTTGTGCAATTTATCCAGGCTTTTTATATGAAGTCTTGTCAAATATATAACTCTCTCACGCTATGACAATTCCATTAATGTACTGCTAAATGGGAAAACCTATATTTCACCTTAAAAACTGTACACCAAATATGTTCATTTGCTATACCTATGTTTTGCTATCTGTATGTATTGTAAAAGTAAAATAATGACATTTTAACCTTAGGTAGCATGTAAAAAATGTCTCCAAATCCATATACCAGGAAGAAGTACACCTACATTCACAGTGATGCCCATTAAAACTTCTTTGTACCTTTTATGTCCCTCTAGATAAGCCAGTTGGAGAGTGTTATCATACATTTGCTTTCTAGAAATGATAAATGGCACCCAGTGTGTCGAACAGAACATAGTACTAAAGTATTTTGTGCATTCCCCATGCTGTTAGTATACTGCTTAGTTTTACTTAGCACATATTACCAAGTCCATCACTTTTGTAACAGTTTGAAAAAGTGTTACATGGGACAAATTGTGTAAAATGCTGCAAATAAAGATGAGCAAACCACTTTAAATGTATAATTTTGTCATTGAAAAATCATGCTTTTAATAAAACTTCAAACTGAATATTTTAGTAATGCTTGATTAACAATCACTTCTCTCTTTTTTCCAGATGAAACAAAGTGTTTTATGTGCAAAAGTGGCCTTAATGAAAATAAGCATGTAATTCTGAATTAACATCCAAGATTAAGTTCTATAGAATCTCTAATAATTACAAAAACTGAATGTGCCCAGTATCTGGTAGCATTCAAATATTTAAGGGAGCGTGAAAGGAAAGCAATTTGATGTTCACCAATTCTTTACTAATATTAAAATTTCTATTTTCTGTTCTTGAATCTAAATATTTGTTTTTTTATTTCCTTAAAACTCTTTAAATTTGAGATTTCTCAAGTGTAAAAATAATGAAAAACTTTGCTACAAAAAAATTTCTAAAACTGGGGAGGAATTAGAGGTCAATGGCATCCATGGTTTTGAAGAATATGAGTTTAATCATGGTTTCAAAAAGCTCTATGCTACTAAAATTAAATTAATAAATGGGCCTCTCCATCTGCTGCCATCTCTCGTTCTGGTTGTGCCCAAGTAGTGAAATGCTCTCCTCCTAAAGGTAAAGATATAAGAGGTAAAAAAGCATGTGCCACTTACCCTAGTAGCTTATTGGCTTCATGTTGCAATTAAATGCAGAAAATGTTCTAAATGCTTCTTCAATGCCTGCATTTTAGAACTGTCATTCATATTCTCAAATGCAATGTATGAAAAATAATTTTATTATCAGCAGGAAATTCTGTATTGCATGTAAGGTCATTCATTCTTGGATCTAATAATTACAATATTTCATTTAAAAACTCCAGCCATTTCTTGGAATCATGTTCAGTTGTTTTATTTTGTTCTATCCTGCTCTCACTTGATTGATTTGCCTATTCCTGTTTATTATGGAAATGGTGAATTTGGTTATGCTGACCACTGATGTTGCTACCAATTACATCTCACTTTAAAACATCTTACTCTCCAACTGGTATTAGAAGGTGTGGTTTTCACAGCATAAAATGTAGCATTGGCTACTTAAAAGCCATGCTGAAACCAATGTAACTTTTATATTTCTGATCTGAAATAGCAAAAACCGAACCTGACATCTTTTTGACATCTTCTCATTTAAAATTTTAAAGAGATTTGACCGGGAAACATTACCGTGTAAATCTTTTACATAAAATTCACAACTTTTACATATAGTTTTTGGTCTTGTATACGTGCTTGTTTATACCTGCTGAACACTGCTGAAAGAGAGAAACTTAGAAGGTGAAGTGAAGGACAGAGTGAATGAGCAAGAGTCCAAGACCACCAAAATACAGCTCATTGGAAAAAGTAGAACCTTGGATCCGGTGGGTTTGTAAATTTTGTGCACTATTGCCAATCCCATTGAAACAATTCAGTATAAACCAATGGGTACTATAGATGCTCCCACCCACGATGTTAAAATACTACATTCCAGTTCTTCTGGTTGTAGGTTCTTTCTGGCAAAGCAATGATATATTTCCATGTACAGAGATCTGTACCCCATTAACTGTAAATTGAGGCATAATAAGGTCTAGGCATTGGCTATGCTAATCAAGTGAAAACAAGTTAAAATGCCACTTTTGTAATATATACTGTATATGAGTTACATAGTCAGGCATTTTCTTTCTGGTGAAGGAAGCATGTGATGCAGATTTAACAAACATAAAAATAGCAGCAAATGATCAAACAAAATATTACAAGCATTTTACAATGTCATTAGCGCAGAAAATAATTAAACCAGTAAACAAACTGATGTTACTATGGTAATAAAAAGTTTAATTTTAATAAACTGTTAAAATGGTGCCAAAATCTGATGTAATGAAATACTGTTTGGATATGCACAGACTTTTCATATGTATTCAAGGGGTGTGAGCGTTCCAAATAGTAAGTCTTCATCCTGCAGTAATATTTCAAAAAAATATATATTTGGTTTGAGCAGAATTTAACAAATTGGCCTTGTGCTGTGCATGTCTGAACAAATTATATAAAATCATCAGGCAACAGTAATTACATAGGGAAATCTCTGTGGAGTTCCAGAGCTTAATAAATAACTTTGTGCAAAGCAAAAAACTAATTATCTGCTGATAAAATCATAGTTAGCCTGTCACAGCCTTGCTGACTTTATTGGTAATGGCCAAAATAGTGAAAACTATTTTACTGAATGCCATGCAAACAAAAAAGTCTAATAGTGGGAGACAGGTGATGGCATTACATTTACTAGCATTTTCTCAGTATACTTGAGTGAATAAGATTTTTTTTAAATCCAAATAGAAATGATTTTCAAGTGATTAGTAGAATCCACTGCATTTCATCTGGTTCTTCACTAAGGATTTAAACATTTCCTAAAAATTTATGTCACTTTGTGTATTCCACCCCCAAACTCTTAAAATACTCCCTTTGTTCCTAAATCTTGAGCTGTTGTCATTTATTTTTTTCACAAATGAACAATAGGCCCTTAAAGGGATGGTTTACCTATAGAGCGAAGACAGTATGGTGATCAGTAGCCATGATCATTTTAAAAGTTGTGGAGATGAATTGTCTTCCCCCCAAGTTAACTTCTAGCATGTTTCCGAATGACCAGTTCTAAGCAACTCTACAATTGCTCTTGATTATTTATTTTTTATAGTTTTTTTAAATTATGTGCCGCCTTCTTCTGACTCTTTCCAGGTCTCAGATTCAAAATAATGCTCTGTAAGGTAACAGATGTATTGTTATTGCTACTTTTAATAGCTCATCTTTGAATTAATACCTCTCCTATTCATTTTCCTGTCTCTTATTTAAATCAATGCATGGTTGGGTTGCTATGGCATGCTATTTGGGCCCCAGCAACCAAATTGCTGAAATTTCCAACTGGAGAGCTGCACAATAAAAAGCTAAAAAACTCAAAAACCACAGATAGTGAAAAATTCAAAAACATTGCAAAATGTCAGAATATCACTTCTTAAAACATACTAAAAGTCAACTCAAAGTAAAGATAAAAACTGGGTAAATAAATAGGTGGTGCAAAATAAAGAATGGTTTCAATATAGTTAGTTAGGCAAAAAATGGAATGTATAAAGGTTAGAGTGACTGAATTTCTAACATAAAAGCCAGAACTACTACTCTCTTGGTTTCCACTAAGCAGTAACAATCAGTGTTTGGAGGGGGGCCACGTGGGTCCTAATTGTTGCTTTTGCATCTGAGCTGCATGCTAAGGATCAATTGCAAACTCACTGAATAGTTAAGTAGGGGACACGAGAAATCTTTCCCCTGGTTTTCTGCCTGTAACATCATCCAGCCCAGTTACAGGCTGGAGAGCGAGCCGATTGGCTGGCACCCCAGTGCATCCTTGGGAGAGGGGATGTGCCTGACTTTGTATTGTGCCTTCAGAAGAGCTGAAGAGAGCCAGCAGGAGTAGCTGTAAGACTGTCAAGTACAGAGAAGCTGTTAAATCTGTGGAATCTGTGAAGTTACAGATTGAGCCCAGCCTGTCCCCTGCTAAGCTGCTAGAAACTCAGAAGGAGAAAGGTTTCACTGGTGAGATTGATCCTGTTGCAGAGCTGCCTGTAATCTCCAGTGTGACTGAGAGAACCCCCGGTGAGTGAGCCACCCAGCCTACCTACCCCCACCCGGTGCACATACCCCTAAATTGCTACTTCCAGGTGCCATCATCTCCCCAGCCATCTTCTTCCTGGATTCTTCATCGCTTGGCAGCGCATGCGCAGTAGGAGCATTTACCAGAACGGTTCTACTGCACACGCACTGAAAGTCACAAAGTTTTCTGATTGAAAATTTGTGACTTTTGGCACATGCTCAGTAGAGCTGAACCAGCGAATGCTCCTACTGCACATGCGCTGCCAAACGCTGCTAGAACTTGGAAGAAGACTGCACAAGAGAAGATGGTCAGGACCTGCGCTGAGTAGGTAAGGGGTAAGTAGCAACTTAGGGCATTTGCCCAGGGGGAGGTAGGCCGGGGGAGGGGGGCCTACGGGTGGAGGGGGCAGGGGTTTAGCGCATTATGGGGAGACTTCTACTTTAATAATGCATAAATCCTATATAATCCTAACACTATAATCAAATCATGATGGATCAGGTAAAAGATAGTGTCCAGTGAGCCAGAATATAAAGTTGTGGTTTCTGCAGGCATTTGTGTATTATATAGAAAACTGACCACATCAACTATTTAAACAGGACAATATTTAAGCAGCACACAACAAGGGCCCACCAAAAAACCTTAGATCAGGGACCCACCAAAAAAACTTAGATCAGGGGCCCACCAAAAAACTTTAGATCAGGGGCCCATCAAAAATATAAGATCAAGGACCCATCAAAAAAACTTTAGACCAGGGGATATTTTTCTTCCTCTTCTCACACACCCTCTATTCTCCTATTGACTTTTCTTTACATAATATAATTTATTGTTCCATCTATTTAGCCTCTTTGTTCTGATAGAAATAGGGAATGGCAATTAAATAGTTCAAATGCTTAGAAGGAGGAGGGCCCACTTACACCTGGGCCCACCAGGAGTTTTCCTGGTATCCCAGTAGGGCCATGACATTTTAATAAATTGCATGGGAACCCAATTTCAAAAAAGTAAATTCTAATTCTTTATCAATTTGGACAGATGAGTCCTAATTCTGTCACACCATATAATTCAACTCCTTTCAGTGCTAGATCACTTTAAACTGACCACAAGCATGCAGTTCTTATTGATCATGGCACTTAGTGAGGAAGAAAATCAATGTTTAAAAATAAAACTAAATTTAGCAATTATCTTTTGACAATTGCCAATTTGAAAGAGAACAAAAGATATGGGGCCTGTTATCCAGAATGCGCAAAACCTGGGTTTTTTGGATAATGGATCTTTCCATAAGTTGGATCTTCACACTTAAATCATGTAAACTCTAAATAAACCGAAATAAGCTGGTTTTGCTTTCAATAAGGATTATTGAAGGCGATCCTGCAAACCGAGGAACCCTGGCAGGAGAGACCAAGAAACCTGGTACATACAGTATGGGTGTTCCTCTGGGCAAAAAAATACACAACATTTAATATAGTAAACATTTAACATTCAGTTTACTCACAAAAAATAAGAAGAAGACTGGCATCAAATACAGCTTAGGACATACACAGTTTTATGTGCTAAGAAGGTCATCTGCCCAAGTATTACATCTTTTTCCATCCCTTTCTATCTCTTTTCCAGGCCTTCCTCTTAGCAAAACTAGTATCCTTTTCTTCAGTGTATACAATAGAGGAGTCCAGGTTCTCAGACTCACTTCATAGCTGCACTGATGAATCAGCTCAATCTAATCAGTGGCTGAATCAGGATATGATTAATAAAGTTTTATTAAAAATTTATATAAACAAGGCTCCAGGGCCTGATAGCATACACCCCCCGGGTTCTAAGAGAGCTTAGTTCAGTTTTATACCAGCCCCTATTTCTGATTTTCTCATACTTGCTTTCATCTGGTATGGTGCCTATGGATTGGAGAAAAGCTGATGTCATTCCAATATTTAAAAAGGGATTATGTTCTCAGCCTGGAAATTATAGGCCAAATTTGGTGGGCAAATTATTTTAAGGCTTGTTAAGGGATCACATTCAAATTGTCCTAGTGAGTGGTATTATGAGCAGCAATCAGCATGGCTTTATGAAATATAGGTCATGTCATACAAATTTGATTGCTTTTTATGATGAGGTAAGTAAGATGCTGGACTGTGGAGAGGGGGGGGGGCAGTGGCAAAATAAATTCAATGCTGATAAATGTAAAGTCATGCACCTGGGATGTAAAAATATCCAAGCCACTTATACCCTTGGGACTGCACTAGACAAGTCCATTATGGAGAGTACCTTGGAGTCCTTGTAGATGATAAACTTGGCTGTAGCAAGCAATGCCAGTCAGCAAGCATCAAGGGCAAATAAGGTATTAAGCTGTATTAAAGGGGCATAGAGTCATGGGAGGAGGGGGTCATTCTTCCACTTTATAGAGCACTTGTAAGGCTCCATCTAGAATATGCTGTACAGTATTGGTATCCATCACTCAAACAAGACATTATTGTATTAGAGAGAGTACAGAGAAGGGCAACTAAGCTGGTAAAAGGTATGGAAAATCTTAGCTATGAGGAAAGACTGGCCAGTTGGGGATGTTCACGCTGGAGAAGAGGCACTTAAGGGTAGATATGATAACTATGTATAAATATATAAGGGGATCATATAATAATCTCTCTAAAGCTTTATTTACCAGTAGGTCTTTCCAGCTGACACAAGGTCACCCATTCCGATTAGAAGAAAAGAGGTTCCACCTAAATATTCGGAAGGGGTTTTTACAGTGAGAGCCATGAAGATGTGGAATTCTCCCTGAATCAGGGTTATGGAAGATAGCTCATAGTACAAGCTGATCCAGGGACTAGGGATGGCGCGGACTGTTCGCGCGTGAACATCCGCTGTTCAGGCTCGCAGAATATTCGCGAACGTCGCGCGACGTTCGCCATTTTGGGTTCGCGCATAGTTG
>CM044446.1:69199026-69212142 GCA_024363595.1 Xenopus borealis | reverse complement strand
GCGGGACAGAAAGAGTGCAGAGTCTGCCGACAGAAAGGCTGCGGGGAGAGAAATAAATTAGGTAACCTAAGTGAAAGGCTTGTCAAGAAAGTCTGCGGGGAGAGAGGGAAATGCTGTGGGAGACAGAACTTGATCGCTTCCCAGACTCCGCCCCATACTCCGTGCAGCTGCAGTAGCCGTTGTTTTTAGTTTCATTTAAGGCAGAGTAGGGAGGGAGGTACCTGCATGCGAAACACAGCTGATCTGTGCAGGAGAGGCAAGGTGCGGATTTCAGCCAGAGGGTGCCCAGAGGCCAGCATCTTCCGGCGCCCTCTCCCTCCCTTGATTGCACAGTTGCACACGCATGCACACACTTCCTTACTGGATCACCTAGCCTCAAATCTGGGTCCGGGAGCAGCCCATTTAAAGAGCGGCCCCTTGGGAAAATGCCCGATCGTTTATATTGTCAGTCCGGGCCTACTATGGGATATACTGTATGGAGCTTCCTCTAGCTTAGACTGCATGTGGTCCATCAGAACAGACTGGCAGAATGCATTTCTGAATGCATTGCTGCTTTGTGACAAAATGCACAAGGGCAAAGAGTAGCTTAAACCAGTGCAGATTTGGGCTACAATATCAAATAGATCTAATGAAAAAAAAATAGCTGTGCAAAACGCATACTTATATTTTATTTGTGCAAATTGTTTCCTGTTTACAACTTTCATTACATTTCCCCCAAAGTATATTGGACTATTATCCTATATTCAAATGGTGTGCCAGAAAAGGATGGCTAGATACATCAATTGTTCCATTTGTATAGACTTAACATCAGAGCAATATTTTCAAACCACCAAAGACAAGATCAATAAATCTTTATCTATAAAGCTTACTAGACTAGTGATTTACATTATTGATGATGAATTTCACAAACATAAAACCATCAGAACATTAATTTTAAATTGACTAAATCTGTGGTTGTATGTATATGTACATACAATATTAATGTCTGTTTTATCTGTACAATACAAGCAACTCATTAATAATTACATTAAGCCAGCATTCCAACCTGCTAATAATTTAACAATATTAACAGCATCACAAATACAAATATACATTACATTTCTAAATAAACAAAAACCTGTTAAATTTAGGGTTGTCACCTGTTTTCAGAGGACTGTCCAGGTCAAAACTGTCTAACCAGTTTTCCAAATTAGGAAAACTAGATATCACTCCCCTGATTAATAGCCCCAAAGAAGAACTGAATTACTTTGATGTTACGTATTGCACTCTGGAACACCAGATTCACAAGGCTTGTTGGTATCAACTGTTAACTTGAATATTTTCTCCACTAACAGCAGTGAAGGAGTCATACAATCTCAAACCTAACCTACATCCCAACCTGAATCCAAACTAACTTGCCGGCTGACTTTTTTGGCCAAATCCTACCAATTTTGTAGATAAACCCATGGGTCCTTAAGGTATCAGGTAAGGCAACTTATCAAAATGCTCCAACCTTTCTTCCTGGAATGATAGGTCATTTCAGAAAAAAATATATAAAAAATAATTAAAGAAAAAACATAAAAAAAATATTTAAAAAATCTTCTTGCACACCAACAAGAATCACATTACATTGTTCCATTCATTTTAAAGAGACAAAAAAACTCAAGTTTTAATGAACTGGAAATATAAAGTTGTTAGTGAGTATTCCCACCAATGTCTATTGAGCACTGCAACTTTTCTCAGTTTTTTTCGTTAATAAATCCTGACTAATCATGGTTTCAGAAAACACTTGAGTGTATTTTTCATGCTTACTTTTTTTCTCCGAGTTTTATTCTTAAACTGTGGTAAAAATGCTAACTTGATTTTTGATACATCAGCCCATTAGTTTTGAGACTCTTACAATTTAAATGGAAATTGCAAGAATATAAAGAAAAAGGAACTATAAGTTATACAGCAGAAGCACTTTCTTTCACTTTCTTCAGTGCCAACTGACATTAAATATAACTGCACATAACTAACATTAGTATTAAACGTACATGCAACTTCTATGGCTTCATTTGCATACTGGCTGCATGAGTGGGTTGTGTACATTGAGGTCAGTTAATTAACCCAATAATAAGTGCCAATATTGGCATTATCATTACACTTCATCTCTCAATACTGAAATGATATGGATCTACACTACCTGAAAACATTCTATATAAACCATCTATTACTGCCAGTTACTAATGAGTGTGATAATGCAATATAATTTCCATTACCAGAAGCTTTAAATGCTTTAGGTTAATGTCCCCCCCTGGCAAGTTTCCTACACTGATTAAATTCAAAGAGAAATATAACAAGTTGTTGCCCTCTATGAAATAAGACACATAAAATGGAATGTACTGTACATGTCCATTTTGTACATAAAATGACTTTAACCAAGACAATTCTTACATGATGAATAATTGGAATAGAGTCTTGCCCACTTTGGCTCTGGTTATATCCATACCTTTTAGGATATCAAGGCATAAAATATTGTACCATTTTTTATTGCTTGCCCTGTTTACCAAAATGTAAACATTAATGATTATTTATGAACAAAAATTATAAGGATTTTGGCACTTATGTATTCAGTTAAATTTTAATACATAAAATTAAATGATTTCTATATCCATTTAAGAAAATAGGCAATACGACAAATTTTTGTTTCATAATGTTTTCATAATGAAGAAACAGTATCAATAACCAAATGATATTAAAACATCTATGTTCTGATGATAGCTACGTAATTAGATCTGAAATCAAAAGATACATTTGGAAAAAAATGCAATTAACAAGATAAAAATTCAGACATTAGAAAATTCAGTTCAGTGATTAAATGAACTATGAAAGGTTGATTGGGAGCAAGCAATGAAGAAAAAATGTTACCAGAAAAGTCAAAATATCTAAAACTCATCTGCCAATTTACATAATGGAGTTTCAGTCATACATGTTTTACTTTACTAAGGGAAAATGTCTATAAACTATTTATAACGCAAATTTATATTGATAACTCAACACAAAAGTGTTTAACCCAAAGACAATAAGTGATATGTATTTTTTTGTCTGTCACAAAATAGCGAAAAAAAAATCACTAATTTGTACTAGAACTTCATCATATGTTTTTTTATTTTACTGTAAAAAAATTATTCTCTCAAACTGAGAAAAAATGCCAAGACAGTATTAGAGTTTTTCCATGCACCAGAACACAAGGAAAAACTCCAACAAAATTATTAGAATTTCTCCATGCACATTTTTCCTGAAACAAAAACACATTTTATTGTGCCAGAAATACCAGTTGACTCCAATGCATTTGATGTAGAAAAAAAACGCTACCTGACTCCAATGCGATTGGCAAAATTTTGCCATTTTCTCTAGAAATTCGCGAATCTCTAGGCGAAGCGAATCGCGGGAGATTCGCCCATCACTAATTATAAGTAAGAATGTTTATTAGCCAAGTCTGATAATGATTACAGGAAAGGTAAAAGTTTATGCAAAGTTCCCCACAAACATGTCAGTTCTACAGTATATAAAGCATAATAATATACAACCTAAAGGTAAGAAAAGGATTCCAAGGCTGTAAAGCAGTTGCTAGAGACTCCAACTCTCTTTGACTGTGAAAGCCTCAAAAAGGTGTCTACTCTGCATGCCTGATTAATTTCTATTGGAGCAGAAACAGTGAGCATGTGCAGCAGACACCACTTTGAGGTCTGCACAGTCAGAGAGAGTAGGAGAGCTCAGAAAACAAATGAGGGTGGAACTAGACAAGGAAGTAGCTGACAGCTGTAGTTGAGTGGCTTGTGAAACAGAATTCCCTGAGACAAAATGCAGGGAGAAAGGTATGTCTTGGAGCTATTTTTTGCCTTCCTCTGGATCAACTAGCAGTTAGGCAGGTTAATCTAGAGTTAAAAGTTTGAACTTGATGGAGGTGTGTCTTATTTTTTCAACCTAACTTACTATGTTACTGTGTTAATTTTGGAGATAGCTAACACTTTTACTGATATCACAGGGCATTATAATTGACCAGTAACAGCGGATTCATTGTTTCAGTGGTCCTTTATTTCCGTTATGTAACAGGTTTTCCACCTAAGTGGCATATTTTTCATAGAGTGAATATAGCTCACATAGTCTGCCAGAGCGGAATTGAGCCAATTTCCTATTTATTTACCCCTCACTTTTGCTCTTTGGTAACAACATTCTTAATATGCCATGCTAATGAATAAAGAGTGGTGGAGTTTCACTCTTGTGTACTGTGGTGAGCTATAGGTTCGCTCTTTCATAAATATGCTTTTTGTTTTCATTAAGACACATTTGACTGTAATCACTGCCTTTATTATCCAGATATATTCTGAAAATGTACATTTAAGGCCATGTTTGCTTAAGAATACGGTTCAGAGTATTGTTTATTACTGATCTGTACCTTTTGGCTTTGCCGAAGAATTCTACAACTCGGCGAAAAATTTAACACATTGAAGTCAATAGGGTTGCAAAATAATTTTGATGCTGGACAATTTTGGCACAAGCAACAATTTTTATACTCATGACTCTTTTGTCCAAATGCATTAAAGTCAATAGGTGCCAAATCCATGCCTGGCAAATAAATTCGCCCATAACTATTGTTTATTAGTGATGAGTGAATCTTTTCTATTTCACTTCGCCAAGAAATTAGCAAAACTGCTAATACATTTGCGAAACGTCATTTTGAAGTCAATAGACGACAACATTTTTTGTGTGCAACTTTTTTCTCACTTCAAATGCATTAAAGTCAATGTGTGCTTTAACTTGTGGCAACTTTTTGGCCTAATACATTAAAGTCAATCATTTTTTTCTTATTACGATTTTTTTTGTCATGGCAAATTTTTCCACAAAATATATTGTTTCACCATGAATCCATACCATGAGAAAAAATTCACTCATCAATATTGTTGATTCCTAAAATAATTATAATTAATTAAATACATAAAAAAAAGTGTAAAAAGATGTAGACTTAATTGCTATTTCTTCTATAGTAATATATGAAACAGTGTTTTAGTTCTTACAATTTTAGGCAACTTGTATAAGTCCTGAAGCTGCATTTAACGAATATGAACACTGTAATAAATGTTATAAATCAGCAATCTGGAAGGCAAAGAAAGCAAATGGAGAGTGCATTGTGGCAGATGTGTAAACTAAACCTAAAACATTTTTCAATATATTAATAGTAAGAAGATGAAGTGTTGCTCCATTAAATAATGGTACCAGTATCATTGTAACAGATACAGAAAAGACAAATGTGCTAAATCAGTTCTTTTCTTCAGTGTATATAATGGAGGAGTCTGAGTTCCCAGGCTCAATTCATAACTGCACTTATGGCTCATTCCAATCAGTGGTTGACAAACAGGAGATTATTGTATTAGAGAGGGAACAGAGGACAAATAACCTGGTAAAAGGTATGCAAAATCTTAGCTGTGAGGAAAGACTGGCCAAATTAGGGATGTTCACACTGGAGAAGAGGTGCTTAAGTGTTGATATGATAACTGCGTATAAATATATAAGGGGATCATATAATAATCTTTCTAATGCTTTATTTACCAGTAGGTCTTTCCAGCTGACACAAGGTCACCTATTCTGATTAGAAGAAATGAGGTTCTGCCTAAATATTTGGAAGGGGTTTTTTTACAGTGAGATCTGTAAAGATGTGAAATTTTCTCCCCAAATCAGTTGTTCTTGCTGA
Organism: Xenopus borealis; assembly: GCA_024363595.1. NCBI lineage: Eukaryota > Metazoa > Chordata > Amphibia > Anura > Pipidae > Xenopus > Xenopus borealis. The sequence goes on along the minus strand of CM044446.1, from coordinate 69,206,429 downwards.
TACATTAGAAAGTTTTAAGAAGGAGTTGGATGTCCTTTTAGCAAGTGAGGGAATACAGGGTTATGGAAGTTAGCTCATAGTAGAAGTTGATCCAGGGACTAGTCTGATTATAGTCAAGTTGGTGTTGTTTGTTCACCATCATCCATTTCTCGCAATGCCTGCTATTGGGCCATTTTGTAAGAGCCTTTAAGGCAGGAGAGCCAAATGACTTTTTAATAAGAATTTACTGTTTATGTTTCTTTAGGGAGAGGAGAAACTGCACACTATGCTTCTCTTGCTTCAAGAAGACATAACTTTATTAGTAATGATGGGCGAATCTCACCCGTTTCGCTTCGCCGAAAAATTTGCGACTTGGCAAAAACGACGCGCGACTCTTTTTTTGGTCGAATTTTCGCTGGAGAATTTTGGCTGGCGTTTCGAGAATTTATTTGCCAGCGGCGAATCGTGGGAATTTGCCGCGAATTCGCCCCTGTCGAATAAATTCGCCCATCACTATTTATTAGCACTTCTGCATTAGCAGACAAAGATCATGTTACATGACAATGTATCAGTATCAGATTAGTATAGGATCTGTTTGAGAGCTCTCATGCTCTCATATTACAGAAAGACATATTTAGCATAAATGTATAGTACACTGTTTTATATTCCAAATATGTAATGTAGAAATTCTCCCATTTTTTTGTTATTGTCATACTTAGACGATCTCCTGGTCAAGACTCCGTCTGCCTGCATCACCGCACGACATGTTCAGATGGTGATAGAAACACTAACTCAACTAGGATGGCTCATCAACCACCAAAAGTCTGCATTCACACCATCACAGAGGATGGAATACCTGATCCTCACTCTGGACACAGCCAGGGGAAAAGCTTTTCTTCCCCCAGCCAAGATAGCTTCTTTACACACACGGTTTCTGACCATTCAGAAAGGGAGCTATATACCCCTATGGGTAGCCATGAGGGCTTTGGGAATGATGGTAGCATCGTTTCCTGCAGTACCATATGCGCAACTCCACACAAGGCCACTGCAGAGACTAGTCATACATCATCAGAGATGGAGTTGTGGAGAACTAGACTGCAAGATACTGGTGACAGCTCCAGTTCGGGATTCAATAATGTGGTGGCTATGACCACTGTCACTGAAATCAGGGAAGCTCTTCCCCTATCATGGAAGATAGTTACGATAGACTTCAGTCAAAAAGGGTGGGATGGGGTCCTAGAAAATGACACAGTTCAGGACAAATGGAGTGCAGGGGAAAGGTCTCTTCCCATCAAAATCCTAGAACTAAGGGCCTTATGGCTCTCCCTGTCACATTGGACGAACAACCTGAAGGGATTTCCTGTAAGAGTGCAATCGGACAACATGATGGCAGTAGCCTACATAAATCACCAGGGAGGCACACAAAGCCCTACAGCTCTCACAGAAGCACAAAGAATCCTCCTATGGGCAGAAAAGAACGTACCAGACATCTCAGAGGTACACATCCCAGGAGTGGACAACTGGGTAGCAGACTTCCTCAGTCGAGAGACAGTAGATCAGGGAGAATGGAGCTTGCCTCCGGAGATATTTCAAGAAATAGTGACTCGGTGGGCAGACCACAGGTGGATCTGATGGCATCACGATACAACAACAAGCTACCAAACTTCATGGCAAGAAGCAAGGATCCGTGCGCAATAGCAGTGGATGTGCTAGTAGTGCCATGGCCATTTCATCGGGTATATGTGTTTCTACCAATAGCCTTGATTCCAAGAGTCATCAGAAGAATAAAGGAACAGGGGGTAGAAGCAATAATGATAGCCCCATTCTGGCCGTGAAGGCCCTGGTTTGCAGAGCTCATACAGCTAGCAGCTAGTATGGAAAACCTTAATTTCATGGTGTGAAACCAACACTGACTGACGGACTGACCAAGGGCCTTGCCCTCAGTTCACTGAAGGTCCAAGTATCAGCTCTCTCCATATTCTTCCAACAGCAGCTGGTTTCACGACCTAACATCAAAACGTTCTTACAGGGCGCTCTTAGACAGGCCCCTCCATATTGCCACCCAGTCTTGCCATGGGACCTCAACTTGGTACTATCCGCAATGCAGGAGCAGCCATTTGAACCTCTGGAAGAGACGCCATTACCGACCTTAACAATCAAGGCAGCATTCCTATTAGCTATCACTTCATCTAGACAAGTTTCCGAACTAGCAGCCTTGTCATGTAAACACCCGTTTACAATTTTCCATGAAGATAAGGTAGTTATGCGACCGACACCAGATTTTCTCCCGAAGGTGGTATCTGAATTTCTTATTACTCAAGATATGGTGGTGCCCTCGTTTGGGCTGGATTTGGCTCACACTCTGCAGGCATACATTTCCGCAACTAGGAAGCCACCAAGCTTCCGCAGAACAGGTTTGAGGGGCAGCAGTATGGTCCTCGACACACACTTTCTCCAAATTCTACAGCGTACATACCTTTGCATCAGCAGAAGAAAGTTTTGGGAGAAAGGTGCTTCAGGCTGTTGTTACCTGAGCATAGGTGTCCCCCAATCAAGGCAAGAGAAAAATAGATTTTTACTTACCGATAAATCCCTTTCTCTTGTCCTACATTGGGGGACACAGGCCTTCCCTCCCTGTTTTCAAAGGTTTCTATTAGTTTTCACAAGTTTTAAAAGTTTTAAAGGGGGTGAAGTTTCTCTTTTTGCAATGGTTAGTAGGGTGGTCCTTCCTTCCTTCTTCCAACTGAAAAACTTAGGGGTCAGGAAGTAGGCAGGGGATAAAGCCCAGTGCAGGAGGAGAAGCTGCTTTAAATGTTTAGTGTCCATACTCCAGCAACAGGATCTTCATCCCCATGGTGCCTGTGTCCCCCAATGTAGGACAAGAGAAAGGGATTTATCGGAAAGTAAAAATCTATTTTTTTTTTAATATTTGTGGCATTTTGCTGTGATTATTGCATGAATGGGAGTTTTCTTCTACCTGAATAACATGATAGACTGGGTCATATGCAAGAGGAGGTAGGAAATTAAAACTGTGTTTTTATGAGTTTTTTCAGTCTAGCTATCTATCTGTCTAAAAGAGACAGTAGTGCCTTGGTGTTAAGATAGCACATCATTGAGAAATCCTGCTTATTTCCCTGTGGATTTGTCCTTGCTGAAGAAATAATGTGTTTAATATATGCAGCTGACTGTCTTACAACCTCATCAGAGTATATTATGTTCAATTCCAAGTAGTATGTTCCTTCAATGTCATTTCACATTGGAAACCATAGCATTATTATAATTCTAGTAAATCTTATTAATTGTCAAAAGGTGTATACAGGTATAGGATCTGTTATCTGGAAAACCCATTACAAGAATCTCTAAATTTCTGTTTTCTCTGAAATAATAAAACAGTAGCTAGTAGTTTATTTAATGTTTACATTATTTTCTACACTTTAAAACCCCAGGTCTGGAGCATTCTGGATAACAGGACCTATACCTGTACTTAATGTGTTAGAATTATTTCCATGTAATAAACACCACAAAATTGCCCAGCTGCAGTAACCCATAGAAAACAATATGTTTTCTTTGAAATAGGTGACTACTAATCAACTACTTCATGATTAGTTGATACAGAATAGATTATAAGAACTTAAGTAAACATGACACCTAGGGGCTGAATTACTAAGGGTATAAGTGAATATTCGAAAGCAAAAAATTCGATATTCGAAGTAAATTTTTGAAAAACTTTGACCATTGAATAGGTGACTTTGACCATTCGATCATTTGATTCGAACGATCGAATAGTAAAATCCTTCGACGTTGAAATTCAAAGTATTGTCTCTTCAAAAATCCTTTGATTTTTTTACTTCGCCAAATAAAAGCTGCTGAAGTGCTATGTTCACCTATGGGGACCTGCTAGACCATTTTTCTAAGTTTTATTTTATCGAAGGAAAATTCCTTCGATCGTTCGATTCGAAGGATTTTTCAGTTTGATTGAACGTTTTTTCTTCGACTGCAAGAATGCCCAATTCGGTGAGGAATCCTTCGACTTTGATATTCGCGCATGCTGAATATATTCCCCCATTAATAATGTCACCCTTTGTGCTTCAACAAGAAATGTGTAAATCACATTGTTGTGTTACAATTACATAATGGAATTGCTGTATATTTCTTCATGTTGCAAATTACAAAATGGTTAGTGGACCAAAAAAAACTAATTTAGTAGGATGTAAGCACATTCTTTTAATAAGTCTTGATATTATGGCCACTACAGTCACTTACAATTGAAAATGAAGTCACATTTCAAATATAATGATAAATAATTTTAATGAGAAACAGTAGTACATGGCAGCCTACAAAAATGGTATTCTTCATTAGCAAAAAGTAATAATAGTGCAGTTTCAAAAATGTTTAACTGAAATTTCTGCCTTACCTGCCTTCTTTTCTCTGTTTAAATATAACCCTACCCTAATGCATCAAAGTTCCTATGCAGATTCCAATATGACTAACAGGGTTGGACTGGAGCCTTGGGGGCCCACCGGGGCTGCAAATGAAGCAACCTCCCAGCAGTCCCCTATGGCGCCCCAACATCCAAATCGCTGGACCTCAGAGTGCATATATGCAGACACGGCGGGGTGCATTTTTGTCTACAACCACAGTTTAGTACATGAATTTGCATCTGAAAAAGTGAACACTTTATATACCAGTTAAAATCAAATAAAATTATAATAAATAAAATTATTGAAATAGCAAATTCTTTAAATTCCCTACAATCTGTTTCTGCACTCCCAAACTGTAACATAAAACAATGGTTATGAATGTTTTATGATTTGATTTTGATTCCAATTACAGGAGCCTAGCTTTAAAGCAACATAGCATTACATTTCAATCAAATTCAAAGGAAACAAAAAACAAGCAAAAACAGCATATTCCCTCATTTGCACAGGTAAAATCTTTTCATGTCTCCTACAATTAAGTACAAATCAAAAATACAAACAAGTATTTTCTAAAACCTCAAATAGTCGAGATTTATTAAAGAAAAAAGTCAGAATTGTTATGAACAACTTTATTTAACTACTTTTTTTAAACCTCATTGAAAAAGAAGGAAGCAATGGGATTTTCACTAGTACGCAAAAACATTTTCATAAATAAAGTGTGACAGCAAATATTATATCACATTTTATTCTTGATGGAAAAAATATAACATTTAAAAAAAAAAAACTAAACAAACACTTGTGACTTTATCATATTTTTTCCCAACTTTGAAAATGACTCCCTTGCTGGGGTAATATCAATCATTCAATCAATAATTCTAGAGTAAAAATGAATGCAAAGCATAACACAACAAAAACTTCTTTCACCAATACCATTGCTGACAGGAATAAGCCCAACATGAATGAACATGATTTTTACTTATATTTTAATGTTTTAATTTATTAACACTAAACATAGGTTATTTTTATGTTTCAAAATCAAGATGTGCCAATTTCTTTTGAATACACTGGCTCTTAAAAATAAACATATACTAAATTAGTATATGTTTATTTCTAAAAGCCGACCACTGTGGTATTTAATACTTAACTGAATATGATATAAGGAACCCCCAAAAATATGGCACAATTTGTGTCGGGGGCAAATGGCATTTAAACATTTGATAACTGCTACAGCAAATGTTATCTGACAGCTTTATTTATATTATATATTAAAATATATTTTTTGCATTCCATAGCATCTGCCTTTTATCAAAATTTGATGCAAGAAAAGACAATGTAATTAAGGTAAGTATTTATGAATTCTCATGGTAGCCATATATCTAGGATTACTTATTTAGTCATGTTGTTTTGGGTAGTGTACATAGAGCTTTTTAATAATTTTATATTAAGGTTCCAATACACCAAATTAGGGTGCTGGAGAATCTCTTCAGTGGAATTAAACAGTTGATTAAATGTGACTTTCAATATCAAAAGTCATCAAATATTTATAATGAAATATTGCCACTGTAGTTTTAAAAAAAAAGAAATAATCAGTATGCTGAGCAACAAGATGATGTACAAAAGGGCATAATAAAAAGGAATATGACAGAAAATCCAGAAATACATGCACAAGCTTTTTTTTTTTCTTTAACTGTGAATTTTAAACCATTTTGCTGTTCTGAGTGGCATCATGATATAGCCTGGGTTTCATGTGAACTGAAAATGAACATTTATTAACCATATCTGAAGTCTTATTGAAGTGTTCTTTGGTATCCTGTTCATATAATTGATATTGTCATTCTCATTAACATCTACTGCAAGTAGCTGAATGTAATCTGATTACAGACAATGTTCGTTCTACCCAACACACTGGCCTCTTTGTAAATGTCATAACCTGAAAGTGAAATTATACATTTCTATGTGGCTGTGAAACTGACAGCTATCACTGATGCATCACAATATATCTTTTGGACTTAATCAGAATAACACTGCTGACCTGTTAAAAAAATTTAATCAAAATACACTGAATTCATAATAAGGGAGAAGCTAAGAAAGACAAAAATGCCAATATTATGGACAATAAGTTTAATCTTCTCAGTATAGATCTTTTTACATTTCAGTTTTCTTCAACACAGACAAATCTATGGCTAACCTTTTTTTGCTAGTACACTATCATGACATGGCAGCTAGATGTTGAAAAATACACCTGGCTCAGCTAAAGCAGATCTCTCAGGTGGACATAAAGAGAGATACCTCCAATGTGTAATGCAACCATGGCATTGTGGGGGCAGAAAGTTTTATATTCTTTTATATTCTTTAAGGCTACTTAACTTTATCATTTATGTCCTAGTCTATGCCTTAAGGCAAGCCTGAGCCTCACAAAACAGGCGTTTTATAACATTTCCTATTCCTACTTTCTGAATACATTTATTTTCTTCTGTATTTCATTTTTTTTAGTTCCCCTTTCTTCTTATTATTTTTTTGTTCACTTGAGAACAACCTTATACCAGGGAGAGTGATGTTAAGAATATTGAAGCAGTATATATTTTTTTTTTTGCAAAACAAGAGCTTGAACCAATTTTCAGCAGGTTACTTCGACTTAAAATGTAATAGAATTGCTATATTAACTTGAATTGTGTGCTTTGTTAAGTATATGAAAAAAACAAACAAACTGGTTCCATTTCCCTGCAAGCTCTTACATAGCCACCATGCTAAAGAGAACACCCCTCAAGCACCATAGCATAATTACTGCATGATTTTAACCAAGTTGCATTTTATCTTGAATGCTAGATATTACCTATGCTAACTTTGTTCTGCATTTTGTATACTTCATATGTTTTCTATATGTAATTTTATGCCATTCAGTTGAAATATATTTGCACAATAAAAGGGCAATGTAGTGTGGTTTGCTATTGGTCTAGTAACCCAGCACAACCTTTCAACAAAAACATTTACTGGTCAGCTGTTTTG
>CM044446.1:69179440-69197128 GCA_024363595.1 Xenopus borealis | reverse complement strand
AAAAAAAGACTATAAGACAAATTATAAAAGAAGATGTATGTAACAGTGATCACAGTAGTTTTTATCAGAGATTTGAAAGTGATGGTGAAAAGGCAAAAAATATCAATATTTATTCCCCCTGTGGCCAATCTTTACATTTATGTTATAGTTTCTGACAGCAGATGTATCATATTGATAGTGGATAAATATTCAGAAATTGCTTTTGGGGACAGTTTAAAAAGATTATACTTAAATCAAATCAATTGCTGCCTACATGGTAAAAGTCACCAGACCCAAACAAGCATTATATCCCTTGTACTATACAGCATTTGTCAAGAGATAAATGTTCTTTTCAGCTAACATATGGGCTAGCCATCTATTTACTGTTTTATATTCTAATACAATATTTTAGCAAGAGGACTTTACATTGTATAAATCAACTGATCTTAATTCGACTGAAGTTAATCTTAAACGACTGAATGCTCCCCATTATGCTTTTCTTAAATATAATAATTATTATATACAGTGTATGGTGAATAAAAAGTTGTATGATTCGAGAATCAAATCGAAAAAGTCACCCAGTTCAAATTGTTACACAATATTGTCGCAACTTTTGTTGGTTACTTAAGTGGATTCGGATTTGGGAATTTACTTAATTTGCATTTTAATAAAGTGAGAAAAAATTTAGTTTTAGTAAATAACCCCTAAATGTAATACATGTATATGTATATATATATATATATATATATATATATATGTATTTCTCACCTGATTCTGAAAATGTATTTAAATACAGATAATGCCCAGAATTTATGAACACCTTATATTAATATCAGGAAGTTTAAACCACAAAAAACAATCACAGTAACACACTGAAACATATACATTGTACTGTTGAAATTGGGACTTAGCCAGCCTTATTTAATAACCAGCAAGCAAGGAACATTTACTGGTAAGCTGTTTCAAACACACACACATCTGACTGGCTATTAGATGGGGCAAATTCTTATTATCTTTTGTTATATTCCTCCATAAGAACTATGTAAAGAATACACACTAGGGTCAATTTGGTTATACCTGTATGATTTGAAGTGTGTCAGGGAACCCATAGAGATGCAGGGAGAATTCTCAGACTTTGTGCAGTCTCCAATTCTTAGGCCAGAACTGACTTAGAGACCATAGTGCTGCTAGCTACAGTGCCAATGGAGAAAATCATCTTATTATACATTTATTTCAACAAGCCAAAATCCATATATATAACTGAGAACCTAAAAGATAGAAACGCAGACCATTCACCATTTCAAAATAACCTGTTTCTCAAGAATGCTAATGTTTTTTTCATTATCTTGACATATGTAGTTAATCTTTATTTTCACAAATCTAGAATAACAGCCACTTTGTGTGTTTGCTTACACAGGGGTGATAAGGGATTATTTGTGTTTCAGTTTTGGCCAATGATATTTTAACTTTATGATAAGTCAGACTGTTATTTCCAACAGCTGTTGATTTCCCCCACCAGATCCCCAACAGATCTGAAGCATTGTACTCAATCGAACTGTTTTTTCCAGAATAGGATTAATGATATTTAATAGTATCTTATTAATAACTACATTTCTGAATACCAGTATAACTTCAGCACTACCATAAGTAAATAATGCATTTTTGCGTACCACAGCATGAAGCAGACACTGGTGTAGAAGAATACATTAACCAGCACAGCATTAACTGGTGTTTAATCATTCAATTTATGCTAGTTAAACAAATTAATTATGGGAACAAGTAGAAGTAGCTATGCCATCTGTTTTAATCAGTGGATTAATTATGTTACAATTATTTTTAAACATAATGGCAGCCAGTTTCTGCAATGAACAATTTACAGTTAAAGGTTAAATGAAAAAAGTAATTTTAGCACTAATTTTTTTGGAAGTAACTAAGCAGTGTTTCCTGTAAATATTGTGATTTAATCTTATTAAAGATTAGCTAGTTGTGTTCATGTATTTACTCATTAATTTAGATACTTCTAAGAAATTGCAAAAGTTTAAGATCCTCTGGAGCAGTGGTCATCATCAAACTTCAAGCCCTCACTGGAGTATCATTCGATGTTAATAGTGTTATAAATACATTCCAGCATCAACCATTTGTTAATAGTTTCAATAGTTCCAAGAATATATATGTTCAAATAAGTGTTTAATTTCATCCTAACTAACCTTCTAGTTGGAGTTAAGGCAGAGTCCCTCAGGTGCCAGAAGCACAGATTCTGGAGTTAGCATTTGGAGTAATAAGGAGGTCATTGTTATGGGCACATTTTTTGCAAAAATGTGCACTTAATACAGTCAATGATTAAACCTTTAAGAGGCAGATCTGTCAAAAAATCTAATTTGATTTTTTACTTGATCAATTTGGGTTTTGGGCATAAAAAGTTTTTTAGGGACATGAGCTTGACCATTAGAGTTTTTTTCCCTGTCATTTATCATTTTGAGTTTTGAAATTCAGAATTTTTCAAAAATACCCAAACATGAGCTTATCCAAGGTAGAAAAACCCTAAAGCTGGACATAGATGCAAAGATCCAATCATACAAATCGAGGATTCTCCTAGCAATCTTTTCTCTCCTTTTAAAAAATAGGTTTTTATATATTCTATTTGACCTCTGCTTTTTATTTGCATGAAGAAGTGGAGAGGAGAAAAATAAAGTTCTAGGATTCAAATCTTTTGCATCCCCTCTGGGATGCTATTTGACAAAAATAAAGAAGTGAAGGCATGGCATCCCTGTGCATCCCTCCCCAATTCAGCACTGGCTTCTGGGCCTTTTATTACACGTGGGGGCATGTGTTTTAGCACTTGCACTGTGGGTTTAATGACCCATGGTTTGAGTGAATCTCTTTTGTTTGCATGTGGAAGTGGAACTGCTTAAGCTTTCTTACTTTTATCACAATGCAACAGTTCTGCCAAGCATAGTAGCTTATAGTCTAGGATTTAAGCAGTGCATTCAGATTACAATGCTCCAATGTTAATTTTGAGACAGCAAATGAATTAAAAAAGTGGCAAGGGAGAGGAATCAACTTCACAGCAGACTGAAAATATTTAATTCTAGGAAATTTAAATATTTTGACTTGAAGAATGAAACCCTGTGTTTTAAGTGATCAATTCATGCAGCAATAGAATAAATGAATTCTATGAACACAACCATTTCAAGTCTGAGTGGAAAAGACATCAACTGAAGGAAATTATATATACACAACATATTATTATTGCAGGTATTGTTACATAGCCTCCTACTATACAGTGTAAGACCCATATTGCAGAACACTCTGAAACACAGCATTATACTGCTTAGACAATTCATTCTTCATTTTTTTACATTGACATTTGCTTTTTCTCTATGTAAATTACGCAATACATTGCATTTGATAATAGCAAAAAACTATACTGATGGCAAAACCATCCAATGGTTTTTAATACATATATAAATGCAGTAGCATTCAGGTTTGTTGCTTCACAATATGAAAACACCCTGTATCTGCCCAAGCATTCCTCACAATAGCTATCATACCTGAATTGTGCAACTTTTGGTATGGATGAATGAAATTAATTTCCAATTGAAAAAGATATATTACAAGATTTAAAAGTTTAACACTTTTACATAAGCACAAAGCAGTTACATTCTACTTAAAAACTAACTTGACTGTCCATTCACTAAAACTAAACTACATCAAAATATCTGAACTGAAGATTTTTCAAGTATGTCAGTGATTGACAAAATCAATATCCATCTACCACGATCCATTAAAGTGATTGGTTTAATAGAAGAAAAATGTCATACACTGGGAATTTCAAATCAATATTAGATTGAATCCCTGCTTGAAAAGTGTACAAGGAAATTTTCAAGCTTCCTCAACAAATCAAGTACATACAGATTAAATCTTCTGTGGTTCTCGCCGATTCAAGAGAAATATGTTTGGGACAGCAGCATTGTTTTTGGCAAGATACTGTACATTGTATAGGCATACAATGGTTAAATACACCATTGGTACAATTAGTATATGCATTAAAATATATATTTATCATAATATAGATAGAAAACAAATATCCTGTACTGGAGTTTAATCCAGTTTGTAATATTTGATTGACCTCTTATTTTAGACTGACATTTTAGCACATTCTTTCATTTAGAAGGAAATAACACTATCTACTAAACTATACTACAGATAGTAGCAGTTCTGTATAATTACCACAAATTAAAATAGAAAGTGCATTTTCAACAATTTCAAGATAGAATATTGATTTAAACAAAGAAATATTTCCCAATGAAAGAAAAAAAGAAACTTTCCAATATACTTTAATTAAGGGTTATCATTGCTCTTGATCCCAATGGCAATTCCAGGCATCTTGGGTAAACTGTAAAGACTGTAAACAAAGCTACTTTTCATCAATAAAAAGTATTTTTATGACAGTGTTTGCTAGATACTTTTTTTTGGCATAAATTTGCAGTCTTGCTGCAAATCTGGGCCTTCAGAAAGCTCCAGTTGGTTAGTAGACAACTCCAAATCCTGATGACATGATCTGCAGTGTTGTGGTCTAATTAAATTTCCACCTACACCAGTGGCATCACATCAGTGACAAGTGGCATTGCAAAGCTAGTAAATGCCACCTGTCAGCAGCACATTAAATGTAATGAAAAGGCAGTTATGCCTCAAATGTTTGAAAGTCATGCATGGTTGGCAAGAATTAAGGCTCAAAATGGATTCTGTACAGTCATGCTGCCTGTAGAGAAAGTCTTCCTTGCCATCAGGAATAATGCAGTGCACTTCAAACTTGTTGCAATAACTAACTGCAAAATATAACAGTTAACTTATTTTATGTTCATTGCAATTTTGATTTGACTATTTTTTTTTTTTTTAAAACATCTGCACATTTTGATTACCCCATAAAATTGGCTGAGAAAAAAGTGAACATACAGGGGAAAGCTCAGTTAACTGTCATAGTTTATGCTTGCAGTGTGGATGAAATAAGCATGATGGCTAAATAACCTCACTTAAAGGAGAGCTAAAAATATATATTGAACTTATTGCACCAACCTAAAGTTTCAGCTTGCCAATAGCAGCAATGATCCAGGACTTCAAACTTGTCACAGGGGGTCACCATCTTGGAAAGGGTCTGTGACAGTCATATGCTCAGTGGGCCCTGAGCAGGTTCGGACTGGCCATCTGTAAAGTCGGGCAAGATCCTCTCTGCACAGTCTGCTGTCCCGATAGTGTAGATTTAATTAGGCTGCTGTTGCTGACAATCACCACTAGATATCAACACTTTTTTTCAAGTGACTTCAGATCCTCTGTAGTTCTTCAAATAAACCACCAGGTGCCAGCATTTGTGGAACCTGTAACTAATAAAATTTTTAAAAGTTTCCACTGATCAGCAATGATATTTTTTTTTCTTTGAAATTCCTGGCAGGGCTGTTTTTTTCTTCCAGTCCGGCCCTGGCTCTGAGCAGCTGTTGAGAAGCTAAGCTTAGAGGTTGTCTAATTATCCAGCAGAAAATGAGGTAGCTGATGCTACAGGGCTGATTATTAAATTCTGATGGTACAGAAGCACAAACATAGGGGCACATTTACTAATGCAGCTCTAATGGTAACAGGAAGAAGTATGGGATTGAAAGACAGAAGTTTGTCCATTAATTGGCTAATGTGACCTAATGTGTGTGTGCCCAATGGTTTGTGCACACCATGGGCGGGCCCTTAGTACTTACTAATAGAAAAGTATATTTTTATGAAAATGGTCTATTTAGATGAAGTAGGGTTTTACATATAAACTGTTTCATGCAATATCATTTTATTTAGACCTACATAATCAAGTAATTTAATCACAATGGCAGGTAGTGAGAATACTTAGTGATTTATCATATTTCAGCTTGTGGGGGGTTGTTGAGATATTGAGGTGTTCATTACTTTATTCCTATTGCATTCTAAGCGTCAATATTGTTTTAAAAATAATTGATTGTATCAAAAAAATATTTAAAATTTTGAGATCATAAGTACAAATAGGATTCAGTCAAAGCAGCCCATATCAAAAGTACGAAATAGGATTCAGGCAAAGCAGCCCATATCAAAATCCAAATTTTGTCAAAACATACTGTTCATTAAACAGATTTGTGTATTACATTAAAAGTAAAACTTCAGGCTGTGTGACAGAGATCACTGTTACTATAAATGGAAGAAAAGTGGTATACACAGCACAACAGCTGTCAGAGGCTCAACGAGATGGGCAGGCTGATTAATTAAAGAAACAGATTATCCATTTGACAAGGAAAGGCTTGCCAAACTGGTATTTTATGACTTAGAAAAGAGGCATCTTTACATACTTAACTACTCTACACACATTCTGTGTGTCATTTTCCCATAGGTCAGTGCACATGATTGGAGGGCATCCATTGAAATAAAAAATACACTTCTTGAATAGGTTATAATATCATTGTATGCAAGTCTTAAATTAAGGTTTGTCAGAATATGGAGCTTTGCTATCTAGGACATGGTAATCAGAAATTTACAAGTGGGGAGTAATATGACTCCAAAATGGTTTTGATGCCTACAAGAAATTAAAAAGGCACAAATGGGGGAATGTATTATGTTTTGTTTTGCGAAAGTCAGATAATTTTTTACAGATTAAAGACCTCAAAGACTTCCTCGCAAAGTTTGTGACCAAATTGCTTTATGAACATTCTCATATGTTATACAATTTAGCAAACGCAACCCATTTTTTTATTCACAAAGCAATAAAAGCCTAAAGAAAAATATTACATTGCGAAAGGCACAAAGTTTTGCTCTTTGTAAATTTTATTAAATTTCCCCATTGGTGGGAAATTAACATTTATAGAACTTTATGGACCCAAATTCCATGGTGCTTTTTTAAATGTACAAAAAACTATAGTAATCACATTGACATTTGCCCTTTATATCTGTACTAAATATTACAATATAAAACATGCCATATCCTTTGTTTGCTTTATATAGATCTTAGATCTTTTATTTATATTAAGAATTATTTTACTATATTTTAGCAATTTTAAAAAAGCCTGAATCCAATAATGTAATTCTAATACTTCTTTTATGTAGAACATTTCCAAATATTTTCTGAAATAATTTTAAACTAAAAGATACATGTAAGAAATGTATGGTATATTTTGCTTCACAACATGTATTTAGAAATTAGACACAATGTTTTCTGCTATTACTTGCCATTAAATCATTCTATACTTTTATATAATATTTTTTTATTTAGCGGCAGTAGATGCAAGAAGAATAAAAAAAAACCCTATAGTAAAATAACCATCAAAGTTACCAAGTACTCTGAAAGTTAGAAGTATTGAAAGTTCTCAGTATTTAGAAGTGAGAAGGGCCCAGTTATTAGTACAGGTATGGGACCTATTATTCAGAATCATTGGGACCTGGGGCTTGCCGGATTCTTTCCATAATTTGGATCTTCACACCTTAAGGGGCAGATTGACTAAGGGTTGATTTTCGAAGTTAAAAACCTTCGAAATTCGAGCATGGAATTTTTTAAAGGGCATTTTTGATCAAAAATGGACCTGTTCGATTCGAACAGACTGCATGCCGGGAGTCGTAGTGCAACACCAGCTGAAGAACCTCTTATTAATACACACCAGACTACTATTACTCCCATATTTACTGACTTCAGGATGAGTAATGAAGCGGACAATACTATTGGATGAATTTAGACATTTTGGTACAAATAGACTGAAACGAGATATTTAAACAAACACCATGAAATATAGTGGCAGAACCCTGACTTATTCTGCAGCATGTCCTTACTTGCAAGACAAGCCGCAAGACAGCACTTGCGCAAGTTACAGGACAGCTGCAGCGCTGGGCCGTGTGAGTCAGGGGTGGAAGAGTCAGCAGCTTTCGGGGCACCTATTCAGAGCTCAACAGTTTACCAGGTATTTGCATATACTGTGCTTACACAGGATGTAAATTTAATGTAGCTACATTCTGCATAACCCTACAGAATAAGACAAAATAAATTAGAGTTTGTTGAAAAGTACTTATAGTAATAGTTTAAAGGCAAGTGTTAAATTACTGTAACAAAATATGAGAGCTGAGGCTGCAATGGCAATTTATCAAACAATGTAGCTAGAGGTACCATGAACATATTTCTTCTGAATGCAAAATAAATACATTTATGTACATGTACAGCAACTATCACAAAGCAGTGTGTTGTGTTATAATTCATCAAGTTAGTAGTCATACTTTTTTTACTCCAGGCTACCACCAAAGTTCCATGCAATGTGGAAAATGATACAGGCAAATTATTTCTCTAATACAATAAACATAAAAATGGTGCTGTAGAATAAGAGTTAACAAGCAACAGAAGATGCAGTGATAATTGGAATGTAGCATATATAATATGTTGAATGCTTCTTCTGGATCAGTTTAATTATCAACCTGAGATGATTATTGTTTGATATTGAGACATAATATGATTTGAACACAGCACTCATCAGCCTAATATACCATGTTGCATTTAGACTATTATAATGAACATATTTTGTATGAATATCGGTCCATTTAACCACATGATTGTATTGAAAATTGATGTGTACAATATGAATGCATTAGCAGGCATCCCCATAACTGTTAATGTATTAAGATTAAATTTGTGTCAGATTGGGAAATGATACAAAGGATTATGATATGGTACAGGCAGCCTGTCAGATGCTATGTTCATTTGGCTGCTTTCTGTACAACACTCAGATGCCAGTACTAATGCCTCATGCTTGCCAAAAACAGGGTGTTACTGATGGCAAAAATGTTAAAAGGACATTGCATTTGGATAAAAAATTGACACCTAACATAGATCAATAATGAACTAGAGTAGATATGCAAGTCAAGGATAAAATTGTAACCTTGCCTACACATTTAAAAAATGAACATAACATCCTAATCATGTGTATACTTAATATGTTTGTTTAAAATCTTTTTAAATAATGATATGTCCTGGATTTTAAATATATCTCTAAGTTGTCTGTACACAATTTTTTTTTTTAGATTTAATATGTAATGTACTTGATAATACAAGGCTGCAGTACAGCCCTTAAATTTTCCAAGGGATTTTATTAATATAAGACATAATATAACCCATTATGCCCACTGTTTATTCCTACAAATGTTTTTATGACCTTCCAATGTCTAAAAATCTGTATTGAAAGTGGTAAGATATTTCATTCAGCCCCGCTTGCATGCAAATTGAGCATGCTGTCTTTTTATAGATATTTTTACAAAATCTTGTACTAAATAAAAGACATCCTGGTCATTTACATATTTCTCTACTGCCACCTCTTAACCACACAGTAGTTCCAGGGTTCCTACAGAGGACTGCACTAATAGGCCTAGCTGAGCCAAAAGAATCATGTGTACGTCACTCTCAAAGAGAACTCTGGAAATGAAATCTACTGCTCTGATTCATGTCGCA
Organism: Xenopus borealis; assembly: GCA_024363595.1. Classification (NCBI taxonomy): domain Eukaryota; kingdom Metazoa; phylum Chordata; class Amphibia; order Anura; family Pipidae; genus Xenopus; species Xenopus borealis. The sequence continues at coordinate 69,187,665 of CM044446.1, read as the reverse complement.
ATTAAGTGCAACTGCTTCAGTTTTGATGAAGTGACTGAAATTTAGCTACAATTCTTGGGGGCAATGCTGCATTGTGGGTAAAAACATGGCACTTTGCACACTGTGTCTGTATTACATAAAGGATCCCTTGTTTAAAAAGCAATGCTTTTTTATTTCTGTAGTATATTGTCATTACTGAAAGAGTCAACATAAACACAAAAGCCATAAATAATGTAAACAAAAAAACGGAATGAAAACCCAGAAAAACATTTGGTAGGTTTTGAAACATCTACATTTTTTCCTTGTAAAAATAAAGGATGCTATTTCCAAACTGTTGTTAGTATTGGGACTTGGAATTTAAGCTACTGTAATTGTAGAAGAGACCATTCACTCTAACTGAAGGCACCACACCCCTTATGGGCTAGGGCTATATGAGTATGGAACCTGTTATCAAGAATGCTCGGTACCTGGGTTTTTCCGGATAACAGATCTTTCTGTAATTTGGATACTTTAAGTCTACCAGAAAATCATGTAAACATTAAATAAACCCAATAAGATGGTTTTGTTTCAAATAAAGGTTAATTATATCTTAGTTTGGATTAAGTTTGAATTTTGGATTAAGTACAAGGTACTGTTATTATGTAATGCATTATTACAGTGAAAAGGGATAACATTTTAATTAATTGATTATAATGGAGTCTAATGGATAGCCTTCCCATAATTCATATCTTTCTGAAGGATTATAACAGGCAGTATGATTCTAATAGTTGAATATTGAATCTGATTTTCAGTGGAAGGTACCTTGGAAGCCATTTAGAGTATTGATCATTATAGACAGTAAACTAGCCTCCTTACTTGCTACATATTGACTATTCATCAAACATCGTACAGTAACAATTTAGATGTATATAGAAAATATTATGAAAATATATAATATGAAAAAAAAGTCTGCTTACGTTTCCAGGAATGTTGATTCAATCAATCTCAATATTTTATTAATACTAACTGAATCCGCTAGGGCAAAAAATTGACAGTAGCTTAGTATAGGTTTCAATAACTGATTGAATACTTGACAGAATGAACCCATTAACTGACTGATTGATAGATATGATCAAAATGTAAAGATTGAAGACGTGAGAATACTGCAAAAGTTCTGTACTTAAATGTTCATCGGTGGGCCACCATCATTTCTACCAGTTACACTCCTGTCTTTACTGATAAACATTTTATTTAATATGCCACTTCACCTTCTTTTGGTTCTCACCAACCTAAGCAAAATAGTTTTGTTTCAGAATTCAGTCTCCATTTTGTTTTACAGGCTGACTGGCAAAAATAAAGTAACATAATATGTTAGGTTGAAAAATGACACGTACATCAAGTTCAAACTTTTAAGTACATATATATAACCTGCCTAACTGCTAGTTGATCCAGAGAATGGTAAAAATTGAAGCCTCTACAATTTGCCTCAGAGGGGGAAGAATTCCTTCCTGACTCCAAGATGGCAATCAGATTCAATTTTACTAAATCAGACCACCCCTATCATCTCCTTATGGGGCAGAAATTGGAGAAATCCATTTCATTCCATGAAAAGAACACGGTGGATGTAACTATACACCTATGTTTTGCTCTAACCTTGCACAGTGATCAGGGAGTCTGAACTGTTTCACTTGCATTTGCAATTGTGCAAAAAAGTTTATGAAACACATTGAAGCCAATATTTTTTCACTGTTCAGCTCACATATAATAAAGCATGGTACACGAGAATTATGAAGAATTGGAAGGCAAACAAGCAAAAGGTAGTGGTTGATAAGAGTGAAATAACACTGAAGATGATTTTATAATTATAGAAATAATTCAGGCTGTTGAAATATTTGCTGTTAACCATCTTTGAATGTTAATTGTGTAACTTGTTGCAAAAGTGCATTTGTTAGAGAGATCAATGTAATTAAAATACAATGAAAAGAACAGAGCAAATGTGAGACCTTGCAGAATGATTCATAATGATTTTTTTATTCTTTCCAGAGAAAAAGGAACAGAGGAGGCTAAATATTAAAATTGTCATGCACAAAGCAAATACAATTTGTGCTGCAATTTCAATTTAAAATAAGGAAGGTTATATTATATTTTTAATGCAGGAAGGTTGCTGTATTAGACAAAAAACATATTCATTCAAGTGTACTGTGCAAATACGTTGACAAAAGAAAAAATGGAAGTATGTTTTGTATATAGAATGGGAGCAGGGTGTTACAGGCTTCTTTTTGTTTAGATTAATGGCTAAACATTATTAGTAATCATATTACAGAATCTTTAAAACAATCAACATTGTTACTATTTCTGGATTTATATCCCAGTGCAGTAACTTAAAGCAGTTTTGAGTAGTTTTTATTAGCCTACTTCATATACATTATAGAACCATTGAAAGGCAGAAAATGGGCAAAGATATGAATGTTCTATTACTGCTCTGTAGAACACATGGTCTACTTTACTTTGCCCTACAAAGTTTTCTATCCTTTATAAATATGCCAATTAGTTCTTTGTCTTTCACCTATGGTGACCTGTTTCACAAGGACATCATCAACATGCCCATGCCCATGTGCTCAAAGCAATTGTCAAACCTGCCCAATTGATACAGCAAATATGCTGCTGAATCACTGAAGAGTATGTATGGGCAGCTTATACCTGCCTGACTGATCATGGACAAAAGGTTAGAAAAGAAAAAGCAAATGAGCAATGACACTCTTTCAATGTTTTTTTATTGTTTTTTTTTTGATCTTTTGAAATTACTGAAAACTTCTGTCACAAGTAGTATACATAGTTACATAGTTAATTTGGATTGACAAGATCAAGTTCAACCCCTCCAAATGAAAACCCAGCATCCATACACTCCATACTTTCCCCATAAATTATATATGCCCATATCTATACTAACTGAAGAGTTTAGTATCACAATAGCCTTTGATATTATGTCTGTAAAAGAAATCATCCAAGCCCCTCTTAAAAGCATTAACAGAATCAGCCATCACAACATCATCCGGCAGAGCATTCCACAACCTCAATGTCCTCACTGTGAAGAACCACCTATGCTGCTTCAAATGAAAGTTCTTTTCTTCTAGTCTGAAGGGGTGGCCCCTGGTCTGGTGATCCTCTTTATGGGTAAAAAGGTCCCCTGCTATTTACCTATAATGTCTTCTAATGTACTTGTAAAGTGTAATCATGTCCCCTTGCAAATTCCTTTTTTTCCAGAGAAAACAACTTCAACCTGGACAGTCTACACTCTAATTTAAGTCTTCCATCCCTCTAGTTTAGTTGCATGTCTCTGTACTCTCTCCAGCTCATTTATATCCCTCTTAAGGACTGGAATCCAAAACTGCACTGCTACTCCAGATGAGGCCTTACTAGGGATTTATAAAGAGGCATAATCATGTTTTTATCCCTTGAGCTTATGCCCTTTTTTATGCAAGACAGAACTGTATTTGCTTTAGTTGCCACAGAATGACACTGCCCATAATTAGACAATTTGTTATCTACAAAAACCGCAAGATCCTTCTCATTTAAGGAAACTCCCAACACACTGCCATTTAGTGCATAACTTTGTTATTTTTGCCAAAGTGCATAACCTTGCATTTATCAAAATTGAACCTTATTTAGTCTGGTAAGATCTATTACACATAAAACCATGCTGGCACAAACTCATAGTATTGTTATTTACTATGAAGTCTAATATCTTATCCTTTATTAACACTTCGGAAAGCCTTCCTATCACCAACGTCAGACTAACTGGCTTATAGTTTACTGCTTACTGCAATATCCTTTTTCACATCAATTTTAGCTTGCCAGATACCTTTTTGCATGATTAATTGGCCTCCTTGCACCTTATAAATGATTTGGCTGTCCCAGCTAACTTGAAAGCCTTATCAGCATGTCTTTTCTTACCCACCTCAACACCAACAGTTCTATTGATTCAAAAAGGTTTTGCTTTGCAACGACCTTCCTTGCTTACAAGGGGAATAATCTGACATGTATATTTATTAAGTAGCATTTTAAAGATTTCCCATTTTTGTTCTGTGTTTAACCTGGTGAAAAGCATTTCCCACTTAATTTGTTGCAGAGATGCCCTTATACTGTCAAAGTTTGAATGCCTGAAATTTATTGTTTTAGTTACTCCCTTATAGAATTACCTCTGCAAAATAATCTCAAAGGAGACCATGTTATGATCTCTATTCCTTAAATTCTCACCCACACAAATGCTAGAGATGAGTTCAGTATTATTAGTTATTACAAGATCCAAAAGAGAGTTATTCATAGTAGGTTCTTGAACAAGCTGGGATAAAAAGTTTTCATTTTGCATACTTATAAACCTACTAGCTCTTTCTGTCTTGGCAACTCCATTACCCCAGTAAATGTCTGGATAATTGAAGTCGCCCGTAGTGATAACTTGACCTAGTTGTGAAACCACTTCTATTTATAAGAGTGGCTGGGCTTCATACTCGTCACTTATATGAGGTGGTTTATAGCATACACCAATGGTAATTTTCTTTGTAACCTTTTGCCCAGTCTCTACCCAGAGGGATTCCACACCCTCACAAGTGCCAGCAATGATTATTTCTTTAGTGCATGGAATTAATTCAGGTTTTTCATATAAACACTCCTCTGCCATTTTTAATCCCTCTGTCCCTCCTAAAAAGGGTGTAACCATTTAAATTCCAGTCACATGTTTCATCCCACCAGGTCTCAGTGATACCAATTATACCATCATTTTTAGAGCATGCAGCTCGCTGCTGCCTACCAGCTAGGGATCCCAACACCAGAAGTCCATTCTGCCCATACAGGAAGCTGACAGTGTTCTGGTTACTGCTCATGCCTCCCCGATCATGATTCATTTGTATTTCACTGATCCTATTAGCTAAATCTTGCCAGCAAATCTCATCAAAGATATACAAATTAAACAGGTGTGGGAAGCATGCACAGTCATTTCAGTGTGTTTTATTTTTGTTTGACTGCCTGCCAAGACCCGGCCTGGGAATTCCCCCTACAGAGAGCTGAGAGCAAACTTTAGCAGGGCTGACCATAATTGTTAGAGCATGCAATTAATTCTAGGTCTCCCATTTTACCTGACAAACTCCATGCATTTGCCAGCATATTTTTACTTTTTAAATTTGCATTACTTATAGGTTTGTATTATTCTTATTAGGCTCAGCAAAAATGGAATTACAATTTTAAAATAATGGTTTCTTTTCGTTTGTTTACAGGGGGTTCGCCTTCAGAACATAATCTAAATTTAAATAGCCCCAGTCAAAACAAACAGTTTTGTAATTTATCTTTATTGTTTTAAATGGATAGTTGTGAGGCTACAGACCATATAACCTATGTATTGCTGCAAAAAGGCTCTCTCCTCTGCTTGCTGCTCCCTACCAGAAGTCCATTCTGCCCATGCAGGAAGCTGACAGTGTTCTGGTTACTGCTCATGCCTCCCCGATCTTGGTTCATTTGTATTTCACTGATCCTATTGGCTAAATCTTGCCAGCAAATCTCATCAAAGATATACAAATGAAATAGGTGTAGGAAGCATGCACAGAGTCATTTCAGTGTGATTTATTTTTGTTTGACTGCCTGCCAAGTCCCGGCCTGGGAAATCCCCCTATAGAGAGCTGAGAGCAAACTTTAGCAGGGCTGACCTTCAAAATGTAACATTCAAAAAACTATTTTTCTCACAGGGGCTATTCAAATGTAAAATATATTCTAAAGTGAATATCCCCTTTAAACCAAATGAAATAAGTGGAATAGTGGCCTGGCCAACACTGAGAGAGTTATGGCTTTGTAACAAGAAATAAAGTCAACAGTAAGTATGTTGGAAACAACAATCTAACAGTAAGTGTGTTGGAATGTCATAACCAAAAGTGTGACTAATCCTAGTTACAGGCACCATTCTGCATATTCAGAAATTAAAAGGGTGCTGCAATGTTTCTTTAAGGTAAGTGATCAGGAATAGTGATGGGCGAATTTATTCTCAAAACGCCAGCGAAATTTCACTTTGACGCGACGCGCCGGAAACGACGGGACGCGCGCCGGAAACGACGCGACGCGCCAAAGTTGACGCAATGCGCATCAAAAGCATCCCGCGACTCGTTTCGCGAATTTTTCGACAATTCGCGAATTTCTGTGGAAATCGCTAATTTTTCGGTGAAGCGAATCTCGGGAGATTCGCCCATCACTAATCAGGAAATGTTTGGGCACAGAACAAGAGAATATGCTTCAATAAATTGTGCTATGTGTATGGTACATGGGTTATTTATTTAAGTCTGAATGCTAAAAACTGGAAAAATTACTATAAATTAAAAAAATGTTATTATGCCCTGGGCTGCAAAAAGTCAGAATCTGAAAATCCGCCATCTCAGACCTGCCAAGGTTTATATAAGTCAGTGGGAGAGGTCCCTATCTTATTTGGAAGTTTCTGCACTGGAATTAGCCTAAAATCTGACTATTTTGGGTTTTTGGGCAAAAATCTGAAAAATTTCAACTTTTTTTGTTTAAAAAAATTGTGTTTTTTTAATAATAAATAAGGCAAAATTGTGGATTCTAGTTTGGTCAGATTTGTTTTTATTAAATTAATCAGGAAAATTTGGATTTTGACCAGTGTAAAGGAATATTATTAGGGGTAATCCAAATGGCATAAGAACATTTTATAAGCTGAATGTGTGCATTTTGCTAAGGAATGTTTGATTTAGAATTCAGCATTGTACAATTTACTTACCCAGAACCACTTCTCTGTTATCACCAGGGACAGGTTTGTTTCTACTTATTTTGTGATGCAACCAATATGCATTTTTTTTGTGAAGCCATTACAAAGCTGAGTTTTACAGTCTCTTTAATGACTCCACACACTTCATGAAAGTTTTCTCCCAGAGTGAAATCTCTCATGATTAATAAATACATTTTTATTATTCTCCTATAAAAGGTAAATTAATTAAACTCACAGCCAGCAAACACCCAGCAATACCAGAACATGCAAGAAAGGAATTTAGCAAAAAGGTGAGTACATTAAAAAAATTAACTCTTTGCTTTATTTACAAAAGGCTAGGGGTAAATGCAAGTGCATGGTCCTTAGAGTTCCATGCATTAAAGAGTTGCATTTGATCCTTTTAACACTGCTACTGAGCCTGTTCTGGTCTAAAAATAAAGTGCAAGATACAGAACATAGCACTGTCATGTCCAAGGGAGCACTGAAATATAAGCAGGAAGTAAATATTTGAAAAATAGTTACTGAAAATATAAATACAGTAAGAACATGAAATTATCTCACTTGAGTTTCAAAAAGAATCAAAACGGCAAGGTACAGTAATTTCTTCTTCCAGCAAACCTGCTTTATATCTGATCACAGTGTGATGTTCATACAAAAGTTTCACAAAACTGGTAACAATTATGAGACCAATGTTCCCATTCCCATATCAAGCCTCAAAAACAGTTGTGGCTATCAAACTAGGATATCTACATTATTACATTATGTGCCAAAAGTGTCTCAACACCTTCTTGTCCAATATATTATTTCCAAATCAACTGTTGTTATATGAAGTAGGTTCGCCCTTTACTGTTTTAACAACCTTTACTCTACTGGGAAGGTATTTCAATAGATTTTACAACATTATTGGTGGGCTTGTTTACCTCTGATCACCCATAAAAACCCCAAACCACGCAATAAATGGTTTTTACTGACACATATATTTGGATGTAGTAGTAAGTGTTTCAACTAGGGACATTGTAATTTTAAAAGTATCTGGATACTTTCATTACAAACTTTTCTGGATACGTTTGCCCATATAGTGTAAAGGGAGAAATCAGAGATCCAAAGTCAGAAGATGGAGATACCCAAAGAAATTATTCTTTGCTAACTCCACCAACTATTTTTTAACAGACACAACCCTACCATAATAAAGGGGCATAGCAAAACATTTTATTTTTGTTTTCTAGAAATGCCATGGAAGTTCAATCTGTTAATAAGAAAGCTTAGGCTGAATGTTTGCCAAGTGAAACAAAATCAGCAATAACTTTACTTCTAGAATTAGTAGATACCTCATCATGCACATGGGCTCTTTCCAATAGTCCTTTACAATAATTCATTTATACCAATACCGTGGGCTGCTTAATTGAATATCACCGTTCACACCAGTTAATAACACAGGAAATCTAAATTAGAATGCAAAAGGAAGTGCACACATAGGGGCAGATTTAGCAAGAGTCGACTTTTGAGG
>CM044446.1:69161210-69173224 GCA_024363595.1 Xenopus borealis | reverse complement strand
GGTGCACAAACAAGATTCTGAGATGATGCAAGGCTTCCCTTAATAACAGTGTCCACAAAAATGGCTCCTGCCTGCTAGCTATAATTATGAATTCCCAGACTGAAGGAAACAAGATTCAAATAATTTATATAGTGTAATTAATGTTCATTTTGCTTGACTAATGTTATAAAATATGATTTTGAATATTTTTTTGGGGTGACGGGTCCACTTTAAAAAGGAGAGCAAGCTATTCATTAAGCATTTTAATGGAACTTTTTTAATACACTTATTTTGTAGGTAGGAAACATAAATCTCTATATTTAGAGACTTTTCATTACAGTCTTATGTAGCTGGCATATTTAAAGGGCAATCATCGTGAAAATGAACATTTAATATAAGCTTTGTCACACTAAAATAAGAAACTTTATAAATACAATCAATTAAATATTCTGCATTGTAATCAAGTGTATGTTCATAACCCCTCTCAGCATCAGTTTCTCTTCATTCTGTCTTCTTGCAGCAGTTGGGTGTCAGATAGTCATTGACAGTTAAATCCAATATATCTTATAAGGTCTCTTCCTTTATATTAGAGCTCATTCAAATAACTCATTCCTGAACAAACAAAACTAACAAAATAACTACCTTCTGCAAAACTTCTGCATGCATTTAGAAAGTTTCTTATATCAGTATGCTGTAGTGTATATTAAATATTAATTTCCGTGATAGTTCCCCTTTAAGAAGTAGAGCCTTGCCACCTTCCAATGCAGTATGTGACAGGGTTGAAGGAAGTAGTAAGCGGTGAAGGAAAGTTAAGAAAGAACCAAAAGAGAGATTAATTTAATCACAAGATTGGTGGCATCCAATACACACAGTAACTTTACAACCAGGCAGTGGTAGCAATCAGTCTTTTAATGGGAAAAGTTGGTAGTAGAGGATACCAACTTTGGAAAATTGGAAAATGAATAACATTACACTATATAATCATCTGACAGCATACTTTACTATAAGGGCTCATTACTGCCATTGATGTTGCTTATTTCACCACTGGCTTCCAGATTCACACTGCTAGTTAGTTTATCGTTCTTCCTGTGTTATTTTTCCTAGATCTTGCTACTTTCACTTCCCTTTTAGCATCCATTTCAGATATACATTTACATATGAAGCCACTTTAATACACATAATAACTTACCATTGAAAGTAATGGTGCTTTGGTATGCTAAGGAAAAGGTTACATGCATTAAATGAGTTAAGATGACTTTAGATAACACAGTTTTCTTAACCCTGAGTCATGACGCATTTAACACACAAATCCAAGTGGCTGCATATGTATCCATCATTCACAACTATCTTTATACTCCATTTATTGTTAACATTGATGATATGCTACCATAATAGTATAATAATTCCTTCATTTATAAATTGCACTGTCGTTTATAAATGACCAGTTTTCTGCTTAGAATTTCTCAACAATACTTACTTTCCTACAAACATTTATTTCCATAATTTTACGGATGTTATTTATTAATTTCTTTACAGAGATTGTTTTTAATTGATGTGTTAAGTATTCATAATAATGACTTTACTTTGATATTAAATGCTACAAAGACTGATTTTGATATAAATTGTTATTGTAAAAATCATGAAAGATAATGGTTTTGAAGTCTTAACTTAAGATACAGTGATCACTGTGAAGGGTGTGACATTAAGAAAATATTAAGACTGTTCATTTGATATCTATAGTGCTTCCAACAGTTGGGTTATTGATCCTTGACTTTATATACAATACTTGGTTCCCAAATCTTTCATCTCTGCTTTAAAGTCACAAATCGTTCTTCATAGTGTTTGAGGCTGAAAGAGATCACATCTTACAATAAAAATCCTCTTTGCTTTGCAGTTTTTATTCCCTGTTCCTGGCTAAGTCATCAGTTCTGGAGGACAGAGATTGCTCTTATTGCAAAAGTTAGAAAATCACTGTGCCTGATACTACAGTGACCTTTTGAAGAACTTGTTGAAGAATACAGTTTAAAATCAGACTTTTGGCAATTTTACAGGGATATGTATGTGTATGGTTCTGTATAAATTGTATATTCATGATATGATTACAATAAATGCAGTAATTTATCAGACACTGTGGGGACACCATATGAGAACATTTTTGAAATGGTGAAAACAGGGTCTAAAAGTGGGTCTGGTGGGTGGGTGTACAAGTTTTTTAGATATTAGGATAGAGGGGAAATGTTGAAATATAAAAAAGAAAAACTCATAAATGAAAAAGAAAGACTTTGATTTTTGCTTTATAACTCACTTTTCCCAAAGCAAAGGAAATTAAAAACATTATAGAGAAACATTGGGGAGTGTTAAGTTTGGATAAAACATTAGGACCCCTGCTCCCAGAAAAAACAAGAACCATTTTTCAAAAGGCTCCTAATTTAAAACAAAAGTTGGTTCACAAGAAAAAAGAAACAAAAAAAACTGCTTTGAAAGGATTTTTACATGTAATCTCAGCAAATCTTGCAGATACACAAAAAAGACAAAAACAACAGTAAAATAACTGGAGAAACATTTATTATTCAAGATCTAATCAAATATGATACAGCTGGTGTTATATATGTACTGGAATTCCCTTGTGGCCTTCAGTATGTCGATAAAACCAACAGAAAAATAAAGGACAGACTAGGGGAGCATATAAACAATATACATAAGGGCTATAGTAATCATCTTTTATCCAAACATTTTGCTTAAAAACATAACAAATGTTCAACAGGTTTGGTATGGCATAGAAAGCCACATTGGAGAGGAGGAGATTTGACAATTAGCACCTTGCAATGAAAATTTTGGTGTATACATAAACTTAAGTACTCCAAATGGTCTTAACATAGATTTTAGTTTGCAAGCCTTTCTATTATAGGTATTATAGATATAAAGATTGGCCTTATATTGGGTATGTAAAGTTATATGTAACATAAATGTAGTCTTGCGGCTAAAATATTAATGCTTGAAGTAACAGGAATCAAGGCATTACAAGCATTAACAATAAAAGTATTGCTGCTATTGAATTAATGTTTGAATTGCTAGGAACCAGGATATTGTATTTGTTCTGATAAAGTTTTAACATTCAAAAGACTTTGGACATATGGTGTTCCCATCATCGTTCAGGGAGGAAGCCTATTTGGCAAAACGCGTCAGCGGTGATGTAAGCAGAAGCAACACGGACAAGTGAGGTCTGAAGAACATCTCAGCACACACAGGGGGACAACCGCCTGTGCTTTGTTTTTAAAAGGGATTTTAAAGTGGAACTATTGTAAGTGCAATGTATATTATTATTATTATTATTAATAATAATAAAGTTCGGTAAATGCATTCCACACATGCCACTCTTTGTTGTACAAAGGAAGGATTTGGGAACAATTATACTCTTAAATAATTTCACTTACAATAGGTTTTTTTGAGGTGGGAATATAACACTGATAATATGTGAATAGAATCACAGTGAGGTGTTATTTTACCAAGAATGCTGCACTATATTTTTTTATTTTTTTCTCCATTTTCCTTTTTGAGGAAGATGTAGCTTCATTTCAGCATTTTCACCTGGTAAAAGGTGGTGAAGGAAAGTCTGGTGAGTGAATTTGAGAAGTAAAGTCTGGTGATAGAGTGTGAAAGAAAGCTAGCATTCTTCATTAGCAAATTGTTGTCAGTGTCTTTTAGTCAACTGGTGATGTCCCTATCGATTGGATTTCTGGTGAATGTTTTCACTAGCGACAGCCACTTCGACTTTAGTGAACCTGCCCCAGAGACAGAGTGAGAGAGAGAGAGACAAACTGTATCAGTGCTAAAATAATCATAATAGAATAATACGTGGTTTTAACATTAAGGGGCAGATTTTCTAAGGGTAGAACTCCGAATGAAAAATAATTCAAAATTCGACCATCAAATTTTTTTAAAGGGCATTTTTGGTTGAAGATGGCTTGAAAAGGACTGTTTTCAGACGCATAAAAATCGTTCAAATCGTTCAAATGCATTGTTCGATTCAAACGATTTTGGAAAAAATCCCTTTTCAAACATTTTCAAAAACACTCCTTAAAGGTTCCAGGAGGTCCCCCATAGGCAAAATGGCAATTCAGCATCTTTAAGGTGGCGAAGTGTTGAATTCAAATTTTTTAAAGCGACCACTTCAAAATTCGAAAATTAAAATTTTCAAATTTTTTCCATTCAAATCGAATTTTGGCCTAGTCGCCAAAAATTACTTAGAAATTAGAATTTTTTAAATTCGAATTTCCACTTCGGCCCTTAGTAAATCTGCCCCTTAGATTAATTAGTTAGAGTAATGAGTAATTAGTAAATCAGTCCCTTAATGATGATGCATACTGTTGTCATGTATATTGATAGATACTGCCTATTCTCTGAAACTGAGTATTTTTGTCTTTGGTTGTTCTGTTTGAACAGGGATAAAAGTTTTCCAATACACTGTGCATAGGGCCAAAATAATATTCCAATATGAAGTCAGTCTAGACTTCAATGCATTTGGTGAATTTTTTCACATTTTCACAAATTTGCTGCAAACTAAAAAAAGTCAGATTCAACCATCACTAATTAAAACTACATACCTCTAAGAAATACTGCTACAGTACTTTATAACTAATATTCAATTTCATAAAAATCCTGTCAAGGCTCAAAGTTCGTTATACATTTGATTTCTATAGAAAGAGAATCAATGAATAGAAAATATGGTTTGTAGCGATGTGTGGGCAGGCCTGAAACCCGCAATACCCACCTTCAACTGCCAGTTTCCAACATCCAGCTTTATAGCCACACGCCTGCTCGACCTGCCCATTTTGTGATGTCATTGGGAAGCCGTAAGTAGGGCTTGGACGGGCGCGGGTGGAGGATCAAGTTTGGGTCAGTAAAAACCCTAATCACTAATGATTTGTATAATATTTGCTGCTTCTGTTTTATCACATGGAGTAAATTAAATACCTTTTAAAAGTAATTATAATTATTAATTGCAGACTACACACCTATAACTGAATCACACCTAGGCGAGATCTAGAGGTTCTTTATTGAAAGTTTCCTCTCAAACACATAGGGGCAAATTTACTAAATTCACAAGAATGATTCGAAATTCGATTGAATTTTCAAAAGATTCAAATTTGAATTTTCAAATGTTTTTGAAGACCACTTCGACCATCGAATTTTGAAAATTTGATTGAATCAAAGGATTCGAATAATATGAATAAAAATCTATTTGAATATTCGAATATTCATCAGTCGAATAACTTTAACTCTTTAAATTTTTATTCGACTGCCTAGTTCGCCTACCGAATTGGTTTTAATTATTTTTGATCAAATAAGAAAATTTGATCAAATGGTTAAAATTGTTTGAATCATTCGATCCGAATGATTTTATCTATCGATCAAATTGCTGTAAAATCCTTTGAATTCGATAGTCCAATTCGAAGGATTTCAATTCAACCACAATTCGGTTGGTCGAATTTGAGGGTAAATTCACCCTCAATTTCGACCAATAGTAAATCTGCCCCATAGATAATGTCCACTTAGCAATTTATCCTTAATGGCAATAAAAGGTCTAGAGTAAATAGCCTCGTAACCACTCTTTAGTTTCTTAAACCAGATGAGGCTACTACCCAGATAAAAAAACAAACGAGTCCCTTCCTGCTGTAACTTTGGTTCCTTTATCAACTCAGAATGATCAATTACTAAAAATGCCTCTGCTTTAAACAAAACAAGAATTTTTGTCTGTTTATTGCAAAATATTGAAGCTGGCCAACAATGTCAAAGTCATCCCTGGTCTGGCCAGTCCTACACTCAACTTTTATCTGATTCATTAAGAATTCTTCTGCTTCATTATACATTTTACACAGGGACTATATATATATATATATATATATATATATATATATATATATATATATATATATACATATATATATAAATAGATTGTAGCAACACGCACACCGAATCCAAATGTTACAAAATGTATTTAGTAATTATACATAATAAAAGCACCAACGTTTAGGTCCACAGTCTTGGACAAGGTGCAATAACTCGTTATAGGAATCAATCAAATTACACACTATATAACAAGTAAAAAACACACCCACTTAGGGACATCATCTTGATTTAATTAGTTCAGTGCATCATAAACAGTTCAAAAACTTGTCAAGAAGTATAAAATAGTTACGCCGTAAGATCGGTTATCTTGTGGCGAGAAAATATCCGAAGGAACAATACTCATTGAGACCCTTAGGTGAAACAGTGTCAAGGGTCTTAATCCAAAATGTTTCTAAACATTTTTGATTAAGACCCTTGCCAATGTTTCACCTAAGGGTCTCAATGAGTATTGTTCCTTTGGATGTTTTCTCGCCACAAGATAACTGATCTTACGCGTAACTATTTTATACTTCTTGATCAATCAATTGGATTGATTCCTGTAACGAGTTATTGCAACTAGACAAAGGTCCAAGACCGTGGACCGAAACGTTGGTGCTTTTATTATGTATAATTACTAAATAAATTTTGGAACATTTGGATTCGGTGTGCGTGTTGCTACAATCTATTTCTACATTTCAACAAAAGACACAGCCCCCAGAAGTGATTGGTAACAGCTGAAGCGAGTGCGGACGCCAATGGTGGAATATATATATATATATATATATAAACGATGAAAAGTAGGTCGCACTCACAGGTCTTATGAAGATACAAAAACTTTTTATTTCGGCAAAGGACTGTTTGCCGAAATAAAAAGTTTTTGTATCTTCATAAGACCTGTGAGTGCGACCTACTTTTCATCGTTTATCATTATTCCAGGAGGACTGCACCCAGGCATTTTTCTTGATTTATCGTGAGTGCCGGATCTTCCACATTTCCTTCCTATATATATATCGCGAGTCAGTTTGGAGCGATTCCACAAATCGCGCCGCTGCGTGTGAATAGGCGCAGGCGTTTTCAAGTAACGCCGGTGCGCCCCAGGACCTGTCTATTCGGGGAGGTTCGGGGGCTACAAGTCGCGGCTACAAGTCGCCAGGCGACAAAATGCCCCCGAATCTCCCCGTCTGCTCTAGCCCTTAGACGTAATTGGCCAATCATTGCTATGGATAACACCTTATCCTTATATCAAGCTCCCTGTCCAATGTTTGGTCATAAAAAGAATCAGAGTCTTAGGGATATCCTGGTGCAGACTGATTTTATGAATAAAACCAGGGTCACGCGTAATTGGTTGTCTGGCCAACAGAAATTGGGCTGCTATCGGTGCCCCGATTGCACGACCTGTAGATCACTATTGACGGGGAAGGATTTTCCACATCCACACACCGGTAGACGCTATAAAATACAGCACAGACTTACTTGTACTTCCTCATATGTAGTATACATAGTGACATGTCCATGTGGACTTTACTATGTAGGAAAAACTACTACCTCATTGAGAGACAGAATAGCAAACCATAGATCTAGCATTAGCAAGGCATTACAGGAAAAGAGCGCCAAACAACCGGTGGCTCGCCACTTCTTACAAACTGGACATGGTCTACCGACATTCCGTTGCATGGCAATTGATTACCAACCACCCCTACAAAGAGGGGGCAACAGGTATCTGGCCCTATAAAGGAGAGAAGCAAAATGGATATACAGGTTGGACACTGTTAATCCACGTGGGTTGAATGGAACCCTACCAATGGGATGTTTTCTTTGATGTCTATGTTGGAGACAAATTAGGCTCTGACACTCTGGCCAGGCAATGAGTATTTTCCTCTGGGTGGTTGGGTACAGAATATCCTTTCAACTTTGACAGAGAAGCGTAGAAAATGCAACATTGTTGCTTGATAAATGATTTCTTCCCTTTGGGAATTCCTGATGGTTTTATTTCCTTTAACCCCCTTTTTTTCGATTCTACTTTTCACATTATTTACCCTTTGCTCTGCAATCACACTACACTGCCTCCCAAGATCCCTTTATGTGATAATATTTTAGCAGTAATAAGTGGGTATATACCGAAGTGTGTTAGATCAACACCTTATAGCCCTGCCATAATGTGGTTTGTTGCAGTTATTTTCTGCTTAGGGGATAATTTGTTCCCAACGTGGTCATATGAAGACGTATGCCAAGTGAGTGACAATGAGTGCAGGTTTCTGGACTTTGTGTTAACTGTGCTGGGCTGCGTCGCGGTTTAGGCAGACTTGAACTTATTGTGCCTTCAACCACTGGCGTTTCACTTGAGAAGAGGCCAGTAGCACTGGTCCTTGTGCCCGCTTTTTGATTTATGATGGTGATTTACTGCCGTTGCTATGGTAAGATAGGCCGGCAATGATCGAACACACGGAAGTCTGATGCGCAACTGTGCGCACGCCCACCTCTACACTGCGGTTTTACTGGCTGGAAACCCGGCGCATAGTTACGATTGGAACACGTCATGGGGGCAGGATAGTGTGCTAAGAGTTTGGTAAGGTGCGATCTCTTTTATATATACAATTCTATTCACTTGGGATATGGTTTCTTCTTTTTGCTCACTACTCTCGGCTCCCTAAACTTTTACCATAGCTTTCTGCACTGTTATTAACATCTAGACACGGCTTTCGGTGATAGCATTCTTGGTTGCCTAGCAACCAATTTTGGCACCAAAAACACTGACACTGGAGGGTTTAAATATCGGGGGAGTTTGTGTATCTGGTTTATGTACTGTTTGTGTGCTCCTGACGAAGGTCCCTGTGGGGGACCGACGAAACGTTGAGGTCAATAAAGATTTTCTTCAATTTTTTATAAAGAAAAAAAAAAAAAAAACCCTGTGAGTGCCGCTACTTTGTCTTGCTGAATATTTCAACCTTAGCTGGCACCCAGGTGCTTTTCTTGGTATACGATGTGCACCCGAAGTCTTGTGAGTATATATATATATATATATATATATATATATATATATATATATAGTTCGATATATAATTTGACCATCGAATTAATATCCTTCGACTTCGAATATCAAAGTCAAAGGAATTTTCACCAAATTTTGCATTCCTGCGATCGAAGAACAATTGTTGGATCGAATGATAAAATAGTTTGAATTGAACGATTCAAAGGATTTTAGCGTATGATCAAAGGAATATTTTGTGATAAAAATTTGAAAAATGGTTTTAGAAGGTCCCTATGGGCTAACTTAGCACTTCTGCAGCTTTTATTTGGTGAAGTAAAAAATTTTTGGTATTTTTAAAGAGACAGTACTTTGAATTTCGAAGTCAAAGGGTTTTATTATTCAACCATTCGAATTGAATGGTGGAATGGTCAAAATAGCCAATTTGATGATCAAAGTTTTCAAAAATTTACTTTGAATATCGAATTATTTTCATTCGAGTATTCACTTCGACCCTTAGTAAATCAGCCCAATTATTTTAATTTGTGTATACGTGGGTGCTATTTTGTTATTATTTTGCCCACATTTACATTTACATAATTATTGTACGAAGCCCTACTTTATTATGAAAATGTAGACATAAAATAGCCACTGTGAACACCTTGTATTTGTTTATGTTTAACATAACTAAATGGTTTGGATGAAGAAATCTTTGAAAAAAAATATGTTGGTCATCAACTACCTTTTTATTTTTTTCTAACCTCAAAAGAAAACACAGCCAATGTCACACAGGTTTGATTGATTCAAAAACTCTTTTTTTAAAGAAATGTTTGCTCTATAAAAAGTCTTATCAGAGAAAAACTAGAGATTATTGTATGTAATTCCTTTCTTTGTGTGGGAAAGATATGCACATATACATGTCAATCAATAGACATATGGGCAGATTTACTAAGGGTCAAAGTGAATATTTGAATGCAAAAAAATTGATATTCATAGTAAGCTTTTGAAAACTTGACCATTGGATTCGAATGGTTGAATAGTAACATCCTTCGACTTCGTATTTTGAAGTACTGTCTCTTTAAAAAAACTTTTTTTCTTCACCAAATAAAAGCTGCCGAAGTGCTATGTTAGCCTAGACCACTTTTTTTTCTAGACCATTTTTCTAAGTATTATTTTATCAAATAACAATCATTCAATTGTACGCTAAAATCCTTCTAAACGTTCAAACGATTGTTCTTCAATCGAACGAATGCCAAATTTAGGGAAAAATCCTTCGACTTCCATATTCGAAGTCAAAGGATTTTAACTCGATGATCGAATTTCGAAGTATTTTCTACTTCGAAATTCGACCCTTGATAAATTTGCCCCATAGTGTAGGTGAACTTCTAAGAACAGACAATTTCCAGCTAAGCAATGATGCACTGTAGGCTAAACAGAGACACTAATTGAATTAAAAAAAGAAAGGTTATTATTCAATTCATGTTTATGGATGGGGGTTGTTAGTGGTTATTTCGTGAACATAGTTAATACTGTCAATGTGTCATAAAAAAGACAGAGGTCCATCAAGGTTAGCTCTCGCTCTTGAGATGTCCTATTTATTATGCTGATCCAAGAAGATAAAAATACACAACAGCAGCTTTTAAAAATAGATGGAGCTGGTCTATTGTATGACAGAAGCAGATGGCTAGAGTAAATTATGTTTAGACAAGCATGTTTAGATTTTTTCTCCAGGTGTGCTGCTATTACATATGTGAGAGCTATTCATTACCCTGAAGTATGTAGTTCTAAATAGTTGCTACTGTAATAATTTTTAAATAGTGATTTAGTCAAGTCTTCATATAGTTAAATCTTTTTCTGGTGATTAGTTATTGTGCATACTGAGCACCCATATTTATGGGTGGTAAAACATGGTTACACTAAGAGGCAGATTTACTAAGAGTAGAATTTTGAATGAAAAATTATTTTACATGTATATATAAATACATATATAATGAGTGTGTGTTAAAGAAGGCATAGTGCAATACAAAAACAGTATTGTACAAGAAAAAAGTAAAAAGCTACAAAAAGAGTAAGTGCCCTTTTAGAAACAAAATGCTTCAGGACATAACTTTTTAAAGCAACTCCTTTTTCACATTGTACCACTTTTTTACACAATCAAACAAAAAAGGACTTATTTTAAATGATAACATTTTAAAACTACTGGGAGAGGAACAATACACTTTTCATTGTAGAAAAATGTATTTTAATTTTTTGTGTGCTACTGGTGCTTTAAATATGTATCTGAAATCAGAACAATAGAAAGCCTACCTTTTCAATCAAACAATCCACAATTTTTAATTTTAGATTCAGCAAATTGGATGTAAAATATATAATGCTGCTATACTCATATAAAAGCTTTGATTATACCAGTGGTTTTACACTGTAAGTGGAAAATGTTATTCTTGGTACACAAAGTGCAATCATAAAAAGCACAGTTGGTTGTAGAAATCATGCGAAGGGTTTCAGAATTGGACAAAAGAAACCCATTTAAAATTTTCTGGTAAAATTACATCTTTGTTCTTTATCAGAATAATTGTAGATATTAGTTATTTAATCAAAAAGCATTTTTAATGATTGACAATACATGCAAGTGCCTAGTTTGTATTGATTTGTTTTGTTCCTTCAAAATAAGAAAAGTGAATATTCTTTCATAAAAGACTTTAGGGTGGCTTTGGGAAACATACTTACAAAAAGGCATTGCAGTTTTCTATAGTGTCTTTATTGCAATTTTGTAAATGCCTTTCCAGGAAAAAAATAAATTAATAAAACAATCTTTATTTCTAATATATTATTCATATTCATTTTTAGAATCGCTGTTGCTCATGGCTACTGTACCACATTTTCTTGCTACCTGAAATGCCTTAGACTAACTACTTTTTGCCATACATGGTTCCTTGCATTTAAAGTCCTAACCAATATACGCCCAGCCAATCCTCCATTTGGGACTTTATTTATACATGTTCCATCCATCACTAAGTGCTGCTAAGAAAAGAAATAATTTTGTTTGTGATGTTTTGCTAAAGATGCATAATACTGCTGTTGCTATACCTGTATAATTAATCATCAGAATGCATCATGTATAACCAGGGCCACCATTAGAAATCACGGGGCCCCGCACAACAACATTTTTGGGGCCCCCTGG
>CM044446.1:69128582-69159762 GCA_024363595.1 Xenopus borealis | reverse complement strand
GACATCGGGTATTTTCGCCGCTTCAGGACTTCAGTGTCGGCTCCTTTCAGGACATCGGGTATTTTCGCCGCTTCAGGACTTCAGTGTCAGCTCCTTCGTGACTTCTGGTCTTTTCGCCGCTTTAGGACTTCGACTATCTTCGGCACTTCCGCATCAGGACAGAAAGGAGCAGGATGGCTTCGGCATCAGTCGCAAGGGGGGCCTAGATCTTGGAGAAGTACAGCACTGCTGGGCCCCCCTTCAGCCCCGGGCCCGGGACACTTGTCCCCCCTGTCCCCCCCGATGGTGGCCCTGTGTATAACATGTACAGTAGTGTAGACTGAGCACTAAAGTAGATGTATAGGAGCATGAAGAAGCATTGTCAGAGCAGACATTTATAGGAAGCAGGCTGGTTCTCATTGGTAGTTATGAGGGAATCTGTTCCATTTTGCTTTGCTGAAAAAACTTTGAACCTGCAAAAAAATTTACAACATGGCAAAACAGTTGCAAAATGCATTGAAATCAATAGGCATTTTTCAATAAACCTTTTTACAAGAACAACATAAGCAACTTTTCTTCTGACTCCAAATGCATTAAAGTCAATGGGCACTTTTCTCACTCCAAAAGAATTTTTTCTCCACAGTTTAGCTAAAAAAAACTTTCATGGCAAAATGCAGAATTTCCCCACATATACATGCATGGATAAAAAATGTGCTCATCACTACTCTTTAGCATAAAATGCCTTAACTGTGCATGTGAATGATGTCATGATTTGAATATATTTGTTGTTATGTAAACAGCTCATAATAAAGAGTCACCATTTCAGATCCATAAGTATGGAAAATTGCCACACAGAATTCATGTATAGCATCTATTCACCATCCACACTCATACTGGAATTATTATGAAAATGCTTCTACACATAGTAAATCCAATGGTAGCATTTCAGGGAGGTGAGTGTCCCAGTTCACCTTGGCCTGAATACAAATTACAAATATTACCAGGGATCGCCAACATTTCTTACCCATGAGCCACATTCATATGTAAAAAAAGTTGGAGAGCAACATAAGCATGGAAAAAGTCCAAGGGGATGCCAAATAAGGGCTGTGATCAGTGGTGTAACTATAGAGGAAGCAGACCCTGCAGGGGGGTCCAGAAAGTATAGGGGCCCCATGAAGTCAGAACTTATATACAATTTCAATAAATATAGGTATAACAGTTCAATCTCAAGACATTTGGGGAAAATTAATTTGCTGTGTGGCCTACTGATTTCTACTTATGCCACTGGCTGTGATTGGTTACTTGGTAGCCCCTCTGTGGACTGGCAGCTAAAACTAAACTTGCCTCTAAGCCAGGATTTCAAAAATATGTAGCTGCTTTGAGGCCTCTGAGATCAACATCTAAGGAGTTGGTGAGCAACATACTGTTCATGAGCCACTTTTTGGGGATCACTGCCTTAAAAGCATTAGCCAGAAAGCTAAGTATTACAGGATGGGCATCTCCAGTAGACTACATATTAATTCAACAATTTACACTTCTTTTAATGATTTCCTTTTTCTCTGTAGTAGTAAAATAGTACCTTGTACATGATCATGATCCCAACTAAAAAATAATTAATTCTTATTGGAGACTGAACAAGCCTATTGGGTTTAATTAATGTTTCAATGATTTTTTAGTTTGCTTAAGATATGGATATCCAAATTATGGAAAAATCCCCTATCTGGAAAACCCCTGGTGAATTCTGGATAACAGGTCCTATACCTTGTGTTGATAATTGTTAATGTTAATAAAGTTGTTATAGAAAAAGAGGCACATAGCAGGGGCCAGCTCCCCAGAGAGAGGGGACTGGGCTGTACAGTTAGAGAACCATGCTTCTTTCATGCACTTTTTTATTTTTTATTTTAATAAATAAGTTGCAAAACACAGAATCCCCTTATTAAGGAGTAAAACACATACCTGTAGCTCAGTACTAGATCCCACTTATTCTGAGTGACAATGTATTTTGTCATAAAACTGGAACGGAGAGGAAGGTTAACAATTTGCCTCTTTTTTGTATATGTATGGGATTGTTTATCTGGTAACCTATTATCAAGAAAGCTCTGAATTATGGGAAGGCCGTCTCCCATGGACTCCATTTTTAAGCAAATAATTCTAATTTAAAAAAAAAGTATTTCCTTTTTCTCTGTACCTTGTACCTGATTATAACTAAGCTGCATGACTCCTTATTTGTGGACAAACATTCCTATTGGGGTTTTTAAATTTTTCAATTAATTTCAAGCAGGCTTAAGGTATGGTGATCCAAATTAGAAAAATATCCCTTATACGGAAAACCCCAGGTGCCAAGCGTTCTGGATAGTGATGGGCGAATCTCCCCAGTTTCGCTTTGGCGAAAAATTTGCGAATTTCCAGAGAAATTCAGGAATTGTCGAAAAATTAGCGAAACGAGTCGCAGCACGCTTTTGACACGCGTCGCGTAAACTTCGACGCATCGCGCCATTTTCGGCGCACGGCGTTTTTGTCGTGCGTCGCTTCGTTTTCGGCGCATCGCGTCAAAAAAGACGCGTGACTCGTTTTATTGCCGAATTTTCGGCAGGCGAAATTTCGCGAATTTATTCTCAAGCGGCGAATCGCGGGAATTTGCTGCGAATTCGCCCCATGCGAATAAATTCAACAATCAGTAGTTCTGGATAATAACAGGTAAACCATAACAGCAGGTAGGTAGCATTTACTTGTCTTTGTCTGGCTAAAAGAAGAAAATAGGCAGCTCCAAACTCACCCCCTGTGTGTTCTTATTAGTGTAGCTCCATTAATTAATTGAGATGATCCAAGTGCTCTGCTATCAGCGTCCCCACTGGAATCATAGTAGCTCAAAAGATGAAAAGGCGGCACTCCGGTTAGATCAAAAATGGTTGTTTATTCCAACAGGTCACTGACCCATATCACCTGACACGTTTTGGGAGTAACTCCCTTAATCATAGACTTACAGGCAGAAAATGACACAATTGTGCCTATAAGCCTATGATTAAGGGAGTTACTCCCGAAACGCATCAGGTGATGTGGGTCAGTGACCTGTTGGAATAAACCACTATTTTTTATCTAACTGGAGTGCTGCCTTTTCATCTTTTGAGCTACTATCATAATTGCTGTACAACATCTGGGAAAATATTGCACCTGCTAAAACCTGTACCTGTTCTGCTTATACACTTATGGATAAGGACTATAATAGAACACATTCTGAAATATATTATTCCATAAATGCACTTACTTTCCACCAACCCATTCCTTGTATCTGTTGTCTACACTTGCTACACTTCCCACTTAGTGATTCATTTACTACTTTAAAAGCAATAGCATACACAACAGTAATCTGAAACATCTAACATTGGCTGTATATACTGTCCTCTGAAAAAGTACCTAGGGAGAATGTTATGCATACAGAAACAATATGCTTGCAAATGTTTTTTTAGTAAACTAATCATGGTCCCATTAGTTTTGGTGCAACTCATTTACATCTTTCATCCTCTGTTAGACTGCATGTTCATTAAGATGGGTGTAGAGCTGAATGCAGGGTTCTGTTGAAGTGCCAACAATATTTCAATCACAATCAAGGCTTCTCTTCACTTTATCAGCGGTATGATACATTACTAGGAACAACTATGATTAGTTCTAAGCAAAGCTTAAAATCTGTTAATCACTTCTGTTGCAGTTTTTGCCCTTGAGTGAAGACTCTGGGACTTGAGGAAAAAATTTAGATGGGAAAAACAGCAAATGAAAGGAACATGAATAAGCTCTGTAATGAGCATATTCATGTAACAATTCTCTGAAGTTACCAGAAATACTTAAAGCCAGGGAATACAGGTTTATGGAAGATATCATAGTACAAGTTGATCCAGGGACTAGCCAGTCATTATGGAGTCAGGAAGGAATTTTCCCCCCTCTGAGGCAAATTGGAGAAGCTTTAAATTATTTTTTGTTTTGCCATCCTCTGGATCATCTAGCAGCTATGTAACAATGTTAGAGTTGGTATATTGGTGGCAGTGCATGAAGACTGGGTCCCCAATCTCAGTGGGGAAATATTACATCAATTTGGGATGGCTACTCTTAAACAAGCCTATTGTATAATGAACTCTGAAATGAGTAATTTTCATCTATACAATAATTACATGGGTCAAGCAAAAAGGAGTAGAACTGCTAAATATGGTACAAACCGGGGTTATGTTTCCAATTTCCAAAAAGCCTGTAAGCTATTTTTATGTTTGCAAAGCCTTTAACTATGGGAGATTGTAATAAAAGTAATTATGTAAACAAATATTTGCAATATAAAAATGTATTCCTTTGCAGAATTTTTTCTTTGCACAGATTTAATCAGAGGCACAAGAAATGGATGTCAAAGGTGATGGGGGAGATTAATTTTTCTGTCAGACATGATAGATCCATAACAGTATATCTTAAAGTTTGGGAGGCCTAACTTTCTTCTAGCCTTTAATCTTTATATTGCTGTCTCTTGTTATTATGAATACAATTAGGGGCACTTTACTAAGGGTCGAATTTCGAGGGTTAATAAACCCTCGAATTCGACCCTCGAATTTTTATGAAATTAAAACCAATGGAATTCAAATTATGAGCTGAATTAACGCAATTCAATTTTTCAAACGATCGAATATTAAAAATTCAATTGATCGATAAAATTGTTTGAATCGTTCGATTCAAACGATTTTAAGCATTCGATTGAAACTTGTAAAAATCCTATGGGAGCTTCCCATAGGGATATATAGCAGGTAGGTAGGTTTTATCTGCCAAATTGATATATGGAAAAAATTTTAAAGGGCCAGTACTTCGACAATCGAATTCTCATTAGAATTTTCGAATTTGACCAATTTGAATCGAATTTTTGGCTATTCGATAGTCGAGTAAGCCCAAAATAAATTAGAATTTCTGATTTTTTTTAATTTGAATTTTATTCAAATGTTCACTTCAAATCAATTCGTACCTTAGTAAATGTGCCCCTTAATGTATTATTTGTTAAATATCATACAGGGAAGAAATAAAATCACAGTCCAAGCCATAGTCCGTTTTTCTGCTTGACTTTTATCAAACTGCCTGATAACATTTCATTTAGGCCCTTTCTCCATATATTAATGCGCACAATAGAAACACAGATAATCATTTATAAACAGAATGATAAAATGCAAGCCATTTTAATCATACTGATTCAACTTGGAGTTCAAATGTGCATAATAGCAATTGGTCTGAAACATATCCTTGCCATTTAACAAATATGGTGGTAACACAGCACTCAATTTGGCCAGTACTAAAGTAACAATTAAAGATATTTTCAACAAAATTTATTTTTAAGATGGAAAGTGGAGCTGATTTCATTAACATTGCAACTAAACCTACTATGTGCCTAAATTACACATTTTTGTAAGAATAAGAGTAACTAAGTTGTTCCAGCAGGGTTTTTTCTTAGTGCCTACAATTGAACTGCATATAATTTCATGCATACACATTCCATTATTTACACCTGATACAACAGGTATCAGACAGGGTATTAACTATCAATGTCCCAATCTGTATTCCCATTTGTGCAAAAATATATAAAACATGAATGAAAGCATAAAACAGATTTATTGCAAGTTTTAATAAAAATGTAACTGTCAATAAATAAAAATTGCACATTTGAACACTCCTAAACCACATTGCATGTTGCACTAGCAGTTTGTGTGTGTCATTGTGGGTGCGTATTACTGTATATAATATTTGGCACAGTGAAAGGCATAGGGTGGAGATCCTTAAATCAAACTTGCACAGATTTGTTAACGTGTGCTCAGATTATGTTAAAATTAAACAAAAAAAATTATGTTATGTACAGAGGAAGAACATCTATAAGCAAGCATGCACAATTCTTTATGGTGAAATATAATGCTGTAGTAAAAGACAAAATAACATTTCATATTATATTAAAATGCAAAAAGACAAATGTAGAATAAAAAGTCAAAGATAATGAACAATGACAGCTTTTGGCAGACAAGGACACAGAGGCGACTGACTCAATAGTGTAATTGATAGTTACATACTTTGTTTAGAATTTGTACTTCTGTTTAACATTTCCTATTCAGAAATACCTGGAGGAGGTGCAGTGTTGGCACAGTGATTTATCAAATTATTATCTTAATTAGATAATCATCTTCTTGAGTAAATGTAATAAAAGGGAGCAAAATGCACCTTTTCACTCTTAAATTCTATTAACAGTTTCAGTGTCATGATGTGCTGTTGTAAGGTTCTTGTTTTGGTCCCACGTGGTTCTGTATTGGATCCAGTTTTATTTAATTGTTTATTAGTGACTTAGGGGATGGCATTCTAAGTAATTTAACAGTGTTGACACTAAAATATGCAGCCCAACCAATTCCATCCATGAATGCAGCATCCTTGCAACAGGATCTTGAGAAACTGCCAATCTGGGCAGCTACTGTAAGTGGCAGATGAAATTCACATGTTGATAAATATATATGGGGATAATATAATAATCTCTCTAATGCTTTATATACTGGTAGGTCATCCAGTAGGGAACCCATTACAATTAGAAGAAAAATCATGTCATCTAAATAATCAGGTTTTTTTTTTTACAGTTGTGGAATTTTCTCCCTGAACCAACAATACAATGGATAGCTTTAAGAAGGGGTTGTATTTCTTTTTAGCGTAAGTGAGGGAACACAATAAGTTGATTCAGAGACTGGACCCATTGATATCTTGGATCAGAAGGGATTTTTCCCACTCTATAGCAAAGTCCATCACTAGTTATAGCTAAATATAATGTATTCAGGCTAAACAGTTAAAAAAAACTTCGAAATGCGACCATGAAATTTTTTTGAAATGGACATTTTTTGATCGAATAGGTCTGTTTTAGATCAAATAAAAGTAGTTCAAATGCATTGTTTGATTCAAACGATTTTGCCCAAAAAAATCTTGATTTTCAAAAAATTTCAAAAGCACTCCTTAAAGGTTCCAGGAGGTCCCTCATAGGGATAGCAATTTGGCAGGTTTAAGGTGTCAAAGAGTCAAATTAACATTTTTTAAAGAGACATTACTTCGATTTTCGAATGGTTGAATTTTAAAATCGATTCGATTTTGGCCTATTTGATGGTCAAAGTACCGAATTTTAATTTCACTCTAAAGTGATACTGAAGTTAAGCTCATTGTTTTTTCTCTTTTGGAACAAGATGCTGACATGTCTAGTGCAATGTGTAAGATGCCTAACATTACATAACATCTGAACAGACAACATCCAGCACAGAATGTAAAATTCTAAGTTATAATAATATTGAAATAAGTGAACAGAAGCCACCACTACTTTCTATCCTCTATTGTCAGTAACTCCAAAAGATTATATACACTTGAAACTGAAATGAGGTATCTTTCAAATGCTCCCTTATTCCATTCCAGAGGAATTTTTCCAGCTAGCCTTTTTACAGCCCCACACATTTACTCTTATGGCAATCATGTATAATCATACTTGGATTATCCTTACATTTGGATGAACTCATTCTGCTGTTTTCTGAAGTGGTTTGGCACTGACCAAATTTAGTCTGAATGTCGGGAAATGCTACAGCTATAGATTAAGCTACTAATAAAAAGCAAGTACATAAAAGATGCTTTTTCTTTATAGTTCTATAGCCTTTCCTTGACTTGTGTCACAACCAAAACACTCCAGATATACAGTACATAAGAGATTGCATAGCACAGAATGTGAACTTAAGTTATCATTGCTGGGCAATTTGTGTGTTTATGTCACGTTGATGTTTTGCAGAATAGACAAGGTTAATGGTAACACTTTACACTGTACAATATGTGACAGCCCAAAATCAATACTGGCAAAACCTATAATTCAATAGAGAAGCAGGGCAAAATATCTAAGGGAAGGTTTCACAGTGTTAGCAAAACTATTGAATCAATGTAATGCTACCAATAATTTGCGATGAATTAATACAAAGGTTACTGAGCTAAAGCTACATCCTGGATTTTTGGCTTTAATGTATGTCCTGAATAAAGGATGGTAAAACGCTTTCTAATAATGTTACATACATGCATAATTTAGATCCAGAGATGAAAGAATATCTCTATGCACTGTGTAGGAAATAAAACAAAAACATAATTTTATTGCAGCTGGTGTTCTGCCATAATTACAGGGAAAGGCATTATTTATGGGATCCTTAGCTTTGTATTTTGTTTTGTCCTAAGTGATTTGTACAAATGCCATTTGTTATGATGGGAAGGCAACATGTTTCATAGTGAATGGGGGCACGCAAGGCTGAACTTATTTTCACATTCAACCAAATATGTAAAAAGTTATAAACTGAGAGTTAAGGTAAAATTTTGAATATAGGCCTGCAATATAGCAAGAAAAGTGCAATTTCAAGATCATTTGCAATTCTCGACCCAATGCAGAGTTTTTCCCCAGATTTCCAGCATCACTGTGACCAATGAATTGAGATCACAGCATCTACACTTGTACAGTACTTCAATGCAATTGTGTTGAAAAATATTCTAAATCCAGTTTATTTCATTTTCAAGTGGTGTCACTCTATTCTTTCGGAGCAACTGTGCTGTGGAAATTGCCACAGGGTACTACCTAAATCTTGAAGCTACTGCCCAGTTCAATAATGGTGATAGCTCCAGGGCTTCCTTGTGTCAATAGGCACAGATGTCCTCTATTCAGAACAGGCAGAAGGCAGGAAGGGCTGAGTCGTACCTGAGTGGTACTGTATAGAACTTCAAAGAGTGCCCTTTGGCACTAGTGCCTTCAGTAAACAGGATTACTTAAGTGTTCACTCACTTTATGCACTCAGTTTTATAATTCAATATTGGGGGGGAAATGTAAAAAAAATTCACAAAGAAAACAAATTTGCGCACAAACAAGAATGAACATTTGCAGGTAACAATGTAATATTCTTCATTAGACCTTAATTGCATTGCAAACTTTAAAGATGTTAAAACATTTTGGCGCAAACCTATAAACTTATGAAGTTTTATTACATACACTGCACACTATTGCAAACTCTTAAATTCAGAATCTCTATCCTACCGTTGTGTGAGGGAAAAGGGTTCACAACGTCAAAATTTTCGTAATGAAAAATTAGATTTTTCCTTTACTGACCTATATTACATCCCGCCCCCAAGAAAAAAATCACATTATGGGTATGTAATTTGTGTTACATCCTGTGCACAACTAAAAACTATGTCAAGTAAAATATAAGGACTATTTTGGGAGCGCAGCAATGGAGGGCACAATGCTGTTTGCTTGGGCACACGCAGTTGTAACTGGCACCCTCTCTTCTTCCTAACTTTTGCAGCTAAATGAAGTTAGGCCCTATGTTATACAAATTCTGTGGAACCAAGGGCCGGAATTTTTATGGCCTAGGTGATGGGGGGGCCGATAGGGGAAGCCAGTGTTGACTACTCCCTCTTTTAAACCGCACCCATTTAAACAAGACCCATGTTATCGCAAGAACTTTTCCACATGACCATGTCCACATTAATGGTGGTAGCACACCAAAAAAATGGTTGGTATTCACTGCTGGGATATCACTCTCAGGGTAGGACTGGGCCCCCGCCGGGCCAGACCTCCTGGACCTATTTTTAAAAAAGTTTGCACTATGTATGCTGTTTGGCTCCTGTGCACACATGCGCGGCTCCTGTGTGTATGCACGCCTCCTAAGAGCACAGTGTGGCTCCTATGCGTCGATACGCATTGCGTCAGTTGGAGGCCAGGGAGTCTGGAGGGGGCCATGGACAGCAGGCCCACTGGGCCCCGGGCCCACCAGGCCAACCCTGATCACTCTTCACTCATATGTGATAAATTTAAGTCATCTGATTCTCCAGATGACAATGCATCCTATCTGTCAGCTATGGTAATATGTAGGTGCCTAGTGCTTTCATTCTCCATCCAATAAGCCGTACAAAAAATGTATTATTTAATCCATTGCTTTTATTATATTAGATGTGTTTTATTGCTTTAAAGGAGAAGGAAAGGCTTGCAGCACTAGGGGTGCCTAATGTTAGGCACCCCCTAGTGATTGTATAGACTTACCTGAAATCCCAGGCTGGCGCTCCTATCAGAATAAAACTGCACCAGCTCACGGAGATAATTATAAGTGAATTCAATCCTCACATATTCCCCCACATATTCACTTATAATAATTATCCGTGTGAGAACATATATATTTGGGGGCAATAGTCCTTCTACAATAATTAGAACATATAAGTCAAATAGTTTGAATACTTCCTGTTTATTTATTACAGTGAGTAAGAGAAGTTAAACTCCAGGCATAATTATGGAGCATTGCAACACAAAGCACATGTCATAATCAGATAAATGCTACATTCTCAATTATGAAGGCTAAATGCAAAGTAGAAATACTGTATAACAAAATTGTTTCTTAAACTTGAGCACTGTTTCCTAATTTTACTCTAACCTCTTTTTAACAATGACAGAGAAAATGTCTTGGGTATTAACTAAAGCAGGAATAAGGGTTTTTATACCAGAGTTTGTTATGTGGAAGGCCATTGTTTCCATAGCAGAAAAGAGCTGAGCCAAAGTCAACTTAATAATAATATTTTACTGCAACGGTGTGCAAGTCAGAATCATTATTTTCATTGATAGGCAGCATAATTAAAAAAGCTTAGTGTAACAAGAGTGGCCTCTAGTGGTCATTGTGACTCCAAATTGTAAGACATTTGTCAGATTTTGTCCCAAATGAACTCTGTCCAATCCACACATTATCTCTCTGGTTCTCTCTCTCATATTCTCTTCACTATTATACTCCCTTTAGCTTGTCTTTGTCAGTACACTATACAGTATTCTTATAGCTCAATAATTTTTATTTTCCAACTGCAACTGCAAGTTCCAATTGCAACTGCAATTCCGGTTTACATTATGGAATCAGATATTATTCATTTTAACTTTTTGTTGTGTATTGTGCATTGAAATGCACTAAATGCACTGTAACTGCTTGCCACTAGGTGTTAAAGACAGAGTATATGCTGACAGGGAATCCCTTAAGTGTAGGCACCTCTAAGATTGACTTACTGTAGATTGACAAAATATGAAACAGAAACTTTATACATATAACTTACTTAAATCCATTTGAAAATGATCTTCAGGAAATATGCTGCCTTCTCCCTGGAGCACTATTCCCAGAGCCTGCCTGTACTTGAGGCCACATGCTTCATGCCACCCACCCTTCACACCCCACACTTATTTTCAATACTTAGGGGGGGGAAATAGGAGAAATAATAATTGTGCTCTTGATACTCAATGAGGTATATCTGGTTCTTCTTTTTACTTCCCTTTCAGTTTCTAATACATGCAATCACCATATACAGTGCTACTGTAGCACTTTTATAATTGACTTCAACCACCTTTCAACATTGCATTGCATCATGCATTGCATCATGGAGACATCAGAGAAACTCAGTGTCCTTGTTGTTTGAATCCTCATTTATAAACATCCTGACCATTCTAGTGACTCCAGTTACTCGGGTGTAGGGGACAAGAGGAACCCATCCCTGTTTTTCTGCCATCATCCAGCCCAGTTACAGGTTGGAGAGCAGTCCGATTGGTTGGGCACGCCCAGTGCATCCTTGGGAGAGAGGGTGTGCCTGACTTTGGAGACAAAAGTACAGTGTATTCAGGAGAGCTGAAAAGAGCAAGCATGAGTAGCTGTAAGACTGTCAAGTACAGAGAAGCTGTTAACTCTGTGGTATCTGTGGAGGCACGGATTGAGCCCAGCATGTCCCCTGCCAAGCTGCTAGAAGGAGAAAGGTGCCACTGTTGAGATTTATCCTGTTGCAGAGCTGCCTGTAATCTCCAGTGTGACTGACTCTGAGAACACCACGGTGAGTGAGCCACCCAAGGGAGGATATTGGCACGGATACAAGTGTGGGGCTACAAAGTGAAGATGGATCTTGTATATTTATCTGGAAGCTACGTGGAAGCTGCTGCTAAATTCCAAAGAAAGAGGTACTTTTGGGAAATGATAGCGCTACTTGGGGCATAAGAGCTCTGGGGAAGGTACATTTCATTTGAACTGTGTGATTATTGACAACTTACGGAGGACTGTGTTGGAGCAACAGTTTATACCTAATATTGATTAAGTTAGTGTCCCACGTGTCCCCAGTGTAGAAGTACATGGTGTATTAGTTTGCCCAAGTTTACTACAGTTATATAAAGTTTGTTTAATTTGCAAACTGTGTGTGTTTTATTATTCCTAGTGGAAGCCCTCCTGAGGTGTGTTCCTCAGTGTTCCCTAGGTGGAGGCACTGTGCTGTAATTCCCAGTTCCCAGTACACAGGGCTTTAAGCATGAGTGGTAAATGAAATTGCATAAATAATTTGCATTATGGTACATAGATAAATTGGGATGTAACAAGACCAAAGTCCATCAAGTTCAACACTTCCAAACAAGCCCTAGTGCATATATTTATACACGTACTCATACCAACGTATATATACACTCACATGCAATCAGGCTGTGACCACTAAATACAAAATACATGTACAAATGATATTGCACCCCCGCCTAATGGTTTTAAAAATTAGAGGTGAGCACAACTTTCCCTTATTATAGTTCATATAGGAGCAGTGACCAGCTCATTGTTGTAGCTCCCACCCCTTCCAACTATAGTCAGGTGATCCCACTGGTGTCTAATAAAAGATCAACCAATTTTGGGAGTTTTGATTTGAAAGCAGCAAGTAAGTTGCAGGTAAAACTAAGTCCCTTTGTAAAATGTATAATGATGCAATCAAATTCTTAATTAATATTTGCAATTCGAGATATGGCCAGATATGGGATGACTGACGTAGTTCGCCAACTTAAATATATTGCAATATATGGACAAACAATCCCTGTTTTGTTTGAAGGGTAAGGCATTTTAGTAGCTGTAGGCACAAAATGTCTCAATGTCTTAAATATATTGATAATGGGCTGAGGACATATCAATATTGTATTCAGTATATCAGTAATCAGTATCACTAATTGCAGTATGGTATGCAATATTCTTTATTAGAGGTATTACATCAGAATTTTAACTGTGCACTTTTAAAGAGAACTAAAGCTTAACTATAGACGTAGGCTAGAAATGTTCTACATTATGTTTTGGGTTCCTGTACCAGCCCAAAGCGACCACAGCCCTTTAGCAGAGAAGATATGTAGCTCTAAATGTGCCCCAGTAGCTCCCCCTCTTCTTTTCTACTGATTCACTGCACATGCTGCTCTGTGCTGCTGTCACTTACTCAAAATATACAATAAACAGAATATGTATCACAATATAAGGCTGGTTAGTAAATAATATGTATAATTACTACATGTCAGCACAGAAACCAGTGCAAGCAGCATCAGAATTAAATAATTAGCCTTGTAGCCTTATAGCCTCATCTTATATTACAGGCCATTCTCATTGTCTGCTTGCCAATTTGTAACAACCCCTAAACTTAGCTTCTCAACAGCTGCTCAGAGCCCATTGAGCATGTGACCAGGGTCAGACTTGCCCAGCGGTACACTGGGAAAAAAACCCAGTAGGCCCCGACCCTTCATGTGCCCCGACCCTTCATGTGCCCCGCTGGGCCAAAGCTTCTTTCCCTATAATCGGATTCTGCCAAAAAAATGAATTTGGCGCATTGGTGTCTGTGCATGCACACAGATTATGCCACTCGTGCATGCGTGACACCCTTCGCATGACCCGGGCCCCCCAGTGTGACACAAACACTTTCAAAGAAGGTGACCCTCTGTGGCAAGTATGAAGTCCTGGATCATTGTTGTTTTTGAGAGGCTGAAACTTTAGGCTGGTGCAATAAGTTTAGTATATAAAATATGGCATATTCATTTTTAGGGGTTACTTCTCCTTTAATGCAGGCCTAAAGGTGGCATACACCTTCTGCTCAAAAATAACAACTTTTTCAGAACAAAGTTTTATTACATATACTGAGCACAGGAACAAACTAGAACATTTACAATTTTTTTCACTGGAGAATGAGGTTTCTAAATTGTTTACAGAAGCTATATTAAATATGAGCAAAATTGTTAGAACAAATGTGTTAGGCCTAGTTGGTCAGACAAGCTAAGACCAATAAGCACCTCACACTAGCTGGAGGCAGGGCCGGACTGGGAGGAAAAAGCAGCCCTGGCAAATGTATCAAAGCAACCCATGTATTCACACAGATGCAAATCATGATATATATTTTCAACCCCAAGGTTAACTAGAACTAATGTTTATTAATAGATATTTTAAGAGTCCATTACCATATAACCCCCAACAATATTATACACCCTATGTGCTGGAACTGGTCCTTGCAACAAATATCTCACCCTAGTTTCTATCACAACTATTCTATCTAATGGATTAGTGACCCTATACTTACAGTATATTCTAAATTTCCCTTTGTGTGACATGTACCCTGGCAGATAATAGAACTTTAATTACCATGTGTATCCCAGGGCCAAAGTGTGGCATACTTGAAGAGACTTGTCTGTATCATGCAGTTAATGCTACATATCACAGTGTTCCATATACAGGCTGAAGTGATTGTTCTGAGCATGGATCCTCCTGTTGCCAACATACCTATGATAAAAATATAAAGGATTGGGTATAATGAAAGCAACTCTAATATTACTAACTGCAGTTGGTCAGAATTCATGGTTCCTCCCATATGCCTGTGCAGACATGAGTACTAGTAAATGCAGGCATTGGCTTAGCTGTGGCTGGCTGTTATGGACAGTTCATTTACATTTCTAAAGTGATTGGTTAATTTACATATTAAAGACATACCTAATTTGCATTTTTAGGTGAGCAGACCATTTACATATTAAAGCAAGTGGCCCATCGGGCATTTGCCCGAACCCAGAGATTGCCAGTCTGGGCCTGGCTGGAGGCTTGTCCGACGTTAGGAACAGGAGTTAGCGGATATGGGCCATGGCAGGCAGCAGAGGTTCCCAAATTATAGGCACAACCACAACTGGAAGCTCAGAAATAGATAGGAATGCCAGGTAAAACACTGGATCTTGATATCCCAGCACTTCTTAAAGTTTGTTTGGGCTTTTTAAAATGCATGGGCAAGTACACCAAATGTGACATACCTTGGAATGCACAGGACACTTGGGTTCCAAATTACACTGACCAGAAATTATTGCACATCCAGCCACAGCCAGAACAGTAGAAATTGTTTTTTTCTATTGCTAATATTTTTTCCAATAATTACTTTTAATACATTTACCATTAAGTTCTAATCTTGAGGGGAAAATTAACAATACAGTACATTGGAAACCTCTCAAAACCCAGCTTTTGGCTTTCATTTCCATCAATTACAATAATCACTTTCCCTTTATGAACATGGCCCCAAATATTAAATTCACTGTAGTTTGTGAAGTAAGCACATTAAATAAACTTTGAAATATAATTAATCAGTCTGCATCATTGTCTGAGAATTGGGAATTGAAAGTTACTTTCAGGCACTAAACTACAGGAAGGATTTTTCAGATGGAGCAGGAGGCTCACATTCCATTAAATCCATTTTAATTACATTACTGGCATGCTGCAGTGAAAATGAACACTTGAATGCAAATATGTGTACACAACAAGTTTTCAATATTATATACAAATATCATTAATAAACAGGGAAGTATGATTTTCGTGCTTATTAAGTCTCCAGTCTTTGCATTTAAACTGGTTATTTGCAATTATTTCTACTGAATCATAGAATTGATTCACCTATATTCTTTCAGCTCTGTCAACTATTACATATTGACAACCCTTACTCCTGATGTGAATTACCAGTCAAGAACAATTAACTAGTAACAGTGTTTCCATTTGAGCTAGTTAATTGAACAAAGTGTCACAGGTAAGTAACATTATCTTTCCAGCTCTGCACATTTGTGATTATGTACTAACAAAGTGCATTCTCCGTCGAATGAAGAATGGAAGGCAAAGTATGAAAAATTACATTTCAGTCTTTGGGTCTTCCAGAGTATGACTGGAAATGTATTTCTTAAACTCTAATGTGCTATTTCTGATTACTGATCACAAGAGCTATGAGCATTTCCTGTAAGATTTAATGTGAATTTGATCTAGTGTTAAGTACACTTTGGTATAAATTATTTTTGCAGTCATATCACATAAAATTTACAGTGTTACAGTGTCTATGGTGATTTTAGGCCATATCCGGTATAATAAAATTGCACAGGATTTGTGTTTATAATTATTGTTTATATAGCATAGTCTCCCCCTGAGCAAGACATAACAATTACAAAACATTTGAATATTTAAATTAGCAATAAGACATCTAATCAGAAATAAATCAAGACATATACAATCATTTAACAAACGAAGAAAAAGAGGAATGTGGATGTTGCTATTAAAACCTTTGAAAGGGTCAGGGAATGTGTCATAGTTGACACTCTGAATGTCAGACTTGGGGAAAGTTCCCATTTGTTCTTCTAGATAAATGGTCAGTTATGGGGAGATTTGGCCTGAAAACTTATTTGCTTTCTAATATATTCTTGGAACCGTGGCTGACTCAATTATATTCTAATGTTATACTATATCTGTAAACCTTGTAAAGAGATAAGGGGGCCCTTACCCATGGTTTGAATTTAAGGGGGTTTGAACTGAAACATTCCTACAACTACTGGGATATGGTGACATAATGATCATTAAATTTTTGTATATATCTGTATGAGGAAATGCAATTTAGTAAGCATTTGAAGCTTTCAGAGGATCTGATGAATCCTAGGGATGAAAGCACATATATATATATATATATATTTATTTATTTTTATTTTTTTAAATCTAGTTCCAAATGTGGGATAAAAAAGGTGTTCTGAACTGCTGAACAGATAACAAATGCAAAGGGTGCTTTAAATGGTGCTTTAAAGTCAATGAGTCACATTTTAAGAGGTATAAAAAAAAACTTTTGTTTGAATGACAAAATCAATGTATAAAAAAGTAATCCTCTCATATCATGATAAACTAGAAGACTTCTGCAGGATCATAGACATATGACATAAAACTAAGGTCTAAATGCATTCTAGTGTCTACTATGTAACTATGTTTCTCCTACAGTGCACCTTTGGAGCTCAATCCCCATATGTAAAAAGTATAATATTTGAACAGGTGCATAAGCCCTTAGCTGTAGTGATGGGCGAATTTATTCGCCAGGGGGGAATTCGCGATTCGCTGCTGGCGAATAAATTCGCCAGCGAAATTTCGCCGAAAAAATGAGTGGCGCGTTGTTTTTGACGCGACGCGACGAAAACGACGTGACGCACACCGAAAACTACGCTACGCAAATGACGCACAGTGAACTACATGCTATCAGTTTGTTTTCTGCAAAAGTAAAGTAACTGGACAGTTATAACACAAAACATCAGCTTGCAGTGTATAAAGAATGCATTACATAGGCAGGTAAGGCAATACAGAACTTTTTAAAAAAGTGCATTGAAATGTACTTTTGCCCATTGATTTTTGGTTACCCAGTATGATTGACTTTTGTATTCAGATACGTTACTGTTCTTCTCTTCCTTTTTGTGATCCATTTTTTTCATCTCAGGTAGAACATTTCCTGACATTAGCAGTTTTGAAAAGGTATATTTGCTTTCCCACTAGACCATCTATTCAAACATTCTCCATCTTCTACACAGCAGGGGCTCTCTTTTTCACTTTAACTTTTCACTTGTCTCTATTTAAAGATATTTTTGGCAGGTATTTATACGGTAGCTGCAGTTTGCTTTTGCAGATATGGGCTGAATGTTTCCTAGAGAAAACATAACACTATGTTACTGAAAATATTTTCTATGAATGACTTTCCACTGCTTACCTACATTTACTGTGGAAAAAAATGTATAATACCCTATTTTATAAAGAAAATCCCCAAACTGGTGTGCATCCACTAAGAAAAAGGGATGTATAATACTCTAATTTATAAAAAAAAATCCCAAAAACTGGTGTGCACTGAGGGTGTCATCCAAAGTTTCAGTCACATAAAGTGACTGTCCATAGAAGAAAAACTCTGTAAATCACAACATTACTGGGTGCAAAGATAAAGTATGTTGCACTCACTCATCTGGGGAACTTTTACTTAAATGAAAATGAAGCTCCAATGTTTGTTTCATGTTTCATAGTGCTCTCTCTAATGGTATTAGTTGACAATATTTTCATAGAAGAAGCACATTCTGTGTGACCAATCCTATTGGACTTCCAATAATGTTCAATATTTACAGTTCAAAATAACAGCAGTGTGTTTAAAAAAGTTAATAAAACTCAACATCCTTAAAATACAGAAAATGTTTGGGAACCCCTCTTAATTCTTAGGAGTTTTGTTTATCATCATCTTTCAAAGTAGCAACTTCCTTTTAATATATAGCATGCCTTATGGAAACATGCCATTATTTCAGCAGTGACATAAAGTTTATTGGGTTAACAGAAAATATGCACTATATGTATATCATAACAAAATTAGACAGGTGTATACATTTGTAGATTTACAAATGTGTTTCAGGTCATTGTCTTGTTGGAATATCCAACCCCATGTGTAACTTCAGCTTTGTGACTGATGCTTGAACATTATCCTGAAAAATTTGTTGATGTTGGGTTGAATTCATCTGACCTTTAACTTTAATAAGGGCCCCAGTCCATGAAGTAGCCATAGCATGATGAAACCTCCACCAAATTTGACAGTAGGTAGCAGGTGTTTTTCTTGGAATGCATTGTTCATCTTCCGCCATCCAACGCGCTTTTTGTTATGACCAAATAACTAAATTTTTGTCCAAATGATTGTGGCTTGTCTAAATGAGCTTTTGCATACAACAAGCAAAGCGACTTTGTTTGTAACATGAACCCAGAAAGGGCTTCTTTCTCATCACCTTGCCATAGAGATGTTCTTTGTGCACATTGCACTGAATTGTGGAAAGATGCACAGATACACCATCTGCAACAAGATCCTCCACATATGCCACTCCTGTATTTTTCTTGGCCTGCCAGACCTTGGTTTTGCAGCAACAGTGCCTGTGGCCTTCCATTTCCTGATTCCATTCCTTACCATTGAAATCCAAACAATTAGGTGTTGCCAGTAATTATGCCTTGCTTGTTGCAGATCTGTGTGCTTTTGGATTTTTTTGCAAATTGGATTCATTGTGAGGTTGCCGGACCTCTACCATTGTGCACCAGGTATTATTTGATTATTTTTCATGAGGGTGTGCGAGAGCATAGTATGGAAACATCCCCATATCATGCTTGTGCCACCATGCTTTACTGTCTTCACAGTGCACTGTGGCCTGAATTCGGTTTTTGGGGGTCATCTGACAAACAATCTGTGGCCCCTAGACCCAAAAAGAACAATTGTCATCAGTCCACAAATGGTTAGTGCTGAATTGTAACCTCTTCTTTTTTTAACAATGGACTTCTTGCCGATAGCTTGGTTTCACAAAGGCATCTTCTGAATATAACATTTATATAGCCATTTTGGCTATCCTTCTATCCATTCGAATTGTAGTTTTCCACTTTTTTCCACATCTGTTTTTGGTTGCCATTTTAAAGTATTTGAGATAATTTTAGCTGAGCAGCCTATAATTTTCTACACTTCTGTATATGTTTTCCCCTTTCAATCAAAGTACACTGTTCTTCTAAACAATGCCTGGAATGATCTGTTTTACTCAGATTTTCAGAGAGAAATACACTATAAACAGCATGCACGATATTTGCTGTAATTGACACCTGTTTTTTCACAAACAGAATGACCTCACTAATTGAACTCCACGCTGCTATTATAAGTCAACTTCTAGTTACACTTCCCTAATGATTGCAGATCAAGCATCACAGAGTACAAAAGAAAAGAAGCCTACTAAAGTTGGACATCACTGTATGGTACCATGGAGACTTCCTGCATGAGTATCTGATGACTTGTTTAGATGCCTACATATATTGAATAACATTGGTAACATTTGGCCATGAACCAATAGCTGACAGTTTGTTTCATTCAGTAAAGGCACAGACAAAGTGAAAGTTAAGCCATAATATATTCAAAACATTTTAACATGTTTAATATATTATATTTAAAGAGATAATTAAAGCTGTCTCAGCAACACACAGGGTTTTCACACCAAAGTACATTTTATTAGTTAATCATTTCAACACTATATGTATCTTAAAAATGGGACTTTATTTTTTTTTTATTTAGTTTAAAAAGGCTGGAATAGGAAAGTTCCAGCATTATACAATGTATATGTAGTCACCACACAGCTACTTTAACTATTTTGGCAACGTGAGGATAAGAAGTGATTTATAACAATATATTGTTTTGTTTCATAATAGCAGTTAAATTTAAATTTGGATTACATTTGGGTTTTCTAACAACCATTCTTACATTCAGTTCCCAAGGATGTGTCAGCATAGTTAGTCTAAAACACTGTTTCCTTTCTTCTTCAGCTTCCAGTGATGGGGTACATATGGGAGTTTGCCACCATTGCCTTGTGCTTCCAATTACATGCAGACAGTGATGGTGGAAATAATACATTAAACCATTTTGTTATTGGCTGATTTTGTTATACTTACCCTGTTAGCCACCTGACATTGATTTTTTGCCAGTGATTAGCATCTATGCTCCTTGTCTGCCACCTACTCTGACATTAGCCTCTCCTGGAATCTTCTGACCTCTTTGACCAGTCAAACTTTTTCATCTGACCACATGCTTGCACCCAGATCAAGTTCCATTTAATTTGCAGTGGATGAGTGGATCTTTTAGTGTATGGCCAGCTTTACAGCATTATCCTGAAACAATCATTACCATATCTTAAATGTGCATAGAGTTGCAGTATTGTGATGGGTTAATCTGACCCATTTTGCTTCAGAGAAAATTTGTGAAATGTCGAAGAACTCTCCAAATGCATTGAAGTCTACAGGCAACTTTTTTTTTTGATGTGCAAAAAATTGGTTTTACCACGTGACAAATTTGTTTTTGACAAATTGTTTAACCCATTGGAGTATATGGGTGTCTTTTTCATGGCTGAACCTAGTGAAACATTTTGCTCATCACTATTGCAGTATTTTCTTAAAAATAACTCATTATATACAGTACCTGTCTGCAATGGAAGTTTGTGTTTATTTTTTTATTTACCTATTTACTTGATAGACAGGTAAACACATTGGTTTTTCATAATGATAGATCATGAAATAATAATAAATAATGATATTGTTGTTTCTTTTATGTTCCCTTTCAAGTGTAAATGTGGAATGCTCTTTAAAGGGAAAAGAAATTTACACTAAAGAAGTAACTTAGAAATGTTGTACATTATGTTTTGGGCTTATGTACCAGCCCAAGGTAACCACAGCTCTTTAGCAGTAAATATATGTCTCTTCAAAGATGCCCCAGTAACTTCCCATCTTCTCTTCTGCTGATTCACTGCACATGTTCTGTGCTGCTGAGTCACTGAGCTTAGGGACTGACTCAAAATATCCAGTACACATAGAATATAAATGTCACAGTTTAAGGCTGATTAGTAATGAATGCAGATAATTACTACATGACAGCACAGAAACCAGTGCAACTAGCATCATAATTTAATATCCCGCCCATAGCATTAGATTTTATTACAGAAAAAACTCATTTTCTGCTTGATAGTTTGTGACGACCCCTAAGCTTAGCTTTTCAACAGTTGCTCAAAGCC
Source organism: Xenopus borealis (assembly GCA_024363595.1). NCBI lineage: Eukaryota > Metazoa > Chordata > Amphibia > Anura > Pipidae > Xenopus > Xenopus borealis. The sequence goes on along the minus strand of CM044446.1, from coordinate 69,138,074 downwards.
CACTGAACATGTTATTGTCACAGACACTTTCCAAGATGGTGACCCCTGTGACAAGTTTGAAGCCCTGGATTATTGCTGCTTTTCAAAAGCTGAATCTTTAGGCTGGTGCAATAAGTTCAGTATATAAAACATGGCATTTTTAGTCCTATTCATTTTTTGGGTTTAGTTCTCCTTTAAACCTCTTACTTATAGCAATACATATATATTTATTTGGGGAAACAGAAGTCAAGATTAAGAATCTGTGAGAAATAAAGGCCCTATTGTGGGAAATACAGTGAATTGGTAAAGCTGAATTCTTTCAGTTTCATGCTGCTGCTTGCTGAATAACATCATAACATCCTGCTGCTCTGAAAATTGTAATGGCAAATGCTCACCCTACCATATTCCCTGACCTATATTTGTATTTTACATAGATATTTTATTGGTTGACAAGAGAAACAAAAAAAATTCTGAATTTCATGGTGTGCATCTGTTTTGTATCAAGGTTAAACCATTTGTATAGGTGTGAGCATGCAGTACTGTACAAAGAGGTCAAACATTTGGAGTAACTGGCACAACCATTGGCTGTGATTAGTGATGGGCAAATCTGCGTGGCAATTTTTTTTTTTTGAATACAGCAGATTTTTCACCGGTGAATTATCGCAGCAGTTTAGTAAATTTATCTGCTTGAGGCGAAGAGTGGAAATTCACAGCAAATTCATGTCTGGCAAATCGCCCATCACTAGCTGTGATAAATGTATCCATTTGTTACCACTTTCCTGAGTGTCAGGAAGGTGTATTATAAAACAGAACAGACAGCTGGAGATTCTTCTAATTTTGATCTATAATAAAAAATGTATCAAATAACTCAATTAAATGTAAAGACTAATGATTTGTGGCAAAAGTATGCATTTCACCAACTGAAGATTTTTTTTGAAAAACTCTGCAAAAATCCATTGTGGGGAAAAAATACAGTCCCACTTCACATGTGAGACTCGCAATGGTGATTGAGGTTGATTGATATCACCCAATATTAAGATCCTGACTTAAGATTGTATACAAGAATGCCTTCTCTGCCCTGCAACATCAGGAAAGGGAGGAATTGAGAGAGAAGTTCACAGTTAGAAGAAAGAGTATGGAGTCATACTTCAAAGAGATATTGACTCCAATGAATTTCACCTAAATTACACTGTATCTTGAATTAAATTTCTTGGCTTTCTTCAACACTATATACAGACAGTATGGGTCCGCTAACTCTAAAAAAAGAAGAAAGAGAAAGAGATGAGGCAAATGCATTTTAATACTGTAAAGTATTAGAGAATAATTAAGAAAATTTGTGTGCCTTTTATTTCTTATACTGAACTGTGTGTTTATGTGAATACATGCATATCTGAGAGCTGAATGTAGACAGCATTGTTTAACTAATACTGATTGAAATCCTAAAAATCAATTTCTAGGATTCAGTGTATCACTGTTAAAATGTAATATATAAACACACTCAAGTAAATTATGAAGATTTATCATGACTTGGAGCTCATTATACTTATTCAAATGTATTTATTCTGTAATATACTGTAGAGCGTCAAAGGATATATCAGCAGTATTATCTTTTCACACTGAGTCCATGCCCCAAAATGTCATGTTTAAATAGGATACATTTAATGTATGCTAAATTTATAATACCTGTTTATCTAGCTATATCAGTATATGTTTTTTCTACATAATATTTCCTGCATTCCAAATGACCAACATTAAGTTATGATGCATTTCCAAGATTGGCAAGGAAGCTGTTTATCACTTGTCTTTATATCAACTAAACCAAAATTACTGAGGCTAATTTGCAAACTGACAGCAAATGCTTTTTCATGTGAGATAACCTCATTTGTCAAAAGCATGAGCATTAGCAGTCTGGTCTTTACCTCAAGGGACTGATGTGACATCATTGAGTGAAAGACAAGCCTCACTAACATTACATCCAAAGAAAAATTGAGAACAATTATCGTACAAAATATCTACACAGTTCAGTAATTAATTATCTGCCAGGGAAAGCCAAAGTTACATCTCTGGCTCTCAAATGGACTACCCAGGTAACATAATAACAATAATAAAGCAAGCCTATTTTTTTATTTTTTAAATAACCCTGTATTTCCCGACAAAAAATGAAAGTGTTTTAAGGTAATGAAAATTTTATGAGATATTACCCTGCACTAGTAAGACTGATTTGTTTTCTTCAGAAACAATAATATATCTCATAGAAACAAGCTTCTGTGTAGCAATTATGGAAATTGAAAAAAGGCTACAGGGAACAGGTTGAATAGATAACAGAAAACACCATTATGTTCTACAGAGCTTATTTGCTATCTGCTGTGTAACCTGAACCTTTCTCCTTTAAATGGTTGCCACCATTGCTACACAGCAGCATATTTATTGAAACAATAGTAGTGTTTCTGAAGCAGCAGTTTTACCAGTGCTTTACCAGTGCAAATTATTTGATGTTACTGTTCCTTTAAAAAACCACCAAACCCCTTCTTAACATTATCTAATTATCTAATGTATCAGCCAGTGCAACTGATTCAGGGGGTTGATACCACAACTGTACAGCATTCCCTGTAAAAAAAACTTCTTCAAATATTAAGATGGAATCTTCTTTTAATGTTTTCATTTCTATTAACATTACTTTAAAAAATAGGGGCATTTAGCCACATCCAGAACTACCTTGGTTATGTTCCCATGTCCTCAAACTCACCCTCAATCTTCCTCAAACCCACTAACCCCTTTATGATAATATTTACTAATTCACAAACCCCGGATATAAAATGTGCAAGATTGAGATATAGTCAGACAGATGATGCTGAATAATTTACAACAAGATATCCAGAATATTCACCATAGATATGAATTGTATCCTAAAAACAAAATAATAAATAGGGGATGCCCAATTATAATTATATTATAATAGTCTCTGACTAAAATCTATCTGTATCCCATGATCTCAAACAAAGTTGAGCTTCTAAAAACAAAAATGTATTTAGCATAATAGAATAATCCCAGGTTGCTCCCATGGCTCATTATCCTTAAATATTGTAAGATGTTTACAGATATCTGTAAATATATTATTCTTTCTGGTATTTTTTTTCAGGTGCCCAGCTAAGCACTTTCCTATGAATATGGAATAGTTAAAAAGGTACAGTGTATGAACATATTTGCAGATAGACACAAAATTGCAAGTATGCCAGATAAATTAGGGTGGTAAAAATGTGCTCAGTTCAGAAAACAAATCATTCATCTCTTGGCATCCTCCACAGAGAAAATTAAAATGAGATTCAATATACTGTAAATTAAGATTATCTTTATTACATTTTTGGCACATGTAAGAAAGTTGGAAAAATAATATAAAACTAAAAAAAAAATGCAGCGAACAATTCAGTCACCCCTCAAGCCAACTGATAGAAAAATGGAATGTTATGTTCACATTTTTAAATTAAATAGCAGGAGTATAATAAGGGTTGTGTTGAGTCAAATGTATTCATTTTTGTATGGGGTACATAGAAAATCTCTTCATGGAGCAGGCACAAGAGAGGCAGTACACACATACTTTATTAAAAATTCAATATTTATATATAAATATATATATATATATATTTAGTATATTGTGCAGTATATAGTTCTTAAGCTCAGTAAGTGACAGCAGCACAGAGCATGTGCAGTGAATCAGCAGAAAAGAAGAAGAGGAGCTACTGGGACATTTTGGAGGCACAACTCTACCCTCTTCTCCTTTAAGCAAAGCAGTAATTGGGCATTTATTCCAATATATCTAGGCTGGACATCTAAAATAAAGTCATCCCTGGTCAGACCATTTCTACACTCATTAAGAATTCTAATAATGTATTTCATTATACATTTTTGCTTTTCCTAGGTGAAAACATTGAAATAATTGCCAGTTTTGATTATCACAGTGATTACTTGGCAGATGAAGCTGACCACCATTTCTCTATAAAAGTTAAATGCATTGTTTAGTTCAGCCTTTGACAGTGTTTAAAGTGAGCATAACATTCCCTTTATACAGGCTTTAAACTATAATAAGTAAATGAGTAATTTACCTTGGTGGCCATGTCTTGAAAAACAAGTTGCAAATGTGATGCTGTGTTTCCAGGTATTGGACACTGTACTCAAGAAACATAACTGTGCTCAGTCTATAAATAAGTCATTCATCTGTTGAAAGATTATAAAAAGAAATGAGCCAAATGATTCCTAAATGCAAGCAAACTCTGTGTCCTGCTGGAGTGTACCAGATGGCACTACTAATGCATTACATATTATTCTGAATTTTATTGTCATTTATTGTTTTGCCTGCCATTTGTTGTAGCTTTAATTTTCCTTCTAATTATGTGAGATATATATAAAAAAAAAAAAACATGTGAACTGATAAGCAACATTCCTGAAATTACTTCAGTGATCTAGGAGTCATTAGAAAATAGCAGGTTTATCATTTGCAAATTAAAATAGGCTTGTGTATAGTTAAGTACAGTTAAGTATATTGATACAGATAGAATATTGATGTCTTCCTCCCTACTAGTGATAATTATGGGGCCAAGAGAAGCCTATTTACTTTTAAATGCATCTTGATGACTACTATTGCTGTTCACCTGCGGCATCTCAGTATGGTTAAAGATATCAAGCAGCTTTACCCTGTCTGTGTTCTTTTTATTACTATGCTTGACTGTCAATTTCATCAAGCTACAGTTTACACTGCAGTGCAGTATAAAGATTCTAGTATCCAACATTACTGTATTTTACACCAAATTCATAATTAACTCACAGCACTCTTGTGAATTTCATGCTAGTGTGAAAGAGGAAATTGGATTAAGAATGGGAAATGCAGGTCAGCTTCTTAGATGAAATGCTTATTTCTGAAGGCAAGATGATATATGAATTCATTTGAAAAAGGCAATGAAAGTTTAATTATACCCAATGCTCATCCTAGAACACAGGATCCAAATTACTTTGCTTCCATTAATAACATTATGCGTAAAGGATGTTAGTGTAAATTTTAGGATAAAAATAATGCATAAGCTAGAACCAGATGTTTACAGCTCTGCATCTCATTTTAGAAAATATAACGACTGTATGTGGGGCTTTAAAAACCAAAACAACACAGAGAAAAGCTCTATTTCTTCATGTTTACATTTTTTTAAATATATGAATTGTATACAAACAGCAGTATTCAGAGTTCCAGAATTAGCTAAGCCAACCAAAAGTATAACATCAACCCATAGTTACAATAAAATATAAAACATACAGAGGAAAAATATTTATTAAGGACAATATATCAACTATAATGTTTCCCATTTAAATGTTGTGCGAATTTCCATTCAAACTGGTTGTTTTAAGCCCTTTAGGGTTTATAGACCTATGATAAGTAGTTTGTCTGTTATAAGATTATGCCCTTTAGATGATATCAAGCACAATTCAGATCAGTCAAATGTATATTTTTTAACGAGAAAATGTAAAATGTTGCTCTAGAAATTCTGTTTGACATAATTGCTAAAAAAAATAATAAAATTACTTAATGGCACTTAGTAAAGGTAATGGCTTGGTTAACGTGTTTATTTGGACAAAATGGCATGTTCTCTAATAATAGGCTGTCACCAGTTTAAGCTGGTTTTGTATAACTCACATTTTTATGCTGTCTCCCTTTGTCAGATCACTAGGGGCACTAGATAGCTACTGTGAATCATAAAACTATCTCCTCTTATTGGAAATGCCTTGTTTTTCTGTGTTAAATGGTTTCACTTGGGAAACTGTAAGTTCAGTTCCATCAAATTCAACATTTATAAAAAAAAATCCTACACTATCCTGAGGAAGGCAAACAGGAAATGGGTGAGTTGTCAAAAAGGTACAAGAACAGTCATTTTAAACTTGTTCATTGTTGTCATATGTTGTCATATGTGAATTTCCCATGTCTAAAACCAAATTATTTATTGGTTGATGGCTGCCTATTTCACTTAATTCCCTACTGTGCATTACCACATCCACAATTTGTCACATTTATGATTATCTGTACAACAGTGATGTGCTGAACACTATACAATCATTTACATTGGCAAGCAAGTGCAGTTATCTGCATTGCCTGCAGATCATTGGACAAAGGATGACAATAATTATAGTGACTGCTGTTGCTAAATTGTAGAAATTACATTCTGTAATTTCTGTAATTTAATAAAGACATGCTTAAAGGATTTCTAAAATCAGCATCTGTGTAGCAAATACTAAATAAATACGGGATATAGGGATTAGCCTATAATAATATATGTAATATAATGTAACATGTTTAACATATATGTAAGATTGCAGCTTGAAACTTAGATGAATTGTTTACAAAGTTTCTGAAATGGATTTCAGTGCAGAAGTCTGCTGGAGCAGCACCATTAACTGATGCGTTTTGAAAAAAAACATGTTTTCCCATGACAGTATCCCTTTGAAAAATACAAGAAAGGCAAGTGCATAGAGGTAGAGTAGACTGTAAGCTAGATATGGTACTTTATATTGCTATCACTGGAAATTATCCACTTTGTTTAGGATCACTATCACAAGTATCACTTTGCACAGACTAGGCCATCAACATGATATTCCTCTATAATTAGTGGTAACACTTTGGGGTAGATTTATCAAATTCACATGAAGGATTCAAAATTTGATTGAATTTTGCAAATGAGGCAACTTCGACCATTGATTTTAAAAATTTGACCGATTCGAATATTCAAATTTAATTGTATTCGAATATTCAAATATTCGATGGTCGAAGTACTGTACCCTTTAAAAAAAATTTAATAGGCCAGTTCGCCAGAACCTAATTGCTTTAAAACCCTAGGGGAAGCTCCCATAGGTGTTTTAAAGGGGTTGTTCACCTTTGAGTTAACTTTTAGTATAATGTAGAGAGTGATATTCTGAGCCAATTTGCTATTGGTTTTCATTTTTTATTGTTTGTAGTTTTATAGTTATTTAGCTTTTTATTCAGCAGTTCTCTAGTTTGCAGTGTCAGCAATTTGGTTTCTAGGGTACAAATTACCCTAGCAACCCTGCATTGATTTGAATAAGAGACAGGAATATGAATAGGAGATGGACTGAATAGAATGATAAGTAATAAAAAGTGACAATAACAATACATTTGTAGCCTTACAGAGCATTTGTTTTTAGATGGTGTCAGTGACCCCCATTTGAAAGCTGCAAAGAAACAGAAGAAAATTGCAAATCATTAAAAAACCATGAAAAATAAATAATGAAGACCAATTGAAAAGTTTCTTAGAATTGGCCCTTCTACAATATACTAAAAGTTAACTTGAAGGTGAACCACCCCTTTAAAGTTGTTTGTGATCGAATAAGAAAAATTCGATGGAAGGATTAAAATCGTTTGAATCGTTCAATTTGAACGTTTAATCAATCGATCGATCGAATTGTTTAATTGAACAATCAAATTTTTTTCTATTTGATTGTTCGAATATTCGAATAGCGGTAAAATCCTTCAAATTCGATATTTTAATTCGAAGGATTTTACTTCCCTAACTATTCACAATTTTTTTCAATTCGAAATTCGACCAATAGTAAATCTGCCCCATGTGATTATAAGAGCATATTGTCATTCTGACCTTTTATAATTTGACTATAATATATTTACCACCTGCATGAAATGCATTAAGTGCAGTTTTCTGCCAAACACATTTAGTTTATACTTCCCATATTTGAGTCCCTTAGAAAGAAAGAAAACTTTCTACCTAGAAATGTCAGGGATGGTAATCCTATGAACAAGTCATAACCATTGTTAGGGTTAGCACCTAGGTAGAAGTAAAACCAGGACTACAAGACAATAGTGATGGGCAAATTTATTCACAGCTAATCCCTGTGATTCGCTGCAGGCAAATAAATTCGTGAAACACCAGCGAAATTTCTCGTTTTGGACGCATGCATCTGTTTTTGGATGCGTGTGTCCATTTTTGGACGCATGCGCCCATGCCAGCGTTCAGTTTTGTTTTAACGCCAAAAACGGACGCAGACATCAAAAAACGGACGCGCGTGTCCACAACAAGACATGGCATTTCGGGAATTTTTGCCCTTTCACAAATTTCTCTAGAAATTTGAAGGAGCAAAATACCGCCGATTCGCCCATCACTACAAGACAATGTTCCTTTGAGCCTGAGAGAGTGATGTTTAGAGAGTTGCTCCCCAGTCAGTGTAAAGTTTTACTGCAGAAATTACAAGCTGCTTTGTTTTAAAAAATACATCTTTTTATTGTAAAAATATCCTTTAAATACTAAACAATTGAAAAAATGATCAGGGCTATGTTGCTCTGTCCATCAAAAAGTATTTTTAATGTATTGAAAAATGCACTGATTGAAAATTGCACTGACATACAAAAGAGAAATGTGGAATCTTACTGATAAAATCATTAGTTTCATGGCACATCAGAAAACCATAGTAAGAAAGAATATGCATCAGTTCATATCAGTTAATATCTGTTCATAAGCTTTCAGCCACATTTATATTACAAATCATGTGTCTCAGGAGTTAAGCCCATGTTGTGCAGATTCCAGGATATATATATATATATATATATATATATAAACATAGTAAAGGCTATGGCACACACTGACTAAGACAATGACCCGGGTGCAATTCATAAAAAAAGTATATATATCCAGGAATGATGCTGAAGCACACCGGGGTTTTTAAATTGATATCTTACTTTTATTAGATCGACGTTTCGGTCCTCACTGGGACCTTTATCAAGATATACAAACAAGTCAATACAGCAATTAAATACACTCACCCATTTGTGAACCAACACCAGAACCACTCCCACTAATTAAGTAGGTCAATTAACCCGTGATGTACCATGTACATAGCTAATAGAAATTCCGATAAGTCTGAAATGAAAAAACGGGAAACTGATTTGGATTTACACAGACTTTTTTTATCTGATTACTTTCGTTCAAAACGCATACCAAGAGGTTTTCGTATTAAAAATACACCTACTATAGGTCGACAGAATCCAGACTTCTGTAGAAAATGGACCGGGGAGCTTAATCGCTGTTCATTGGACCTCATGGTCTTGGTAATCGAGGAAGCCAGCATGGAACTGGTTAAAGTCAGGAAAGAACTTGCCACCATTGAAACAAATTACCAAACAACAATTAACGATGTAGCATTCATTGAATTTCAACATAAACTTAAGACCAATTTGGATACCTTCAGAAGTGAATTACTTCGCTTTAAACATGAGAAATTGCGAAAAGTTGAAGATGATTACCAACAACATAGAGTGTACCGCTGGTTGGCAGGAGGTAATACATTGAGGAATTGGCGTGATGGTAATCAAAGATGGCGCAAATATCGAGGCCGAGCAGTGAGCACCGTGGATAGCTCAGGAGACTCAGCAGGCGAGGATGAGATGATGTCATCATAAAGCGACGCTCCTCTAACGCAACAGGCTACTTGCAGTGCACAGACGGATAGTCA
>CM044446.1:69101892-69117681 GCA_024363595.1 Xenopus borealis | reverse complement strand
TATATGTTCTTTGGTGTTTGGGCACAAAACCTTCTCTTATCTATATGATATTAACAAGCTCTGTAGCCAATAGAACAGCCATGTTTATCCTATTGTAATATCCAAAGTTGTATGACCAATTTCTTACAAGCAGCAATAAGCTGAAACTGGAGGCTGTACAAGAACTGCTCTGGCAAAGCAAGATTTGAAAAATTTGATAGTGAACAAAAGTCATCTTGCTTCAATTACAAGCATAAACTATAATCACATTAGAAAATGGAGTATAAATGTGTGGGTGGGAGAATAAGGCAAGCAAATGTAGAGGTCCATTCTGCAGCTATCTGCTGGTATGAGGTCTTCTTAGAATAGATCACTTCCATGTGAAGCAGCATGGTACTCATTTAAAATGGACAAAGAATGTGGAAATTAATTTAAACTACAGAAATTGTTTTGAAGTAACATAATCATTGGAAAGTTATCAAGTGCCCAACTGCAATGTGAATTATTATATCAAAAGAAACTTTTTATTATAGCTGTTGGAAATTCAACACAGTCTGTTAATATTATACAATGAAATCATCTGACATTTTATCAGATTATAAGAACAGCTTATTGTGCTAAACACCTGAACAACATGACACTAATAGAGATGACCTGATGTACCACTTATTTATATTGTAATTGAGAAGTAGGAAACAACTATTGCATGACTTAAATAACATATTTGCAAATGTTGATGAACACAAATTTTAAAATATAGGAACAAAGAAAATTGTAATTGAGGCATGTGCAAACGTTTGGACACCCTTTCACTTGACTTGTCCAGTGATACAAATCATTGTGCTAGGCCTTTGATCCTTACAATGGCTCAGCTATGCAAACAGCATTTAGACAAGCCAGACGTATCTTGGACTATGCTATGGACTTATGAAGTAAAAATGCCCCACCAAAGTTTGTTTGTAGAAAAAAAATTATGCAGCTGGAAGAATGTACTCCATTATTTACAGGTCAATTTTGGCTGCCAGTGTGATACAGCCAGCCAAGAAGCTAAAGCTGAAAAAATTGCATGGATCCTAACTTAGACATCACTAAAAAATCTGTAGGTCTGTCTCAGAAAGTCCAGAATGGAATTAGAAGAGATGTGAAAGGAAGAGCGGACATACTCCAACAACAAGACACTGGATACAAAAGGCATTTACAATTTGCGATCTCTGTCAAATGATTGGTTGTTATAAATAGGGATGCACTGAATCCACTTTTTGGGATTTGGCCCTAAATCCTCCATGCAAGATTTGGCCATATACCAAACCAAATCCTATATGCATATGCAAATTAGGGTCAGGAAAGGAAAAGGTGACAAAAATGTTTTTCTACTTCATTGTTTTGTGACAAAAATTCACGTGGTTTCCCTTCCCACACCTAATTTACATATGCAAATTAGGTTCTGGATTCAGTACAGCCATGCACAAGGATTCGACTGAATCTGAATCCTGCTGAAAAAGGCCAAACCATGGACGAATACCAAACCGAATCATGGATTCAGTGCATACCTAATTATAAAAGAAAAGTGTGATTTACTAGGGTGTCAAACATTGCCATATTTTCTTTTTTCTCATGTTGTAAGGCTTGGGAAATAAAATGCACAGTGCATGAACATTTGCAAATATTTTATAGCTGTAGAAATACAGATGAAGCCACTTTGGTTTGTGTGTTTGACACAGAATAACTAAACTCAGATACCCCACTTTTGCCATTTAACACAGAAAATTGCATCACAGCATCCCATCTAATTAAAGTGTTCACCATTGTGAGCAATGGTGCTTTGGTATGCTAATGAAAAGGTTAAATGCATTAGCCAAGTTAAGATAACTTTAGATAACACAGTTTCTTCAATTAGTCCTGAGTCATGATGCATTTAACACATAAATCCAAGTAGCTTCATCTGTAAGTCGAATCAACTGGACTTGCTGTGTTTTTTCCTTTAAGATGTTTCACTAGTTATCCAACTACTGCAGAATTCAGAATAATTTTTAAAAAGGATCTTTTTTGGGAATGTATCCTCTGGAATGGTACTCCAATCAGCATAATTTGTTTATCATGATCTGCAAGGATCTCATGAAGCTAGGTGTTGATTGTATTAACATGATTGGAGCTTTCAGGTGTTTTTAAACATACCAGGGAGAGGTGCCAAAACAGCATTGTACTGTATGTGGCAGACAATAGACGTCGCAACCCCCCTGCCTCTAGGGTGAAATAGTTGCTGCCTCAGCAAGTTGCTGAGTTTAAAGCAGATAGGGATTTGGTGTTTATTAAAAATCCTTCTAAGTTTTTCCAATACACCAGCTACATATGGGAGGACCAAGTTCTTTCTCCTGTCCTGTTTTATGCCTTCACCAGTAGTCTTAGTGGCTGATTTTCTATTATTCCCCAAAAAATCCTCTAATTCCTTCGAAATTCAATAAGCATTTGACTATCTCTGTATTTGGATACTCTGTATTTCCAACCAAAGGGGCTAGGATGTTGGCTAGGTACTCTCCATGTTGTAGGTCACAGAGTTAATGCTGTTGACAACAAGTCTGAGAGGGGCCCCCTTCCTTGTGTATCTTAGGGAGTCCATATATACATGGAGGGGTTTCCCAAGGGTAGAGGCGATGATATATGGCCGATCAATAGCTTTGTCTTCCTTCAGCTGTCTATGACATTTTTCTTGTCTTTTTTCTTTGTGGCCCTCTACCATGGAATCCAAACATATACTGCAGGGTATGAACCCATGCTGTTGGTATCTGAGGCTGAAGCACAAGTGGTTTCTATAGTCTACCAGTTAACACATCACAGCTCCAATCATGCTTATACAATCAACACCTAATCATGATATTCTTGCAGATTATGATATACATAATATACAGATATACAGATAATAATAAACAGATATACTATGACCTGGATTATTAAGACTCTTCACAAACATATTGCAAATATGTTGTTTTAAACACACTGATTCCTGCAGTTATTCTTTGCTACGTCACTAAATTCACTAGATATGTAGTACAGGTATGGGATACATTATCAGTAAACCCATTATCCAAATAATCCAAACAAAACCGTATCTTGTACTTGATTCAAATTACAGAAAGATCCATTATCCGGAAAACCCCTGGTCCTGGCTATTCTAGATAACAGGTCCAAAACCTGAATTGTGCTTGATAAGTATATGGAGTAGTGTATACCAGTAACACTACATTCAATACAAAATTTATTCCAAACTACAGTTTTTTATCTTGAAATTATCCAGCATAAGGAAAGGTGATATAGCAAAAAAAAACAAGTTTGGAGCCTAAAATGTTTCTCAGAAGCAGCATTTTCTTATAAACATCAGGCACATTATTATGATGTCTAATAGCACCACCAAATACTTAAGTTATTTGAAAAACTTATTTAAGTTATTTAAGAAACATACTAGTGGCAAGATAGATTAATACAGAAATCTCCTCTAAATCGGACTAAAATAAATAAATAAACTAATCATTGAGGGTTCTTATCTTATAATGAGATATTTAAATTATTACTAAATAAAGTAAAAAAATAATTTATGAAGTATTTACCAACTGATTTTCCAGTTTTTGGAGTAACGCCATAGTATACTTTATAATACTTTATATATGGTAATAACAACTTGTTGCTAACAATGCATCAGCATAATATTTTTGTTTGACACTGCTGATCATACACAGAATGCTATTCTTTGACAATGAAGGTGGAATAGATAATAAGATGCATTTTTAAGTTAATTTAGATTTTGTTTATTCAGACACGCTAGCATTAGGCTGGATCTCATGGGGCTATTATTGCCTTCATGCAGTACACAGACAATTTCTGTCATTAATGTAAAATTATTAAAATGCGGATAAAGACTATGAAAGTAATGTTTCTCCTTTCAAGCAGGACAGTTTTAATGACAATTTGTAGAGAACTAACCACTTTGGAGCTTGTAAGGCAGATATATGTAAACATTATTTGCCCATTTTATGTTGCTAGCAATGGGTGTACAAAAGACAAAAATCTATTTGTGTAAAATATCTCATATATATTGTATATACATTGACAGAGCATCTTCAAGTTGCTCTTCATGGGCAATAGGATGATGCAAGGATTAGGAGCCAGATTAGCATGAAGGAAGGATGTGTCAAGGGTTAGGTAGGGGTGCTGTGGAGGTACAGTAGATGAGGGAAGGGTGCATCCTTGAGACAGGGACTGGCTGTGCCCAGGAACAGGATGATGAGGGTGTAGTCTGTCAGAGTAGAACAGGTGCAGAGTAGAACAGGTGCAGAGTGGAACAGGTGCAGAGTGGAATAGGATGGAGATGGCAAAGATCAGGACTGGACCAGGAAGGATGAAGAGGGTGATGAGTCAGGAGAGGAGCAGACTGGGTAGGAACAGGATGGAGCAGGAGTGGAACAGGAACAGACAGGACGGTGCGGGCGTTGATCAGGAGCAGGCCGAAAGGATGATGCAGGCGTAGATTGGGTCAGACTGGGGATTGAATGCAGAAGGACTGGAGCAGAACCCGGAGGGGAAGGCAAGCCAGGAAGAGAATAAGGTAAGGTAGGCAGTGAGGCTGAGCTGGAGCCATTAGCTAGGGGCGATGCCACAGTGCTAGTTTGGCCAACGCTCAGGCAAGGCATGAGAGAAGGATTGGCCTTAAATAGGGCAGAGTAAGCCCTAATTGGCTGACTGCAAACCAATTAGGCTGCTGCTGGCTAGGGCTGCAAAGACCAGGCAATAGACAGAGAGCAACCTTGCAGGCCCCTGGTTAAAATCCTAGCAGAGTCTGATAGGATGAAATAAAGTAAGACAATGCATTAAAAATCAAGACAACAACCGATTCTGAGATACAATAGCAATGATTGTGATAATGAGATAAGGAAACACACATAGTGATATACAACACTCTTCTCCAATTTTCTTCATGACAAGGGGACTCCTCAGTTTGACTCTTTGCCATGAGCTATGCCACTGAACCCCATTAATATATGCCTTAATGAAACCAGGAGATAGAGATGGCCACAGCATTTATTAAATAGATAGGGTATTGCCAGCTTAACCTGAGGCAATAATCTAAAGCCAGAATTTAACAAGAGATTGCAAATATACTCTGCTGCCAACATGAGAGAAGATCAGCAGCCCTGGTGCTGGACCTGCATCTGCAGTGTCTCAATGAAATGAAATCCAAGCAGGTTGCCCCCTAGCACAAGCATTAGTAGCATCTGCATCAATCAATCCACTGTGCAGTCACATGAGATAACTTCCTTTATCCCTCTTCTAAACTTAGCTGTACAGTACTCTGGCAGGGTCCTATAACTGCTGTGACAAATAAATTAAAATATAATATCATATGTGCATTGTTTTGATCCAGAGGAAAGCAAATAACCAGGGCAAAGCCAGTGACAATTATGCTTCAAAAGGGAAAAATTCCTTCCTCGCCCCAATGGCAATCGGAAACATTCCCTGGAGAAAGCATTTTACAACACAATCCAGACTCTTACAATTATACTGTATAAATATACAGAAACCACAAAGTACAGCACATTCAGAAAAAAATTCAAATAGATCCAAATAAATTATAGATAATATGTAAAGATAAAGAAGAAAACTCCTGACAGTTTGCAAAATATGCAAAATGGGGGAGGGTGGGTGGAATGTTTCTACCTGCTCAGATGATAAGGAAGAGAACTTCTTCTTCCTTTGACTCTGCCCCTGGGCGCGGCCATCTCCTGCTTTAATTCACTTCTTCTCACCTAACCACAGCTACATGTAATTCTGCCCATCTCTGATCTAGGCTGCTATAATTTGGCTGCTGGTCATTTGATCACGCAGCCCCTGTGCTTATAGTTCCAGGGCTTTCCTAATCCAGTAGCAGCTTATGTTAAGGCTGCTGCTATCTCTCTACATTGTGTAATTTTAATAGGGTAATTGCCTCAGGACTAATAGCAACCAATCAGATATTTAATTTAAAATAGATGAGCAGTAAATGTTGCTAGCTATTTGTCTGCTATGGTTTACTTGACCTTGAGCAAGCTTTGCAAATTTAAAACTTTTCCCTTAGGGCTTTTGCACACAGGTGTTTGTTAATGAGTTTGAGATGCAGGTTTGAGCACACCTAAATGCATTAGCTAATTGATTCCATTATTGTATTTTTTGATGCACTATGCTGAAATGTATAGCACTTGACACACATTCAGAAATTAATTGATTAGAGGGTTGCATGTGGAACTGACAAAAACACACTTATCCCTGTTTTTAAAAATGCATAAATGCATTTTTCAAACACATTAAAAAAATTCCCATTTGTGAGCTCTGAAGTATTCATCTTAGTTACCCCTGTCATTACTCATCTGCAGATAAAGATTAGATTAAATGTAGGACTATACATCTATTTATATGGCTATAGATTAGTGATGGGTGAATCTATCCATATTCGCTTTGCTGAAAAACCTGCGAATTTCTATCGAAATTTGTGAATTCGCGTATCGTCGCGCATCTTGTTTTTGGCGAATTATCGTGGGCATTTCACGAATTAATTCGCCAGTGGCGAATTGCGGGAATTCGCAGCGAGTTCGCGGCTGGCGAATAAATTCGCCCATCCCTACTATAGATAACATTAACTGTAGAAGAATCCAGTAAAAAAAAAATAGTGGACTGGCAAATGTATTCTCCATTCATAGAGCATTCCCCTAAATTTTGTCTGAAGAAAGTTAGTTTGTTTAAAGCTTAGTTTATTCACTAGCTAGGCTCCTCTTCCTGGGTCAAAGCTTGACCCCTATAGTTCCCAAGTGTTCAATCATACATAAACTGAGCACACATACTCAGCATCCATTTTTTTAGTTCCCTTACCTCAGCAGGCAGTAAGGATAAGCTACTCAGTTGAATAGGTCACTCCAGGAGTGATAGATAGGGTTATTTATTCAAGAAGCACAGGCTCCACCAAGGAGTGTTGAGTAGGATTATGATCACATGTACTAATTCCAGAAGTAGGGACTAGTGTTAGAGATAGGGTTTATAGAGACACCCTTAGAGCTCCACTTAGGGTAAACGTACATGTTACCAGTGCTTCCAAGTTCATATACTATGTAGTCATTAATTAAGATGAAACCTTTTATATATAAATGCTTGTGAGACCTGTCTCTTTTCAGCCATTTTTCTATTGCCAGAAATTTCCTCTAAGGTGTTTAATGGGCTTTATTTGTGGCAAAATTTGTGAATAGGCTCTTAATGGAAATTTCTCAAGAATGCATTTGCTTTAGGTGAGCACTGAAAGAGTGTTTTCAGGATTTTATATATGTAAAACTATGTGTGTGTGTGTTGCTTGATAAAAAAGTTTACCTCATCATCTATATGTCTTCATTGGTAGAATTATCCAGTGCAGTGACACTGTTTCCCAGAAGCTCTAGGGGATTCAGTGTCTGTTTTTTTCTGAATAACTGGCATTGCCCAAATTAATGGCTAGTACAGAGTCCCTCTAAGGGCTCTTCCTCTACTATTCCAATAACTCACATTTGGAACCATCCATCCCATTAAATTAACTTTTCCTCTGAAATTTGTTTTGATTATGGCTACTATTATTAATGTCAGACCGAGTTTGTCTAGGGATTGGTAATTGTCCCATGCTCCCTGTTTCTTGTAAGTTAATTAGCAGAGTGAAAAAAAAGTAATCTTTTTGTGACTGGGCTTATAACCAGTCCAACATCCAAAGAAGTAGATCAGGACTGACCATACTTTACTAATGTGAGGTCTACTTTTAGTGATGTTGTCCCAATAGGATCTACATCCATAAAATCATTGTTAGCATTCTGTTTCATGGGAAAATTATTACTTAAATATTGATTTAGGAGAAAATGTATATTGCTACATTTAACAAACAACTATTTCTTAAGTAACCTTAACATAATTAGTATCTAATAGTGATGGGCGAATTTGCGGCGAATTCCCGCGATTCGCCACTGGCGAATAAATTCGCGAATCGGCAGCGAAATTTCGCTTTGCGAAAATTCACCAGAAAAACGAGTCGCGCGTCGACGAAAACGACGCGCATCAAAAGCGTCCCGTGACTCGTTTCGCAAATTTTTCGGTTTATTTCAATTCAAAGTAGCCCAAAATTACTTTGAAATCCGAATTTTTAAAATTCAAGTTTTATTCAAATTATCACTCTGAACTTTAGTAAATGTGCCCCATAGTGCAAAATCACCACAGCAAATCATATCAAAACAAGTGAATATCAATATAAAGGCATTGCATCATAACATATCGTCAGGCAGTGTAGTCCCTTGTCTGCATACTTCATGTCAGCTGCACCCCATTCTGGATAATAGATAATTTACACACACACACACACATATATATATATATATATATATGTATATATATGTATGTATATATATATATATAAATATATATATATATATGGGTATTGAAAATGTTGAATTATAGAAAGGCCATCTCTCCAAATAATCAAATTTTTTTAAAATTATTTCCTTGTTCTCTAAAATTATAAAACAGTACCTTGTACTTGATCCAAATTAAGATCCATATTGGAAGATAAAGCAGCCTATTGGTATTATTTTTAGTAGATTTAAAGTATGAAGATTAAAATTATGGAAACATCCATCGAAAAGGCAAGGTTCTGGATGACAGGTCCCATACCTCTAGGTCTTTATCACTTTTAAAGAGAGCATGGACATTTTTTACCTATAGGGTTACTTTTTGACATCCAGAAACAGGATTTTTGTTTTTGCTTGTTCAATCCAGTATTCCAGTATTATATAGTATGTATAATGCAGTGTAGTCTAACTGGAATTCATTTCACATGAACGCTCTCTTGTTTTTCTCATGTCAAAGGTTCAAAAACCATTGAAAACTAATTATAGGATAGCTTTAGGAAATTGTATTAAATTGAATTGCATGCAGTTGGCTTTAAATAGGTAAAAACAGATAAAATCAAATCTCATATAGGCAATTCCATAAAAGGGCTCATGACTTCAGTAATGAGCAAATTTTATCAGTAGGCGTGGATATGTAATGATATTCCACACTTTGTCATCTGCATTTTTTCTTGCCACAAGAAAAATGCCCATTGACTTTAATGCATTCAGAGTGAGAAAAATTGCACACATGAAAATTTGTAATTTATAAAATAAATTTGCCTCCTATTGACTTCAATACATTTCTCACATTTTTGGCCGTTTCAGCTGCCTTGGTCTGGAAAAGTAATGCTCCCAACCGAAAGTACACCCATGTTTATAAATTAAATTTTTCCGTTTGAATAATTCACGTTTCATTACCAAGATAATGCTGTAGGTCTGTAGAATTTCATGTTTTTGTGTTTGAGCTACTTAAGAATTCAATGTCACTGTGCAAAGGTCTGACATAAAGGTCATAAAGGACTAGGCAGAGATAACACTCTATCTACAATACTGCAGAAAGTCAGGTGCATTAAGACAAATTCATGTTCAGCAATAAATGAGTTCTAAAATTAGAAATGCTGAGGGATATTTTTCCTTAACTATTATGCATTTGATTTAAAACTGATAGCTCTTGTCACTGGCCATAACAAAGCAATGTATGTAATTGGAATCTTGTCTTGTCATGTCATAGTACAGTGATAATTATAACAGAATATTCAAATGGGAAATGGGAAACATTCAGATAACAGAAAATAACTATTTATATCTTGGTCCTTACTTTAGCATGCACATAATTGAATCTAACATATTTTATATTGTAGCCAATCAAGCATAAAACATTGCAATGAAAGCTGTTGTACACATCTGAAACTATCGCTAGCAATGTAAAAAAATTATGCATTAGGGCATAAAGAAGAAAAATGAAGTCTGTGTGGTCCAATTCAACAGAATAAAACTTCCATTAAAACATCTGGTACAAAATGGCATTTTATTTCCCTATACCAGATGGTTGAAATCAATTATCAGTTCAAGCACGTGTAGTATAGTTTAACTGCGTTTTCCAGCAAATGTATTATTCTGACCAACCCCTCATGGTCAGCCCTTTAAATGAATTCCAGACCTTTACCTTGTATCATAATCTAAACAACTTATATTTGCAATTACATGTATACATGGAGAGGTATTTAATACAATTCACTGCACAATGCAGCTGTATAAAACAATTTAGCCAAAAATAAAAATGCTAAAGACGATGTCTGCACATCTGTGAACTATTAAACATTATACAAAAAAAGCAAGTGGCTCTGTGGCATATATCTAAAAGTAGACAAAACAGTATACAGTTTATAAATACACAATTGTATATAGAATGTATCAAAAATCAGTTGTCTCATTCAAATACAATTGTGTATTTATAAACTATATACTGTTTTGTCTACTTTTAGATATATGCCACTTGGCTAATGGATTTAAAGTTGGTAACAAAGGCCAATGAATTGTTCACACTCACTAACAAGGGATTGGACACTAATTGAATGATTTGAGAGGTGGAGCCATGTTTAGTAATAAAGTTGCTGTTTTGTTTGTATTATATTCACTTGAAAAAGGATCCATGTTGGTCCGAAACATGTTGTGACACAATAAAAAGTTTTTTGCAGCATAAGTCTGCTGATTGTGTGCTCCATCCTACTGCAATTTGAATCTACAGTACAGGTATGGGACCTGTTATCCAGAATGCTCAGGGCATGGGGTTTTCTGGATAATTAATCTTTCCATAATTTGGATGTTTATACCTTAAGTCTACCAGAAAATCATTTAAGCATTAAAAACACAATAGGCTGTTCTGCTTCCAGTAAGGGTTAATTATATTTCAGTCTGGATTAAGTACAAGGTACTGTTTTATTACTACAGAGAAAAAAGGAAATCGTTAAAAATGTGGATTATTTGATTATAATGAAGTCTATGGGAGGCAGTCTTTCCGTAATTCAGAGCTCTCTGGATAATGAGTTTCCGGATAACAGATCCCATATCTGTATTACAATTGGATTGTAATGAAAAATACAAACATTGTATTTTGGGTAGAAAATATGGTGGCTGTTTTTTATTTGTTCCTACCACTTAGTAGTAACAGTATATGAGACTTTTAGTTTATTAGTGATGACAATTTAGTCACCCCAAATATTGCTGAATAATCTCTTATACCATCAGTATTAATGTAGGATCTTTACTGCTTGTCTCAGCACTCAGCAGTAGAAAAAAATAAGCACTTCAATACTTGTAGATCTGCTGCTGATATCGTCTGGTAAGTGTAGATCGTTTCTAAATGACGCTACATATCACTAAGCTTCAACAAGCACCTTCACTTTGCTAACATTTTCTGAAGTTATAATCAATTACAATCTTCCTTTTCGCACAAGAATGAATTTGCGAAACGCCAGCGAAAATTCTCCAAAAAAAACGAGTCGCTGCGTCAAAACCGTGCCGCGATTCGTTTCGCAATTTTTTTTCGCCAATTCCCGAATTTCGCTGGAAATCCACAAATTTTTCGGCGAAGCGAAACTGGGTAGATTCGCCCATCACTAGTCATTTTCTAACTGCCGCTGCAATAATCAAACTATTTTGATCTGTATTTTCTTTTAACCAAGCTTCTTAAAACAAAGTGCAAAAAAGTGCAGAACCCACCATGTTTTTTTTCACCCAACACCAATCTCTATACTCCATGTTTGATTCTTGCAAAGTAAATCATTAGATTCACAGAGCACAGATAAACAGAAGTCCATGATGCAGGTGGGTTATCTGTGCACTGGTACTCTAAGGGGGAAATTCACTAAGCGGCGAACATTTGCTAGCGTTGCCTTCGCTAATGTTCGCAGCACTTTGCCAGGCGAATTATTGCCAGCGTTACACAAATTCACTAAAGTGCGAAGTTACGCTAAGGTCGGCGAATGGTAGCATAGTTGCGCTAGTGTTACTTCACCAGACAAAGCGCATTTACGCTAGCGATGCCTAATTTGCATACGGCGCAAATTTCAAAGTATAATAGAAGTATATGTTACAGCCACCACATTGCACTACACAAGCCCAGGAAACCTTTAATAAAAAAAATAAGTTGTCCTATTGCCCTACATGTGCCCCCTCTATAGTTGTGTTGCCATATGTTAGGAAATGAAGGGAGGAAGGAGGGTAACCACCCCCCAAAAAAATTAGCTCTTTTTCAGACTGTCACCCTAGAAAGGTAAAACACGCCAGCGTTTTTTTAGGACTTAGAAAAAGTCCTTAGAAAATTTCCATTTTTTTTTCAAACTCCTATCTATTGTATTGAACTTCGCCAGGTCTGACCTGGCGAAGTAACGTCTAGTGTAAGTGGTAACATTCAGGAAAATGGTCATCTTCGTGAATTTGCATAATTACAATCCTTCGTCAATGCGCAACTTCGCCTGGCGTAAGGGTTCGAAGTTGCGCTAGTCTATCTACTTCGCTAGTGAAAATTCGCCAGAGTCGACGTTAGTAAATTTCCGAAGTTACGAATTGACGTAACGCTGGCGAATTAACGCTAGCGATAGACAGTTCACGATTTAGTGAATTTCCCCCAAAATAGCTACCTCATGTGAACCAAACATGGAGGAGCTCTGAATACTCTGTTTTCTATGTGTAGCTCAAGGAATAACATAAATCATAAACGGTACAGCTTTCAGTTGTAGTTGCATTTACAAATAACATTTTAACCACTGCTTTTTTTAAATTAGTGTTTATTGGAAGTTTCTTAGAATTACATTTTTGTTTACTGGCATTATTTTATTTTTTTGGGCTAACATCACCTTTAGTACGACAAAGCTAATGTTGCAGTTCTTTGATAAAGTAGATCTGAAAATGAAAACTCTGTCTTATTTATTTTAATATGATATTTTGTATTTTATATTGAGTTAAACATCTTATTTTGTGCTACTGTGATCCTTTACTCTTGGCAATGAACTGTTTAATGTCATGTTACTGAACAAATTGGGTTGAAAAAAAGACAAAGTCCATCAAGTTCAACTACTCCAAATGAAAACCCAGCATCTATACACACACCCCACCATACTTTCCCAATAAATTATATATGCCCATATCTATACTAAGGGTCACATTTATTAAGGATAAAAGTGAAATTTGAATTTAAAAAATTTGAATTTTGAGTTATTTTTGTGTACTTTGGCTAGGGAATAGTCCAAATTTGTGCCACACAGAAGTCATTCTTCCTATTTAATTCACTACATAAATTTCCAAAGTTCCCATCACTAATAATCCTTATTTGGAATACAATATCACATCTTGCTTCAAGAAAAGCATTTAAAAAAAAAACAGTTAACGATAATATACAAGTTAATAACCACTTAGGGGCAGATAAATCAAGGGTTGAATTTTGAATTTAAAAAACTTTGAAATTTGAATTAAAAAAGAGCAACTTAAATTAAGTAAAAGTTTTTTTATGGATGAATAGTATGATAGGTTGGTCAAATAGGTCCATAATCGAATCAGAATCAGAATCGATTATAATTTTAGTACAATCGATTTAATTAGATTCAAAGTTCACCAGTTCACTCCAAATCGGTTCAAGGAGGTCCCCCATAGACTAAAACAGCAATTCGGTAGGTTTTAGATGGTGAATGGTCATATTTGAATTTTTAAAGAGACATTATAAAGAGTGCATGATAAATTTCAGAATTAAAATTTTTAAATATTTTTGTAAATTCAAATTGAATTTGGACTATCCCATAGTTGAAGTACACAAACATAACTCAAATTCATATTTTTTTCATTCAAATTTTCACTCGACCCTTGATAAATCTGCCCCTTAATCTACAGATAAATGCTATGCATATTATAAATAGTCCTGATAAAAATATGGAAAAAATCTACAAAAAGATAAAGGGCTTATTGAGTGGAACAAACATTGTCAAGCAGCAGATTCTGAACAGAAATGCACATAC
The DNA here is from genome assembly GCA_024363595.1 of Xenopus borealis. Classification (NCBI taxonomy): domain Eukaryota; kingdom Metazoa; phylum Chordata; class Amphibia; order Anura; family Pipidae; genus Xenopus; species Xenopus borealis. Next base: position 69,103,775 of record CM044446.1, on the reverse strand, counting down.
AGAGACATACACTTACTATATTCTCTCGAGAGTAGCTGGAGAACCTTCTGTCACCACTTCAGCTCTACAGGGAACAGTAATTGCAGAACATGCAGTTCTTTCCTCCAATTTACTGACAGAATGCCAATTTTAAACAAGGACTAATTTATCAATGGTTACAGTTCTAACTAGAATGTATTTGCTGTCATGGAACAATCTGGGACTAAGGTGTTCCAAAGAAGCCCTGCTTGTTTCTTTAAACAAAAGTTTTCCTTTAAACCAGGTAAGTATGTGCACACAAAGTCTGCAGTTAAGATATGAGAGGAAGTATTTCATGCAGAAACAGCAGTACAAACTCATAGGTGAGCGTGTTTCATTCTATTAGTTGGAAAAGATGAAAAGCTAGCAATTAGGCATTGATGGCATTCAGTGAGAGAGAATGTGCCAAAAGGAGCAGATTTTATCTTTAAGTTATGTACAAATGTTCATGATTAGTTTTATCACAACTTCATCTTTCTGTTTTGCTATTGAGTCTCTCCAAATCCTTCATTCAGTATTATTTTGCAGCTAAAACCATCAAAAAGAGTGTTTCACATGAATTGAATTTGTACAATTTCTTTTAATACAACTTGAAATGTTGTTGCTGTGAAATTCTAAAGTAGACCTTACAGTACTGTAATGATGGCCATGGGTAAATGCAAAACAAGAAATCTATTTTTTATATTATACTAGGTAACAGTATAGTGCTACCGTCAACATTGTGTTGGATGTTTCCATCTGACCATTTCACCTGTCATGGCCCTTAAACACTATATGCATCCATTTAAATCCGAAATACAAACACTTATGTTTGTAAGTGCTTTCTAAATATCAGTGAGGGGTCACTTTGCAGCTTGTGCCTATAGGTACATGATGCAAAGAGGGTAAAATTGCACTCCCTTTTCATACCTGTGCAAGCTGCATCCAATTTCATGGAATTTAGAAGCCAACACAAATGTTTCCAACTCTGATAATTGGCTTTCTCCTGATCGAGTTACATTCCATATAAATAGCAGGGAGACACACCAATTTGTTCTTTACTCTTGTTTATAAATGAATCATTTTGTCTTTAAAGGTTTATATTTCGATATTCATTTGTTCTAACAGCTACCTAAGATGTCTGCCACTTTGTAGTTTCAAAATAATTTTCTGAAATTCCTCCAGAAACTTTAACAACTTATACAGTTGGTGTAGTGTATAAATTGTTTATTTTTTTTGCATGTCCAAATAAGTAACCTACTTTACCTTATCAGGGCGTTTGTTTATATATATGTATATATATATGCCCTTTACTGCCTGCATATTGGAAAGTATATTTGCAACAACACTAAGAAATGGTATGTCTTCAATATAAAAATAGTCACAAGCTTTAAAATATTTCACATTCACTGATTTCTTTTTATTTATTTTTTCCCTGATGTTGCTCTGACTCCAAATCTACTCTTTGTGTCCTGTCATACACGAGTGATCCTCACAATGGGATTTATTATTTTACAAACTCAAAAGCTCAATCATGCCGAGCTTTGAATTAGTGTTTTACCACTCTGTTCTGAGACGCAATGACTGAAAGATATTACATAGTTGCAGCTTCTATCACAGGTTTTAGTTCTTCCTCTCTCTCTCATGCTTCCTTACTGAATCTAGAAAAGCTAAAACAACTCTGATATTTTCTGAATAATTTTTTTCCCTATAATTATTTTTCCTGTTTACCAAATTCCCATTGTTTTTGTATAGTAGATTCAAAGAAAATGTATTCCTTAGATGCTGGTGTTCTGCAGTATGTACATAACACTTTTATTTATGTATGTGGTTTTGAAAAATATATGAAAAGTATTAAGATGTTAGAGTCATTATGAAGGGCTAGG
>CM044446.1:69057665-69101882 GCA_024363595.1 Xenopus borealis | reverse complement strand
GGTAAGATGACTAGCCAAACCACTACAAGAAAAAAAAGAAAATGGTAAAGGATAAGGAAAAAATTAAACCTCACTGGGTTCACCTAGACAGTGCATCTGCATTGATATAAAAACTTGTTGCAGAACTATGTTTGACCTCAGTTGCTTACATGGGATTAATTTGATTTTCAGGCATTTGCATACATTCTCCAAAGTAGTGAAAGGAGGTCATAAAAATATGGGTCTGGTACAATAAGAAATCCATTACGTTGTCAGCCAGTGATATTTTCTTCATTTTGTAAAAATTGCCTTGCTTAAGTCATAGAAGGCAGCTCATGCTTGATAATAAAATACATTTTGATGCTTGTATTGAATATCACTACAACAGATAGGTCAACCTGAAAAATAAAAGGATTATGACAACATAATAATAAGCATAGAGAATCTATGTATAAATAAAGTACCAACATGATTGTATTTCTTATTTCATTTGTCTTATAATGAATGCAATATCAGAAAAGCAGTTTACTCTACTCTGATGATGGATCCAAGAGAACTACAGAGAAACAAAAAAACATTTGTATTAAATGTAGAAGTAATTATAAATCGAAACACTACACTCTTAGTCAACAAATAGTAGCAGTTTAATAATTCCGTAAGAATTCCGTATGTATTGATCATAAGCCTAGGCATCAGTGTCCCACATACTGTTTAATAGTAACCTGGTGTGCTCACACTTGAATCATTCATGACTGTGAATCATAATTTTATATACTAATATAGTTATTTATTTTGTAATATTGTATTGTTCAATTGACTTCATCTTTAATAGTACAACAAAGTGTCTAATATTCTACTTGAACTTACTTGAACCACAGGCCATATAACTTTAGATTCATCAAGCAAGAGAAATTAGAGGTCCAGAAAATAATGTTCTAATAATTGCATTTAGCAATCAGCAAGATGTTTGTGCCAAGTTAAATAAATGATATATCCACCAACTTGGAGGATTTACTTAGAGTATTCTGCAGATAATTCAAGTGTAGCCAAGCCACAAACAGTCTGGAATATTGTAGGCCTTAATCTTACTGATCTTCAAAGTTACGCCATTAATGTGGCATGAGATTGTTCAATGTTCATAGGCTGCTGGTTCTTGTGAGTGTTGTATTGCTGTAATATTAATTAGAGTTAGTTAATATTAGTTAATAATAATTAGAGTTAGTTGCCCTAGCTTTGTTTTCTCAGGTGTTTTCACTCAGAAAAGGTATAAGTTAGAGGCTGCATGGCCAGTGTGCAAACTGTAAAGTTAGTGTTGCACGTGAGCTGTGTTGGATTTGAAGTAAACCTTCTGGCCTTAAAGTGTTTATGTTGTCAGGAACAATAAATAGTTATAAGGACAGATGTATGTTTGGAAAGTGGGGGAGGTGCTTTGTTGTACACTGTGATTCATCCAACATGAGTAAAACCACATAGCTACAACAAGCAAGGAAAAGTTGTGCTCACCACAAATTTTTAAAACCATTAGGTGGGGGTGCAATGAGGCTGTGACCACAAAATACATATAGACAAATACAAGAGGTCCTCTGAATTCAACCCATTATCAATATATTTAAGACACTGAGACATTTTGTGCATACAGCTACTAAAAAATTACTTACCCTTTAAACAACAGGGATTGTTTGTCCATATATTGCAATATATTTAAGCTGGCCAACTACGTCAAAGTCATCCCATATCTGGCCAGCCCTCATCTGATTCATTAAGAATTCTATTGCTTCATTATACATTTTACAAAGGGACTAAGTTTTACCTGCAACTTACTTGCTGCTTTCAAAGTAAAACTCCCAAACTTGGTTGCCCTTTTATTATTTTAAGATGTTTTGCAAATTGTAATCAAATTTGGACTATTCTCTAGTCAAAGTACACAAAAATAACTCAAAAATTAAAAATTTTTATTTCAAAATTTTCCCTTCAACCCTTAATAATTCTGCCCCTAGTGTAGTAGTAGATAGCATTACCAACAAACCAGAGGTAATGTCACAATCTCAGACATGTTTTTAAGAAAAGAGCAACATGGAAGTTTTTTCTATTGAAATATCAGTTGTAGCCTAGAGGAAACCCTCTAACCATGTAGGGCATGTGTGTAGCAGTGAAAAATGCATGTGATGTTGACTCAAAGCAATTGCAAGGTGTGACTACTATAGTTTGCTACAAAAATGGCACGCAGAAATGTTTTTCTTCCATGGACAAAACCATTTTGACAGATTCGCTCATCACTATTAGGCACTTGTCCCCTATGTTTAATAGCCCAAAAACTTTTGGTTTTTTGCTCAATAGTGATTGGTTCATTTATTGACTACACCACCAGGGATGTAGTTCTAGGGATGTGTGTTCATTCCCTACCATAAAGAGAAATACAGGGTGTGCACTGAATATACCATCAAAATAATGTAAGGTAGTGAAGAATTTGTTCTGAAAGTCAAAAGAAACAAGCAAAATAGAAAAGAGCTCAATCATTGCTGAAGCAGACTAAATCAAAGGACAGTTTTTTTTTGTAATTAGTTGTAATTATTATTATTTTTTTTTTTTTTAAACTGTAGAAATCAAGGGAAAATAATAGCTTCAGGGAAATTAGATCATTTCCATGAGAGAAAATGTTAAATAATGAGTTAGCAAGGAATTCTAACATTTATCTTATGGATAAGATGGAGTCAAAGAGATGTAAAGATACTTTTTTAATGCAGTGCCTAAGAACACTTGTTTTTGTAAAAACTTTGAAGTATAATGGTTAGACAGAATAACAGAATCCAGCAAAGATATACTTTGGGAATACCAATTTCCAGCATTGTTTATATTCACTTTAGATTAAATATTTACATTGCTTTTAGATGGAAAATTCATCTGACATATTCAGCATGACACAAACTATGTAAGCCAAGAGCGATCAAATCTTGATCGCATTAGATATTCTATTTTCTGTGATCAGACAGTTCAGTGCTAAGTACAACTACTCAATTCCCATCCATACAGTGTCATGATGGGTCATTGCTGTGGACTACATTTTGAAACGTTCCAATAAGAATGGTAATTGCTGTTGTTGGTTGTTTAGCTATAACAAGACAATAATTAAAATAACTATAATATCCCTTCATCATTTAGTATTGTATTTATTCAGCTTACTGTACTTCAATTTCAACTGAGTTGTGGCAGGACAAAAGTTAAAGCTTCAGTTTGGTCAAGGGCTGCTTTATAGTTTTCATGAAAAAGTAATGTACCTGTAATCCAGCCATTTAAATTCTATTTGCTGAAAGAATTCCATAATTAAGAAAAAAACAGGTTTCCAGCTTTAGCATGACAGTTAAAGAAGGATCAAGGTATCTTACTCTTTACTCTCACCATCTCAATCAAACCTACTGATTCGAATATTCACCACCTATAACCTGCCAAATTAATTTACAAGTAGTGATGGGCGAATCTATCCCGTTTCGCTTTGCCGAAAAATTTGCGAATTTCCAGCAAAATTAGCAAATTTGGGAAAAATTCACGATTGATGCGCGTTGCGTTGTTTCCGACGCATGTCGCGTCATTTTCGGCGTGCAACTCATTTTTTTTTGACACCAGCAAATTTTCGGCAGGGGAACTTTCACTGGCGTTCCGCAAATTCATTCACGCCTGGCGAATTCATTCGCCCATCACTATTTACAAGTCAATGGCAGAAGTCCATTGACCCAGTTGAAGATGTTAATGGACTCCCTGACATTCAAGTTTTTTTTGGAGGAAAGTTCAGTTTGAGTTGTGTTCATATTTGATTTAAATATGAAACAAATTGTTGGGTCATTCCCATTGGGTCAAATTTTAGACGTTCACATTTTTTCATAAATAACCTCCCTTTCAAGTTTTGAGTGCATTCAAATTCATTAGAGTAAAAAACAATTCACATCAATTCAAAATGTAACCCTTGATAAATAACCCCAGATGACATCAGACTAGTAAATAAGTCAAATAACAGGCCAAAGGTCAGGACATACAGCAAGTATTTTAAACTAAGAGACAGGCTAAAGTCCATATCCGTACAACAAGCAGTTCAAAAGCATCTTGAGCAGGATCAGGCAAAACTGAAGCCAGTTTGGGCAGGTAGGGAAAGGGAATGCAGCATTGATAAAATGTGCCCTGCTCGTATTTGCCAATGTCATGCTATGCACAGCTGAGTGCTCCACACAGCTAGGACCCAAAGGGTAATGGAACAACCCAGAGTCTGGCACAATGGACATCAAGTGATAGTCTCCTTGTGCACATTACACTCTTGGTGAGATTAAGACACCCTTTACAGTCCAACCTATAGTCAGGGACCCCATAGCTCAAAACAAGGTTAGAGGTAATGGAAAACATTGGCATAAAAGTCATTCAACAGTAGTTCAGATAATATAAAGAATTATTCATGATAAGTCATCATAATAACTCTAACAACAATTTTTTAATTAAATTCAGGCTGGACTTTCAGATATATCTAGTATGAGGACAGAAAATAGGCGTTCTTCTCCCATCCATTGCCCCAAGCATGCAAAGAGAGCCAGTTTCACAGTATGGAAACAACTGGTGACGCATAATTACAATGGATGTCTTAGAGCCCATGTTCAACTCAAATAAAACAGGATCTTAGGGTGTGGAGTATTGTTTTATTCTTCAAATTAAGGAGTAAAAATTTTTAAAAAATCCTTTTTTTTGTTACTGGTTCTGCTCTGAAATACTGTGTGACAGATTAAAAGTACACTGCTTATTATGTAAGATTACGACCTTGCCACCTGAGAATGAATTTCCTAGGAAAGAGTTCAAGGTTGGGTACATTTTGTAAATAATAACTTTGGTAAAGGCATATTATAAAGGCATAATATTAATTTTATTTAACTGAAAAAATAATCCATTATGTATCAACAAATATTTTTTAAAGATAAGAGAATAAAAATAAGCATGTAAATGTCCAATCAATAAAAAAATATTGGCAACAAAAATATCAAAGGAATTGTCACAAGCCATGTCATGCAAAAAAAGTATTTTATTTTTACAGTGATAGAGTGGAGAGCTTTCAAACTACAGGTACAGGTAACAGCATGAATCAAGGAAACACTTAATTAAATGGGCGATGCTGTGTCTGTAACAGTAACTGTGCTTTTACACCGGTGAATGTGTTAATAAAGCAGTGCAAAAGTCCATAACTGTTCCCCGGGTGGGCTATCATTTACATTGTTTGTATTGCAAATATTTCACTCGCCCATATAAAAGTGTATTCCTGAAAAGTGTATTTTTTGTACTTGTAATATTGGTGTGTAGGCAACCATCTCTGGTCATTTTGCCTGATCCTGGTCTTTCAGAAAGAACCATCACTTCATGATGGAACTGCTATCAGACTGGCTGTTGTTTCTCATACTCAATGTAACTGGAGGAGTCACAGTGAGACTTGGATTTTTACATTGAGTGCTATTTACATATTTACCAATGAGCTATAATCTTGTGCCAGGGAGCTGTTATCTGGTTACCTTCCCATTGCTCCCTTGTTAGGCTGCTAGGAAGGAAAGAGAGGTGGTTGATATCACTCCAACATGAAGTGCAGCAGTAAAGAGTGACTTAAGTTTATCGTGTCACATGACTGGGGTAACTGGGAAACTGACACTGGGAAATATGTCTAGCCCAGTGTCAAATTTCAAAATTAAATATAAAATATCTGCTGTTTTGTAAAACAGATTTCAGTGCAGAATTCTGCTGGATCAGCACTATTAACTGATGGGTTTTGAAAAACATGTTTTCCAGCAACAGTATCCCTTAAAGGTATATGTGAGGGGTGATTGAGGGGTATTCTGTAGTTAGCTGACTACAAATATCATTTGGTGTTATTTATTTGTCAGCAAACTCAGTTTCATGGAAACACTTAAGTGAAACATACTGAGGGTGCAATATAAAAAAGGGTTTAAGACACATAAACGGTTAGAAATTACCCTTTAGCCAGTGGCACTGTCAAACAGGACCAGATCCCACCACAGAATAAAATGCTCACCTTTCACTGCCTTGTCTCCGCCACCCCTCCCATGGCTCACTTACTTATATGTTGCATTGAGTGCTGAAGAGACTTATATGTTGCATTGAGGGCTGAAGAGGAGGAACTATACAGCAGACCTAACAACACTGTCAGTGATTGGACTGCTGTATGGTAGTTACACTAATGCTTTCTCTACTGTGTAACACTCTGTGGCATATACACAATATAAAATCAAGGGCACAGGAGCCCTTAACATTTTAGGATAAAATATCCGAATATATGTATTTATATACCGTATTTGAAAAGCACAAAGTAAAATGTTTACTGTGTTACGTGTATTGCACTAGTTATGAGAACTATTTGTGATGTCTGGCTGCAACCAATACAGAATGAATCTATTATACACCCCTGCTGAACAGAAAACTCCTTCAAAGTCATACCACTTTAATCCCATAAATATAGCATTTAACATGATTATTACTTTGTGTGGAAAGATTTGGAGAAAAACATTACCGCGTCCTGGACACTATTATGTAAATGGGCCACCTTTTAATGTGAATACATTTCAACAACTCCAGATCTTGGAAATTGAAAAGTTATTTGTATTCTCTCTCAGCAAGTCATTATGTCTGAGCTGCTCCAGCCAAATATGCAGCAGTTTGTTTTAAAACTCTAGGGGAAAAGTAAATATAATTGGGGTGAACTAGTATAGAAGATGGTAGTTGATGCTGAATGTTCGGTAATTGCTAGTATAAATATAAAATAAGTAAACAGATATCTACACTTTTTACATAGTTCCTTCTCCTTGAATTGTATATAGGTGATAATGTTTGAGTATATAACTGATTATGTATTCCCTCCATGCCTATGCACATGCAGGAGAGGGAAAACAGTCATAATGCTTTTCAAATATCTTTGAATTTAAATGTTCACCTACATGCAGGGCTGAAAATATATGCAATGGAATATTCATGCAAATGGGATAGAAAAAGAGAACTTATAATGCGGTAAATTGCAGCGAATTTCCGCATTTTGTGGAAGGCGAATGAATTGGCGTAACGCCTGTGAAAATATTTGATGCCGGCAACCATTTTGCCGCTGGCATCCATTTTGATGGCAGCAACCATTGTGGCGCCCATTGACTAAAGTGTGGTAAAATGCAGTAAATTTCCATAGGCGGCAAAATGGTAGCCCGCGTTTCACAAATTTTTCGCAGTTTTGCAAATTTCTAGGGATATTTGCAAAAAGTTCCCAAAACAAGACAAATTCACACATCACTAAACATGAGCTTTTGCCATGTTATTCAATAACTACAATTAAAGAAACGGAATCATGAGCTTCTATTAAATAATGTACAATAGCAGCCTTCAATGCACATTATGCCAGCTGTTTAGCAGGTCAACAGACAGAAAGAAATTCTTAAAACCCAGGAATCTTAAAAAACGTCGAAATTCGACCATCAAATTTTTTGGGGGGGCCATTTTCAATAGAAAACTTATCAAATAGGTCCGTTTTCAATTGAATTTAAATTATTCAAATCCTGGAATGCATTGTTCGATTTGAACAATTTAAACAAAAGAAGCCTTTAATTTCTAAGGACAGGTTCTAGGAGGTCCCCCATAGGCTCAAATTTGGTAGGTTTAAGCTGGTGAAGTGTCAAATTCAAAGGATTTTAAAGACAAAAACAAAAAAAGCTTTCATTTTGAATCGAATTTTGAGCTCTTCGATAGTCGAAGTAGCCCAAAATGACTTTGAAATTTTATTCACTTAGACCCTTATGTCCCCCTAAATCTATTTTGTGGAACTAGAATTGCCTGTTGAAATATCTAAAATAAGAGACGTTTTTACATATATGGCATATATATATATGGCATATATATATATATATATATATATATATATATATATATATATATGCATACAGTGGAATTTACTCCAAATATAAATAGACAATGTTCCAAACAGTGGTTTCCGTAATACAAAATGGTTTGTCTTAAAAGGTTACCTTTATATTCATTCTTTAACAAATGATCCAAAAAGCTCTTGCTAGACTGTTATAAATGACTGTTGAGAGGAAGGGACATGTGTTAATCATGCCTGTGTCTACAAATGGTGCTTCCAATATGTTAGCTGCTAGCAGTCAAATTATCTGCTATCAATCCATTCTGGTATCAATATTGCTATCCTAGTCATTTTGTGGTACTGTGTAAGCTCATCCTTCTTATCCTGAACTTGTGAAAATCTAATTTCCAAGAATTCCTCTGGGTAACCCCTCTGTCTGAATCTTTCAATCATCTCTGTAGGTCTAGCTGCACTCGTATCCACATAATATGTTATCATTTCTATTCTTCTAAACTGTGTACATGGAAGATAACACTTTAAAAGAGATGGATGGAAAGTAGAAAGTGTAAAGGATAATCTTATCAGTATCATTTCTGTAGGTCTGTGATTTTCAAATAATCAATTGTGTTAAGATGTGTTAAGATAAACCTCCAAGTTCCTCCATGACTTTCATCAATTGGTGCCCCTATCCTAAAGAAGCAATAGGCAAGTGTAAATATGCTGAGAAATGTATAAATACTGGCTCCTTAGTAAGCCATTTATAATAATCATTAAAATCGTTAGATTCAAACGAATTTCACAAAACAATTAACTTTCAAAAACACTCCTTAAAGGTAGCAATAAAATAGCAATTTCGCAGGTTTAAGGTGGCAAAGGGTCGAATTTGAATTTCTTAAAGAGACAGTACTTCGATTTTCAAATGGTCGAATTTTTTAATTCTTATCTAATTTTTTATAATTTTGGTACCCAACATTTTTTATTTCATATTTTCTCTTTGACCCTTAGTAAATCTGCCCAAGTAGATCCAAGTAGAGCATTTTAGGAAATCAGTATTTTCTGTTTGTTACAAGAATTATTTTATAATAGTGAAATCTAATTTATGTGTAAAAAACATGCAAGCTTACCACTTCTTAAAACATTTGACCTATGAGTTGTTTGACATAGGTTCTTTTTAAATAGAGGCAACCACTCAATGATTAATTTATGTCCTTTAAGGTATTGTACCAGTTTTTTGCACTTTGCACTTTGCAGAAATGCTGCAGGTCTCTGCAAGTCAAAGAGACCTGTGGCTACCCACACAGCTATCCCAGCATATACATGTTGCCTGTATAAAGCAGTGCTGTATTTGTGAGGGGCAGGAAGGGGTGGCACATAGGGAACTCCTCTCCTGCCTCCTACCATGCATACCAAGGGGTAAATTTACTAAGGGTCGTAGTGAAAATTGGAATGATGAAAATTCGAATTTCAAAGTAATTTTTGGGTATTTTGACTATCGAAGAGGCAAAATTTTGATTAGAATTGAAATTTTTTTTATTTGAATCTTAAAATTTGACCATTCGAAAGAAATCTGTGTACTGTGTCTTTAAAAAATTCTAATTCGACCCTTTGCCACCTTAAACCTGCTGAATTGTATTTTAGCCTATGGGGGACCTCCTACAACCTTTAAGGAGTGTTTTTTAAAAATTTTGAAAATCAAATTTTTGGGGGAAAATCATTCAAATCGAATGATTCAATCGAACATTTCGAACAATTTTTATTCAATTAAAAACAGACCTATTCGATCAAAAATTGTCCATTTTCGATCAAAAAACCCCTTTGAAAAATTTAGATGGTCGAATTTCGATGTTTTATCAATTAGAAATTTCGACCTTTAGTAAATGTGCCCCCAAGTATTACATCATTCAGGCATGCAAGTGAGCAGCAGAGGATGTTGCTGCAATGGGGACCTGTCTTTACTACCTGCAGTATGGCCAGCATATGCTTTTTAATGTTACAGGCCTTCTTCGTGCTGATTGTTTTAACCTGGTGCTAGGTGCAGACCACAGCCAGATGGGGAAGGATTGTGTTCTAAGGGATTAGATTTCCCCTGGTTTGGTAAACTAAACCCTAAAAATGAATATGGCTAAAAATGCCATGTTTTGTATACTGAACTTATTGCACCAGCCTAAAGTTTCAGCTTCTCAATAACAGCAACGAATCAGGATTCCAAAATTGTCAAAGGGGGTCACAATCTTGGAAAGTGTCTGTGACACTCACATGCTCAGTGGGCTATGAGCAGCCGATGAGAAGCTAAGCTTAGAGGTTGTCACAAATTATCAAGCAGAAAATGAGGTTGGCCTGTAATATAAGTTGATGCTACAGGGCTGATTATTAAATTCTGATGCTAATTGAACTGGTTTCTGTGCTGCCGTGTATTAATTACTAATCAGTAATTACTTTATATTGTGACAAATCTATTCTATGTATACAGTATATTGTGAGTGGGTCCCTAAGCTTAGTAAGTGACAGCAGCACAGAGCATGTGCAGTGAATCAGCAGAAAAGAAGATGGGGAGCTACTGGGGCATCTTTGGAGACACAGATCTTTACTGCTAAAGGCCTGTGGTTGCCTTGGGCTGGTACTTAAGCACAAAACATAATATACAACTTTCCTAGCCTACTTCTTTAGTTAAGGTTTAGTTCCCCTTTAAATGGCCTATTATATCTTTATACTTGTATAAAATACAAGAAAGGGACTTCCAAAAGATTTTATATCATTTTAATGATTTTTGTACAACATGTACAATGCTACATAGTTAATTTGGGTTGATAAAAGTGTGAAGTTTGGGTCAATTTAGTCTCTCATCTTCAGTGCACACCCCTACCACAGAACTAATAGCAAATGCAAATAGGAAAAGTTTCTATCAAAACATGTTTATTCCAACAACATGTTTCAGGCTGAAAGCCCTTTATCAAGTATAGTATACAAATAACATAGTGCAAGTATAAATAGTGAAACCAGGAAATGATGTCACCTCTAGTGATGGGCGAATTTATTCGCCTAGGTCGAATTCGCGGCGAATTCCCGCGATTCGTCGCTGGCAAATAAATTCGCGAATCACCAGCGAAATTTTGCTTGGCGAAAATTCGCCGAAAAACGAGTCGCGCGTCAGTCGCGCGTCGTTTTTGACGCGACGCGCCAAAAACGGCGCAACGCGCGCCGAAAATGCCGCGACGCGTCAAAGTTGACGCGACATGCGACAAAATCTTCCCGCGACTCGTTTCGCAAATTTTTCGCCGATTCGAGAATTTCTCTAGAAATTCGCGAATCTCTAGGCGAAGCGAATCGCGGGAGATTCGCCCATCACTAGTCACCTCCTCTTTGGTGTAGCAATTAACAAATTAGAATATGAGTCCATGCATAGAGTATCTTCACAAGTGAGTCCACAGTGTACATCTTGTGTTACAGTCCATCATCCAATCCAGAAACAGGCCTACCACATGAACTTGAAATACAAGTATACAATAAACAATGGAAGGAAACAAAAAGGCCAATTTCTTACCATAATCTTGTCTGGTACTGAACGTATAGTTCAAAATAATTCTTGCTTGTGTATTTGGTCCCAAAATATAACTTTATCTGTACGGAAAAAGGTAAATAGTTAGTACTGTAACTCATTTGAAAGAAATCAACCAAAAAAATGGAACACTTCAACTATCATTTAAACCTTTTGGTTGTAATGTATCTAACTTTTTTTATCCAAAATGCTTCCCTTTGTAGCCAGTGCTTCAGTATGTCACCTACTCTTATGAGTGGTGGCACAATCGCAAGTACTGTCCACTTAATGTGATACTGACACTAAGGGGCAAATTTACAAAATTCACTTGAAGGATTCGAAGTTCGATCGAATGTGATCGAATATCAATCATACTATTTTTTCGGATATTCGAATATGCAAATTTGGCCTCTTCGATCATCGAATACCGAATTATCAAATAGATCGAGTGATCGGATATTCGATAATTCGATGATCGAAGGATTTAAAATTTTAAGCATAAATAATTTGTATAGTGCTTCAAGCTCCAAATTGTAAATTTTTGAGGGTTTAACTTACCCAATTAATTGGGGGATCCAGGTGCTCACACCATAAGCCTTCAGCTCAGGAAGGCATTGTGACAAAATATCAGTAACATCCCAAATGCCTTACGCATTTCGTGCCTTTTGTGCCTATGATTAAGTGCCCAAAAGGCACGAAACGCGTAAGGCATTTGGGATGTTGCTGTTCTAAATAAATAAATTTTTTAACTACATCGTGGAGAGTGATCCAGTTTGTGCCAACCTTTTTCAATTGATATTTTTTAAATTTTAAGTGGCTTGAGAAAAGACCAATGGTGGTCTGAAACGTTGCCAGTGTACTGGGTCGGAGCCCGTGTCTCAATAAAGGCATTTTACATAACTAATCCTTGATTGGTGCTGTCTGCAAAATGCAAAGATTGATTCTATACGGATTGGAGGTGGAAGCCGTGGACGTGCACCAAGTTTGGACAATTAAGAAGGTTATGGGTGCTGAAAAAAACTTTCATAAAATCCTTTCTAATGCCTACTTCACCAGATTGAACCTAACGAATACCAATAGAAGCCTATGGGAGCCCCCCATAGGCTTCTTTTGCTAAGTCCTGCCGAATACGATCGAACGCCTCGATCGTTTGAATCATACAAATTTTTTGGAGGCTCGAAGGCAAAAATACGATTTCGGTATTTGATCGTACGATTTCATCAAGAAATCGAATATCTAGCAAAAAGATAGCCTAAAACTATTCAATAAGCATTTGATCAATTGAGTCAAATGCTTATCGAATTTCGAATAGATTTGTTTGCAATCTGACTGTCCCTTCTCAACCTGTCAGTTAGAGTTTATAATGCTAACAGACTATTGCTGCACAAATATGGCAGACCCCTCACAGAGGAACACTGGAGATCAGAAAGGTAATGCAAAAGCATCAGGCAAATAATTTAATGGCGAAATTATAAATGGAATTCAAAGACAATGTTAAAATAGATATTAAAAAGTTATTTAACAGTGTCAGTATCTCTTTAACTTGAGAAATATTGTGATTTGTTGCATTAACTGTGTCTGTAGATTTTGGGTTGATAAAAAATTAAAGTTCATTAAATTGAAGCATTCCAAATGTCACCCAGACCATGTACAGTATTATATCTATATGTAGATACAGTTATAGGATCTATCATACAGAGTTTTCAGACCTTTATGTAATTTAGATCACCAAGTCTGATAAAAAAACATTCAAACCATTCACCAAAAGCAATTTAAATCACAAAATAGTGATACATAAGTTCATATTATACACATGGCAGCATCTCACCCCTGTCTCCAAACCTCATGTAAGCCACTAACTCCTGACCCGTTTCAACCCATTGGTTGCTTCATCAGAGGAGGTCAAATCTGAATAATAATGAATCTGAATAATCTGTCTTTAGATAATGTATCTCATACCTGTAATAGATGGCTAGACAGATAGATAGGTGATAGAATATATAAAAAGATTGTAATGCAATTATTATAATGGCACTACATAAATATAAATACATTTACAATCACATTTAAGAGCTTCTGAAGATATTGCTTTTCTAATAAGAATATACAGTAAAGTATATACTCTCAAAGAATGTGCATGCATGCGCTATGCTACTACTAATCCCTTGTGAGAAGACTTTGATTAGCAACAATGTGGAAACATCAATAGCAACACATAGCATGGGCTGTCTATTGGCTGATTAATGAGTTCATCATCTTGAACAAGCTTGGAATTTTTGGCCAGAAACTAAACTGCAAACAATTAATGTCAATTTACATTTTAAATGGCACAGCTCCACCTTTGAGGCACTGAAGCTAATTTAACGGAGTAAACATATTTTATTATTAACTGGTTTAAATGTTCTTCATGTAAATGTTTATAGTACTGTAAACAGTAAAGATAGAGTGAGTTAAGTTCACCAGTCAATATAGTAGTTTATTGTTATTATATAGCTGTATCTATAACTGTAGCATGTTTATAAAAGCTAAGGATGTGGTGCAAATTTACTACTGAATATTACAGATATGGGATCTGTTATCTGACATCCATTATCCAGAAAGCTCCAAATTACAGAAAGGATATCTCCCATAGACCCCATTACAATCAAATAATACAATTTTCTTTAAATTATTTCCTTTTTTTTTTTAATAAATAAATATGTTTTAATAAAACTGTACCTTGTACATGATCCACACTAATATTAATTATTTAAGATTCAGTAACTACGATTAATTAATCCTTATTGGAAGTAAAAACAGCTTATTGCATTTATTTAATGTTTAAATGATTTTCTAGTAGACTTTCGGTATGAAGAGCCAAAGAATGGAAAGATCCCTTTTCCGGAAAATCACAGGTCCTGAGATTTCTGGAAAAATTATCCATACCTGTATTAGATAAATTACTGGGAAGTGCAGGGTGTTGACATTTAAAAGTCCTCCAATCAAAGCAATGTTTCTAAAGACACAAGAGGAAGGAAGCCCCTGCCCCATATAGTTTACAATCTGTAAGTGGGTGGGTAATTACAGTCAACAATAGGGGTATAATAAGTGCTGCAGTATATAATTGTTGTCACTGTATTGTATAAGTCCCACTCAAATCAGTTTTATGCCAATGCTCTAAGAGGTATTACAAAGTTTACCTTTGAAGAGCTTGATGGATTATCTCAAGAGGAATTTAGGGGTGTATTCCAAATGTAAGGAGCAGCAAGAAAGAAAGCTTTAAAGTAAGATAAATCAGTAGATGTGGGTATTTTGACCACCAGACCATTTTGGACCATAACTGTAAGTTTAGAGTTGCCCAAGGTGCTTCCTATTGATGTCAACAGGAATAAACCCAGGGCAATTACTTCATGTTCTGGCAACTACAGAGATCAATATGCTTTGTACATGTAATGATTGGCCTTAAGGAAACAGAAATGATTTATCTGAACAATGCAATTGTTACAATGGCAACTAAATTGTGGAAGCAGAGATCTAAACCACTCTGGATACCAAACTCCAGGAGAAAAATCTGTTTTCCTTTTGTTTTAAATAATACCAACTGAATTATTTTGTTGTATTCCCTGCAACAAATTCTGTATATATTTCTGAATATTTTTTTATGATATAGGAAAAATGCATAAAATAGTTCAAGATGAGTAAATAAATGTATACACAGTTATAGTATACTGTATTAAAGTGTGTTTTGACAAAAATGAGTGAATATGTACAGCCATAATGCTACAGGCACTGACTTACAGTATAAGTGCCAAAACAGATATTTTACTGGTACTGAAAATAGTAAGATTTTTGTTTGGTTTTTAAGACCCCTTGGGAGATTTCTGTATAGCGGAGCACAAAAATGGAAAATATTAATGGAAGAGGGAAGGTGGTGGCTTTTTGAAGAACACAGGAATAACTGTGGAATATGTGTAGACACAATTGAAGCAATTGAAATTGAAGAAGAGTTGCTGCTGAGCGAAGGGCTTTAAAAATTTACAAGTGAAGGGATCTTTTGAAAGTCAGCTGAAAAGGGAGAACAATGTAAGCAGAGTCTTAGCAGAAGAATTTTGAAAACAAACTGAAAATCCATATACTGTATGTATGATAGAGCATGAATGCAAATAAAATTTTATCACTGAGGAGAAAAAAAGGAGCTGGATTCATTGTTTGTGCTTGCAGATGTTGAAAGGAGTAGGAAACTTCAACGCTCCAGATCTAGTTGTTTGCTCAGTTGTAGACATTTCATAATGCCTTTACTTTCAATTTACTATTCATTTTCTATTAAAGAATGTGCAATCTCATTCAACTCAGCTTTAACACAAATGATAGGAATCAAGGGGTACTTAAAGGGGTTGTTCACCTTTGAGTTAATTTTTAGTATAATGTAGAGAGTGATATTCTGATACAATTTGCAATTGGTTTTCATTTATTATTGTTTGTGGTTTTATAGTTATTTAGATTTTTATTCAGCAGCTCTCTAGTTTGCAGTGTCAGCAATTTGGTTTCTAGGGTACAAATTACCCTAGCAACTCTGCACTGATTTGAATAAGAGACTGGAATATGAATAGGAGAGGGACTGAATAGAATGATAAGTAATAAAAAGAGGCAATAACAATACATTTGTAGCCTTACAGAGCATTTGTTTTTAGATGGTGTCAGTGACCCCCATTTGAAAGCTGCAAAGAAACAGAAGAAAATTGCAAATCATTAAAAAAACTATGAAAAATAAATAATGAAGACCAATTGAAAAGTTTCTTAGAATTGGCCCTTCTACAATATACTAAAAGTTAACTTGAAGGTGAACCACCCCTTTAAATTTGTAGTTGGTTTGTAACTATAACAGTTTCATACATTTATGGGAAAATATTAAAAACAGAACAGTAAAATATTTCCATAACTGTTGTGTGTGAAAGAGTATTTTTATGTACTCTGATCTGCATGGTGTAAATAGAAGAAGAGGGGGGACATGACTGTTGTTAGACAATATTTATTGTCACTGTTATCTTTCATGGTAAGCAAATTGTCTGCAGATTACTTACATTGAAATAAAGTTTGCAAACTGTTAAAACATTGCTATGGTATTTTGGAGTTTTGTGTTCTAAACTCTGTCTTTTTCTATAGCAGAATATGATACATTACCCCTTGTGTAAAGCCAAGTTGGTTGGAATCAGTTGTTTTAGAGATAACACGGGCAATCATTTTGAAAATTGTCCTTGCTATTGCCAAACTCAAATATATACTTCCACATTTAAAACACATTATTCCATGCATTTGCTGCTGTATATGTTGACACTCCAAGGTTGAAAATTACTTGAGCTTACTTTTTATTTATTTTTCCCAGTGTTAAACTTTTTCAATTGCTATAGAAATGCACAGCTGTAAAACTCTCATTTCATAAAATGACCTTTTCATTCGAGCAAATAGAAATCAATTAGGCTGATATTCTTGTATTTAGCTCCTGTTTGGAATTATGTACACTACAGGTATGGGACCTGTTATCCAGAATGCTTGGGACCTGGGGCTTCTGGATAATGGATCTTTCAGAATTTGGAATTTACCTTAAGTCTACTAGAAAATCAAGTAAACATTAAATAAACCCAATGGGCTGGGTTTGATTTCAATAAAGATTATCAGATGGGAAAGCTTAAGACCCGTCACCCAGACACAAATATCTGTATAATAAAAGTCCTTTTCAAATTAAACATGAAATCCAATTTCAAATTTTTATTAAAACATTCATAGCTGTTTTAAGCTCATATAAAAATATCAGCTGTCAATCAAATATTGTCTGCCACTCCTCTATGCCTTAGGCATAAATGGCCATATTCGATCGAAAATGACCCCCCAAAAAAATTTGAGGGTCAAATTTCGAAGTGTTTTCCACTTCAAAATTCGACCCTAAGTAAATCGGCCCCCAAGTTAGTCAATGGTTTTAAGCAGGGCCTCATGTGGTATAACTGTTCGATTCCTGAACAATTCCTTTAATTTGTATCACAGATTAGACTTCATTATACTCCTACTACTTTCACTCACAAAAACATTTTTAGATGAGATAGTTGAATGCAGGTTTTTTCATCTACTCTTATATTGTATTACTGTGAAACTGCATTACAAAAGGCAGCTACTGTATTTTGTAAGGGGACCAATATATAATATATCTGCATTATACTTTCTATAAGTAAGATCTCCCAGAAACAACATCCCTTGTGTTTTATGTGAAAGTAGACCAATAAACATGATTTAAATAACCCAAGAATTAGTCTTGATTTCCAGTAATGTGGATTGACTGAATGTTTTATATCATGTTGATAATAAGAGAAGGCTTTGCATATTATTTTAAAATTGACTGAGCTTCATCCATGTCAGGTGAAAAAATACTTAACCATGCAGCCTGTGGGCCCATCAGTTGGTAGCTCTTAAGGCAGCCGGTGTATGCCACATTTCAGATTGTAGTGCATTTTTAGACAAAAATCCACTGTGCCATTCAGACAGGTGAATTACAAGTTTTGCCAATGTTTATAATATGAGACAAAATCAGATGGAAAAACACTGGTGACGAAATTGTTGATGTAACATTCGACTAAGCCTACCTAAACAAATAAATCATCCTCTGCCCGTGGCAGTTTTTCAATTTGTCTTTTTTTGATCATTGAAGCTCCCAGCCTTCTTGGTTCATGATTTGTTCCTGCCTGATTCCCTGTTCTGGCCTCTGTTCCTGTGTTCCACTCTCCATCCTTGCTCAATTCCTGTTCAATCTCCTTGTTTCCCTGTTCCATGATTTTGTTCCTGTTTCCCATACTCATTTTGCCTTCTATTGATCTTGGCCTACCTACTGGACACTTCTTGTTAAGGACTCAAGATTTTTCATTGCACTTTGCTCTGTATCTGCAATGCTGTTTTTTTGTCTTCATTATTTAATTATCTTTCTTCATAACAGCATATTCTCCTTTTTTCATATAGTCAAATACATGTGTTATCCATGTTATACAGGATATAGACATGACCGTTATGTTAAGCATCACATAAAGTGCAAGATGGAAAGTGAAAGAAATTGCCTTAGAGGCAGGGCAGTGATTATATGATTGACAGCTGAGACTTTTAAATGAGTTCATAATAAGTATGGATGTTTTAATTAAAAAAATAATTTAGGTTTCATGTTTAATTTGAAAAGGACTTTTATTATACAAGTTTTTATGAGTGTCAGGCCCTCTTTAATTAAACTCACGCAGCAAGCCTAAGTGACAGTGAGCATCCATGTAGATAAATAATGTGCTTATCTGTGCAAAAAACTGCAATTCGTCGCACACTGTTATACATTAGGTGGAGAGCTAAAGAAGAAATTACCATTCTGTAATGCACGCACAGATGTTTCATCACCAGATTTTCCATTTGCTGTTACCGTGTATGTGTGCATATATAGTTAGTATATGGTCAGTATTCAGGAAGTCAGTATCCAGGAAAAGTAGTAAAAATACAACCAGAATATTCACTTTTGCTGAATAATTTCTCTAATCAGTGTAACACTGAAATTCTAGAGTACCATTATTTTTATTTAGGGATGTAGTCAGCAAGCCCCCTGTATGAAAGACCCACTAATTAGGGAAAGATTATAATCCAGCATGATGTAAATAGAATATCCATACAAAGTGCATTGTCTGGTGCTGGAAATTTTAAATTTATAGCTTGTGCCAATGCGCAATCAATGTAGTAAAACTTCTCATTGAAAAAGTTATGTTTGCTCCAAAACATTACGGGGGTAATTTAATTAAAGATGCAAAGAGAAAAAAATTCCCACCAATAAGAGTAAAAATGCACATCTTGCAAATGTAATATTGTTCCTTAAACTGTCATTGCACTGCAAATTTTAATTGCGCGCTCTTAAGAAGTGCTTGAAGGTGTCTAATAGGGGAATGCAATAAAAGTAACAGAAAAAATATTCTCAAGTTATGGCTCTGCGCGTGTAATAAAACTTCTTACTGAAAAAGTTGCGTTTGCTCCAAAAGATTACATCACCTTCAAGCACTTCTTAAGAGTGCACAAAAATCTGTATAATAAAAGTCCTTTTCAAATTAAACATGAAATCCAATTTAAATTTTTTATTAAAGCTTTCATAGCTGGTTTAAGCTAATTTAAAAATCTCAGCTGTCAATCAAATATTGTCTGCCACTCCTCTATGCCTAGGCATAGAGGCGGGGCAGACAATTACTATCACTTTCCATTCAGGACTTCCTAGATGTCACTGCTCTCCCCACGTTCTTCCTGTTCTCTTAATCATTTAATTGTGTAGCCAGGGCATGCGGATGGACATTGGGTCCCTGTTCTGGTGCTCAAACATAGTTACATAGTTAGTTAGTTACATAGTTAAATTGGTTTGAAAAAAGACAGAGTCCAACAAGTTCAACCCCTCCAAATTAAAAACCCAGCATACACACACACACACACACACACATCTCCACTCTTTCACACAAACCATATATGCCCATAGCTATACTAACTGTAGAGTTTAGGATCAAAATAGCCTTTGATATTATGTCTGTCCAAAAAATCATCCAAGCCCCTCTTAAAAGCATCAACAGAATCAGTCATCACAACATCACCTGGCAGTGCATTCCACAACCTCACTGTCCTCACTGTGAAGAACCACCTACACTGCTTCAAATGAAAGTCCTTTTCTTCTAGTCTGAAGGGGTGGCCTCTGGTGCAGTGATCCTCTTTATGGGTAAAAAGGTCCCCTGATCTTTTTACCCATCAAGATTTTGAAATGATGCAAGGCCACAAAATGGCTCCTGCCTGTTTGCTATAGTTATGAATTCCCAGACTGAAGGAAACAAGATCCAAATAATTTATATAGTGTAATTAAAGTTCATTTGCCTTGACTAATGTGATAAAATATGATTTTGAATATTTTTTTTGGTGTGATGGGTCCCCTTTAAGGAACAATATTACATTGGGAGATGTGGATTTTTATTCTTCTTTTTTTTCTCTTTGCGACTTTAATTACATTCCCCCCATAATGTTTTGGAGCAAACATAACTTTTTCAGTAAGAAGTTTTATTACATTGATTGCGCATTGGAGCAAGCTATAGGATTCGCAAACTTTCTTCCACTTCCGGAAGTGGTCGCTAAACAGTTTTCGGGTTCGCAAAAGCTATAAAAGCAAAATTTGTTCTCGCAGAGGCATAACTTTTCGCATTGTGAATAGTTTTTCTGTTACTGACTTTTATTACATTCCCCCAAGCACTTCTGAAGAATGCACAATTCAAATTTGCAGTGCGCAATGAAAATGTGCAATAACAGTTTAAGGAACAATATTACATTGCAAGATGTGCATTTTTACTCTTATTGCTGCAAATTGTTTTTCTCTTTGCATCTTTAATTACATTCCCCCCTTAGGCTTCACTATACAGTGCTGCTTTACTGATACCAAAGCCCACTAACAGGACAACTAAAGCACACTTCTTCCCATTTTTGTTTCTGCTATATATGCCTGTCTGTGCTCACTCAAGTCTGGATGTGGTTTCATTGTTTGCCTTCTGCTCTGGCTACTTACTTTTCTATGAGTTATGAAGACTGTATACTGCCCTGGCCTTGGTCTGTACTTTAATTACTCTTTGCAAGGGTGTCTGGATCGTTATCGCTACAGATAGTCTTTCACCCCAAAAGAGGGTTAGGGAACTACAGCAAACCCTCTTGTCACCCATGGAACCAGATAGTCAACATATTCTTAACTATGGGCCCTAACTCTACCCGGGTGTAGTTCAGTCATCTTACAATATTCAATAATCAGCATTTTTATTGGCCTAGTAACTTGTTCTGCAGCTGGTTAAGAAAACAGATTCTGATTTAAGTTACGCATGGTGGAATCACGGTGAATGTTAGTTAGACAACAAGGCCCCTATCAATCTCACAACACTTTCATTGAAGCAGTAGTAGCAGTTCTTTCCAGTAATGAGATGGAGCAAGTGCTCCTTCATTAATGTACAGTAACATCCAGCTGAGCAGGCAATGTGCCTAATGAACACTGCTTCAGCATCACACCAGCAGGGATCATATTGCAAGCAAAAAAAAAATAATCAGACATTTTGCAGTTGTATCATTATTGACTGTCTCAAATCTCAGCTAACATGGAAAATATAGTGGCCAAGAAACGTTTCACATAATGCAAACATAGATAAACACTTTTGGTACCATAACACCCTTTTCAGTGACATTGATCAAGTACATGAATTAGTGATTAAAATAAATAGTATTAAGCATTGATATG
Organism: Xenopus borealis; assembly: GCA_024363595.1. Lineage (NCBI taxonomy): Eukaryota > Metazoa > Chordata > Amphibia > Anura > Pipidae > Xenopus > Xenopus borealis. The sequence goes on along the minus strand of CM044446.1, from coordinate 69,080,210 downwards.
GCAGTCCAGTTGTTTTCCAAAATAATTCTGGTGTTCCAATAAACTTAGAAAACACCAAAAAAAAGAATGAGACTATTCAATATATACTGATCACTTTTCCCTCCCTTGGAAGACAATAAAAAAAAGTGTCATGTTCAGTAAATGTTAAAACTTGCAATAAATAACATATTATACATACAAACATAATGTTAAAATCGTGCGTCTTAAATATGATTCCGCCACGGTTGAAGTCCAAATGTTTTTAGCCATCTCTTCAGTCCCTATGCAAATTTCTCTGAACTTATACTAGTGATGTCACCGCTAACATGAACCTACACTACTTGATAATATGCCATGCATTTGGTTTTTGATTTAAAATGATTCCTTTTGAATACACATAATTTAATTTACTATTTCCCTTACGTCTCACACAGCGGCAACCCTGAGATTATTCTGTGTCCACTAACTGGTACGACAAGAAGATAAAGAGTTAAAATAATTAACCACAGATAAGTAGGAATTACCTCAATAGTCATTAGGTTTCTGTCAGGGGCCTATCAGCTCCCAGTGGGAGAAGTACAGACCAAGAAGAAAGTTTAGGGTTAAGTACATGTTCGCAGCATTCAAAAAAGGGGGTCAATAAGCATAATCAAGATTAGGCAATAGTTCAGTATGCAGGATGCAAGAATCGGAATCAGGGTCAAAGCCAAGATCATGAATCCAGGAAACAACAAAATGGGAATTTAGGAAACCCAGGAACACAAATCATTGAGTTCTATGTGTGGGTATTGAACCCATGACCTAGGAAGTCCTTTTATTTGTCATCATGCTGGCGCCCTGACAACCCACGTGGGTCATGGGCACCACCATCTTGGATACAGCAGCACCAGAGATGGGAGCAACATTGGGCACTCATGACAGTTTTTTTGTCCTAGATCAGGGGTTTTCAACCTGGGGTTCGCAACCTCTTTCGCAGGGGTTGCACTACAACTTTCTATATCCCTTTAGTAGGGACTGCCATACAGCTCTCCCTGCCCATTTGAAGCAGGCAGTCATATTAGTAAAATTAACATGGTAATTGGGGGTGTGGCCACAAAATGGGTGTGGCAAAAATATTTTGCCACACTACGCATGGAAAACAAACCTTTATGCAGCCACGATGTCTCCTGTACTTTCCTAACAATCCGCTCTGGGCTAGCAACGAAAATATTTAAATTTTTTATGGTTGGGGGTCACAACAACTTGAGGAACTGTATTTAAGAGTCGCAGCATTAGGAAGGTTGAGAACCACTGCCTAGATGGTAGACAAAGGAATACTACCAATTCCTTCTTTTATTTTTTCTTGCAGGTTCAGTTGCAGTTCCAGGTCCTTAGAGGACTTAAGGGCCATTGGATTAACTACCCAATGGGTAGAATATCCAAGTAATAGAGAGTGTCCTTAGGTTATGGTCATCTTGTTTGCATTAGTGCAGACTAGTGCTGACACTTTCACAGAGGTGTGACCAGGAAGTTTCAAGCAGGAGATTTAAATAGTGACATCCTTTGATTCACTCCTAGAGTAAACTCATTTTTTTTTGTAACTGGGTTAGGCTGCAAGGTAGTGTTGAGCTCAAGAGGATGGTTTGTTGTGTTTATTTATACACTCAATTATGTACATTTGCTTGTCCACTCCTCCACTGCAAGAACCTTCTGCTGCTAGGAAGTGTAAACAATATGACAGACATCTACAATGCAAGGCTGATGATGTACTGCAGTATCTTCTCTATGTATAAAAGGCTTAATCAAATCTAATATGAAAGAGACGTTCCAAGGAAGTTCTACAAATCCTACAGAGGTCCCTAGTTCTCAAAGAGTAACTAATTTGGGCTCACCAGAAGATTCTGGAGAAGATTCTTCCTCTGAAGAGGAAGAGGTATTGGCTCTATTTTCAAATAACAACACAGCTAGACTAATTAAACATGTAAGGTCTACTGTTGAGTCCATTGATGGCACTAAGACCTTTCCAGTCCACTCTGTAATGCAGGACCTTAAGAATAGAAATACCTTAAAAAGGCTCTTTCTGTGACAATAAGGAATAAACTCTTATTTCCTATACAACTTCATATAGCCATAGCCAGACTTTCTAAGTAGACTTTGATTCCAGTGGGTCAGGTTTAAATGGATAGAAGGTGGAGTGCATTCTTAGACACTCATTTGCTACTGCAATTGCCTCATGAAAACCAGCATTTTCAGCTTCAAGTATTGCCTGCACTTTTAGATTCTGACTCAAACAGTTTAACAGTTCAAACATTTATTTGCATTGAGAATTAATTGCACATGATTTTCTTCACTAATATTACACACACATCCATATTCTCCTATTCTGATGTACTGTTCTACAACATTTATTTGAGGCCTCTTGATGTAGATTTGAAAAAGCAAATAGATTAAATTTCCCTCATACAAAACCCCACAATTTAGGTTAAGTGTTTTATTTAAAAATCTTGTTATACAGTAGTGAACTTGAGAAGAGCACAATATTGCTGTTGTGAGTGTTATAATTATCTCACTTGATCACATAGAGAGCAAAGTTCTGATGAAGAGGAATACAGCAGAAATGACTTCAATTGGCTTACCCCTGTGACACACAGCAGCTCTTCTGCATGCAATACCTGTATCAAAACAACAATAGAAACCCCAAAAAGAGGATTAAACTATTTAATTCCTTTTTATGAGTGAGTTTTCATTATTTTTTCAGGCTGGAGTTTTAAATATTATTGTGAGACTGAATAAAGTTCCTCAAGATATTTTAAAAGAGGAACTCTCTTTTGTAGATAGAAGATTACCATATATGTAAAAAAATACAACTTGGAATTTGGTTACAAAAGTTATAATGTGTGCAATATAAATCAACATATACACGTATATTTAGATGGATAGATAGAGATATGCATGCTTTCCTGTAGCCTAGGTAGTTAAGCAGAAAGAATCCTAGGAAGGGACCCCACTTCCCCTTACTGGCTGTAGGAAAAAGAAACCCATCTCCAATATACTTTAATTAAAAAATGTCTAACGTTTTTATAATAGACTTGTATGCAGTGAAAATTCTCCCTTCATTTACTGCTGTGGATAGGAATTGTCAGACGATCCCTCAGGGAAACAATCATACTTATGAACAGCAGGGGGAGCCCCCACCTTACTTCCCAGCCATGCAGAACACAAGCAGCTTTGTTTGTTTCCCTGTTTTGATAATTTATGACGTCCCCTAAGCAGCCAAGACCACACTGAGCATGTGCGCAGTCTTGGTCTTGCAAAGATGTTTAACAAAGTTACAAGATGACAGCCCCCTGTGGCCAACTTTGAAAGCATAAATAATTTGTTTGATTAGGCTTGTGGTGCAGAAAGTTCATGTTTATGTTTAGTATACAAAATACAGCATTTCTAGCCTTATTCTATTTTAAACTTTCCTTGTCCATAATCTTTGAACTTGCAACCAGTCAGTTACTTACTAATGTTTGATAAGAAACTTCTATTTCCCTACAACAAGTAGCGTTAATAGAGTTAATATAAAAAAGCTACTGTATTGTCATGTCAATTGAAGGTGGAGTTTTAAGATACCTTTGCCTAGTGCAGGATTCTCTAACCTTTTTTTTACCCATAAACCATATTCAAATATAAAAAGAGTTGGGGAGCAACCCATATGCAGGCCTGGATTTGTGGCAAGGCCACGAAAATATTAGGGGCAGCATGCTGCCCAGCAGCTTTCTGAGGAGCACTGAGGTTGCACAGTTCCCCGGTGCTCCAGCACATGTGTGCATGTGCTCACGGGAGGGACAGTGTGGCCTAGGGGCCCACATAGGAAATCCAGCCCAGCATATGGATTCTAAAGTATGTTCATGGGATAGCCCTGCAGTGAGCACCAACCATTTGTTTTTGTTGGTGTGATACCATCATTAAAAGTTTTTGAAATAGCATGAGTGTGTTTTAAAAGGTCACTTGTTGCATTACCAATTTTTGAGTCAGAGTTACACGGTATCATACATTTATCATGAGAGTAGCATTTTTAACAAAGAAAGATGAGAGTGGAGGGGGGAAAGAGAGAGAAAGAAAAGAAAAAAAAGGGGGGGGGAGGGAGGACGATATCTTCCTTTTCCGTGTCGTAGTCTTCTCAGGGCGGATCACCTTGTGTGGGATTTGAGCATTGGAGGAGGAGGCGAGTTTCTTCTTTTCTCCCCTCCTTCCTTTTGCATTCATCCACTTTCAGGTAGTTCGCCACTGAGAGAGGCTCCTGCCCACCATTTACTGTATCGGAAGGGTGCTAGTAGCGTATGGTATTTTTGTCCCTTCAGTTTGTCTAGATATTTGTGCCAAATGTCAAAAAAGTGGGAACCTTAATATTCTTTGTCCTGTAGCGCTAGTACCCATTAGAGTTGCATAGTGTATAGTAGTTTGCTCTCCCATAGCTGTGTTGGGGGGGTTGTGTTTTGGGCCAGAACTCTAGGATGGTCTTAACTGCAGTTAATACCATTATGTCAGCTAGTCTGATATTACCTCTCATAGTATTGTTGGTGGGTGCTGAGTATAGCTCCATTAGGATTTGCGGATTTGTCTGTGTTGCTTTATTATCACACAGGTATGTGACAGTACTAGGTTCCAAAGAGTGTTTAGTTTTATTCACGACCACAGAGCATGCTCTAGTGTGGCTTCTGGGTGATTACACTTTGTGCAGATAGGTGTCTGCTTAGTCCTATCTTATGTGCTATTTTGGGCGATTCATATGCCCTGTGGAGGAATCTAAGAGCTACGTCCTGAATGCTTACATTCTGTAACAATATGTCCCATATAGTTTTAAACAGTATGCAGGCTATTTATAACCACTACAAACTGGTTGATTTATTTGCCATTTTAAAAGATAGGGAGTGGAATACCAATTATATCTGCACATCTGCTGTCATCTGCACATCTTTTTAATGGGCATTAGAAATGAAAACACAATGGGGCAGATTCACTAAGATCCGAAAATTTGCCAGCGTAGGCTTCGCTAGCGTTCGCCACACTTCACCAGGCGAATTTTCGCTAGCGTATGCAAATCCACTAAAGTGCGAATTTACGCGAATGGTAGCGTATTTGCACTAGTGTTACTTAGCTAGGCAGAGCGCTGTTGCAATAGCGAAGCCTAATTTGCATACGGTGGGAACTTTAACTTATAATAGAAGTATATGTTACAGCCACTACATTCCACTACACAAGCCCAGGAAACCATTAATAAATTATATAAAGTTGTCCTATTGCCCTAAACATGTGCCCCCTGTATAGTTGTGTTGCCATATGTTAGGAAATGTAGGGGGAAGAAGGGTAACCCCCCCAAAAAAATGATCAATCTTTTTCAGACTATCACCCTCCTATGCTAAAATACGCCAGGGTTTTTTTGGGACTTAGAAAAAATTTGACATTTTTTTTTCCAACCTCCTATCTATTGTATTGAACTTCGCCTGGTCTGAATATCTGATCATTTGATCTATTCGATCATTCGGTATTCGATGATCGAAGAGGCCAAATTTGCATATCCAATTTCACGAAAAATTTGTATGATCGTTATTCGATTGAATTCGATCGAACTTCGATCATTTCAAGTGAATTTCGTAAATCTGCCCCTAAGTTCCACATATTAATTCCAGTTATAGATAGAAGAAGTGGCAGCTTATGGTTACTAAACTTTTTAGTTTTATGGTTGTCTGTAATATTTGGTGCAGTTTTGGAATTTGATCTGCATTAAACTCAAGCGTGTAAAAAGGGTTAAGTTATTGTGATTTCACAAGGAGCAGCTAAAATGGGACACATACTTATGTTCTTTTTTAGTTTCTTTTATAAGCTGTTTTCAATGTTGCAGAAGCCTGTCAACCTGTCCGAATGGGTTATTAGGAACTGACAGATTGAAAGTCTCTCAGTGGAAGAAATTGCATCTAATTAAGGATGTTAAGCTATGACAAATACATTTAACATGTCAAATAACAATCTTCGTTATGTTCACAGCAAACTGCTTGTCACAAATTTTAATAACAAAGATTTATTGAGTACTGCAGGAGTCAGACAGGGATATCTTAAATGAAAAGACACAGGGGACCATATGGAACTTGCCCTGTAGGAAAGTACATTTGCCAACGAAACAATGACAGAGTCATCAACAGAATGGTAGAGTCCCCTATGGCCTCATGTTACTTCTCAGAGAGGTAAAAAAACAGCCGCTGAATAAACTGATAAATAAAGTACTAGCAGAGATGAATTATACAAATAAGCAACTTTCAATACTCTTTAAATATGAACATTTCCTGCCACTGAGAAAAATGTTTCTCCTCTTAAAGGGGAACTGTTGTGAGAATGAAAATTCTATATAAGCTTCAACATACTATACTAAAACAAGACATTTTCTAATTATAATCAAAACTTCTAATGAGTTTCTGAAATAATTAAGTTACTCTTCACTCTCCTCTCAACACCTGTTTAACTTCATTCTGTTTTCATGTAGGAGTTGGGAGCCTCAATTAAGTCTAGCACAACTTTGGGTGGGGGGGCTTATTTTGCCTAGAAGATGTCTTGCAGCTCACTATTTTAAAATCACCAACATGTTTTCCTACATGCAGGGTTTCTACAAAAAAACAGTTATGTTGTTAAATTTTGTTTATGATGGAGCTTTAATACACCTGGTGGGAAAGGAAGCCCTAAAAGATATATTTGATCTGTCAATGAAAATCTGACATCCAAGTCCAGAATAAAGACAGAATAAAGAGAAACAGCTGCTGAGAGAGGGGTAGTGACAAAAATTGATTGTTTCAGAAATACTACAGAATTTTGAATTGGTTGTATTTAGAAAGTTTCTTATTTCAGTATGATGACACAGGTTAAATTGTAATTTTCAAAATAGCTCCCATTTAAGGTTCATATAGATCCTAAATAGATTGACTTTTATCCATCTACTGCCAAGTATAAATTAAAGGAATGGCATATGTTTTTTTTTATTTGAGTGCTGATGAGGACTGGTGGCTCGTTGGTTAGAATGGCTAACTTGCAGTGCTGGGCTAAGGATACAATGCAATTTCATCCTGGGTACTCTCTGCAAACAGTTTGCATGTTCTCCCTGGGACTGCATGGATGTCTTCCCACACTCCAAAAGTAAACATACAGGCAGATTAATTGGTTCCTAATGAAATCGGGTTTTGGAACCCTGTGACTCTGGAACACATTGATTTAAAGGGCAAGGAAAGTCTAAAATAGAATAAGGCTAGAAATGTTGTATTTTGTATACTAAACATAAACATGAACTTACTGCACCACAAGCCTAATCAAACAAATTATTTATGCTTTCAAAGTTGGCCACAGGGGGCTGTCATCTTGTAACTTTGTTAAACATCTTTGTCTGACATTGGCACTGCACATGCTCAGTATGGTCTGTGCTGCTTAGGGATCATCCTAAATGATCAAAAAACAAAGCTGTTTGAGTTCTGCATGGCTGGTAAGTAAGGTGGGAGCTCCCCCTGCTGTTCATAAGTATGATTGTTTCCCTGCCAGAAGTTAGGGACCGTCTGACAATTCCTATCCTCAGCACTAAATGAAGGGAGAATTTCACTGCATACAGACAGGTTTCTTATAAAAACGGTACACATTTTTAAATGAAAGTATATTGGAGATAGATTTCTTTTTCATTAAAGAAAGTAAAAATGGGATTTTATTTCTTTGCCATTCCTTGCCCTTTAAAGACAACTCCTAACAATCACCTAACAATCCTTCTCAAAAATGGCAAATGCTCTACCAAAGGCTTGTGATGACAGGTAGTTAACCTGTCAAAACATCACTTGTAGCTCATAACATGTTTACGGAGACAATATAATGCAAGGTTTTGGTTTATCAAAAGGGGAGTGATATGAATATGAAGTACTGTTTTTGTGATGCCTTGAGCTTTTGATGCTATGAGAGAGAGAGTTTTGCAAGCATCAAGGAACAATGGTTACCAACTAACCAAAGCCACATGCCAGTTTACTCCACCTAAAGACCCTAATAACTGATCATATGTGAAGGCATACTATTCTCTATAACTGCTTACATGCAGGCTAAGTATCCTCCCACTGCACATATTATTGCTTTGTGACTTTTTGCAGCCTTGAGAAATGTATGCAGAACTAGACTGATGACTTCTTAGCTTTAGCCTTGAGACACTGATGGTCTCGCTGGAAGATATGTAACCACAAAATAACAGCTAAAGCTACTTTGCTGAAGAACTAGGATTACTCGGTCTAACCTGTCCTCCTTGATCTGTACACCACCCATGGGGGAGCGTTTAAGGGTATAAAATGATGTCATGCATTGCAATAAAGTGAACAAGTTTTGTACCATACTTGTTGTTGGTATTGTACTTGTTCCAGAGATCTCAAGTCCTTCCTGGGGTACACCAAGGGCATGCTCAAGTGGTGACCAGTAGGTGAGCGGTCAGAGACCCCTACCACAGCATGTTGTACAGCCTCCAATGCTATAATTTGCCTTTCATAGTTCTTTATCACTTAGCCATGCATTGTTGCATTTGATATGCCGCAATAAACATATCAGTGATAATTGTCAGTAAGTAGTGATGAGCAAAAAGACGAACGACAAATGCAGAGAGGATCTTTGACAAAGAACCAGTAGTCTTGAAGCATGTTGTGTGAGCGATAAACCATTCTTTTGAGCAGTTAGTGTCACGGTCGGCACCCAAACCAGAACAAATGCCAAGCACCCTGGTCACGGCTCGTGCTCACCAGTAGTGTGACCGCCTTTGGCTTCGGGAGGAGCCCTCAGCTACTCAGATGCCACCTGGACTTTAACGAGAGGTGCAAGGCAGGGGTTCTGGCCAGCAAGGGGCACGATTGTAGTCAGAGTCTGGAAAAGCCGAAGGTCATGGTACAGGCAGGTTTGTGGTCAGACAGGCCGGGTCAAGGCGGGCGGATAGCAACGGAACGTCAGGCAGGCAAAGGTTCAAACCAGGTGATCGAAGCAGATAAGGATGAGACAGGATCAGAGTCAATAACAGGAAGACAATCGAAGGGTTAATCAGAATCACAGTCGGTTTCAGGCAAGGGTCAGGTTCCAGAAGTCAGAATAGTCAAAACAGCCAGGCAGGGTCAAACACAAGTAAAAGAAAGTCTAGAAGCTTATAGCACAAAGTACAAGGCACCAGGAACAAAACCTATCACGGGCAGCGCATAGCAGAGCAAAAATCCCTTTAATACTTTTGAATTTGGCGCCATTTCGTGCTGACGTCATCACGTCAGCGCGCCTGCGCCTTCCAATAAATGCGGAAGTGCGCCGCGCGCGCCTAGAGGAAGCCGGCGCCGGAGGGGAAAAGATGCGGCGGGCGTCCCCGTTCCCCCCCACTAGACCACCAGGGTAAGTTCCTTACAGTTAGTCTGGCTCATAGGCCATTTCTTGTGACCCTTACCTGGTTCTTCATTTGAATTGGTACCTGTACTTCCAAGGATTTGGCTAAAAAATCACTTCTTCTTGTTAAAGGGTACCTGACCCAATTTAGTATAACTTGAATTCTGTTAAAAAAGGCTCTCAAAAGTATTATGGTAAGCTGTACAGTTATGGAGACCCAGAATGGGCAGCACTCCAGTACTTAGTTAAAAACCTTAATTTTTAGTAGCAGGACTACGTTTCGAGCCTGTCACAGCTATCATACACAAGCTAACATACAAGTGTACAGAATCTCCTTTTTATACTGCTTTGTTACACCACCACCTGGTGTTACTCTAGCATAATACACAATACAATGTCTCAATTAGTGATACTAAGACTGCACTTACAGTATCTGTTACAGTTTCAATTAGAAGTCCATATGTATCCTCAAACAAGCTGTGAAAAAGAGAAATATTAAAAACCAAGTTAAGAACACATAAATTATCTAAAAATAGGAGACAAATTGCATTCCATGGTTAACCCATTAGGAGATAAATAATCTAATTTTCAGTTCCACCATGCCTCCTTATACAGTAATTTCGATTTCCACCCCTTCTTATACTTGGGACCGCATCCACAATCTGGAATTTTAACTGTTGTACAGTATGTCCTGCTTCCACAAACTGTTTGGCTATAGACTGATCCAGTCTTTTACACTTTATTGCTGATTTGTGTTCCCTGATCCTTTCCCTGGCCATACGTGAAGTCTGACCAGCATAGACTAAGCCGCATGGGCATTTTATAGCATAAACCACAAACATAGTTGTGCATGAGTAATGGCCAGAGATAGGAACAGGGATACCACTTCTAGGATGATAAATTACTTCACTTTTTGTTAATTACAACATCAATTACACATACAGCATGGAAAAGTTCCCTTCTTAACAGGGTGTTACACTGTTTGTCCATTTGCCTTCCTAGGACCAACATCTGCCTTTACCAACAGCTGTACAGTAGTGATGGGTGAATTTATTCGCCTGACACAAAGTTACGGCTAATCTCTGTGTTTCGCAGCCGGCAAATCGATTAATGAAACGGGCGCAGAAATTCACCAGCAAAAATTTGCTTTGTCAGTTTTTGCGCCGGCGCCCATTTTGATGCCAGTCATCATAATGATCACCAGCTTCATACTTTTGACCCGTCAAAAGTCCTGTTTCTTAAATTTCACTGGGAATGTGTGAAATATTTAGCAATCCGACAAATTCACCCATCACTGCTATACAGTTATACATATACATATATATTTACACTATTATTTATATTATTTGTAATCCTTTATCTATACAGAGGTGAAAAACTATGCAGTGATTCACAGATTCACAGAGATTATTTGACATTTGCATCACTTACTGGATGATATCTAGAATACTAAGGGAAGAGTTATGTTTAATACATTTGTTTCCATATACTCTATAACAAACATATCCACGTTACCATGGCCCACATTACAAACCCCTATAGTTATACTATTGATTGGATTTTGGGTGGTTGTATGTGGTAATTTGTATTTGAATAAATTTAGGTATTGACATTCCGAACAGCATCTGTTGTAACATAAATTATACAGTTATACTAACTGCAGTGCAATAAATATAAGTAGAGAAGAGGGAAAAAACTTAGCTATTTTGAATGTATTTGCAATATCAATAAAACAGTACCTTATACTTGATCCTAACTAAGCCACATGGATCCATATTGGTAGTAAAATAATCCTACTGGCTTTATTTAGGGGGTTAATTATTAAAGTCTGATTATTTTCTGGTCGGACTTTTAAAGAGGGAAACCACAACCAATTTCTTTGTAGTAATAAAACTCAAATTTTCACGAATTATTAAACCCCAAAGGTGTTAAATGTCTGAATAAAAAAGTATTCCAACTCAGACTTGCTGAGTTCTTGTAGAAGTCAATGGCAGATGCCCATTAATATCCTGATCTGTGCTGGGTTTCGTTCAATAATAATAAGATTTTGTGGTTTTTGGACGTCAAATTAAAAAAAGTTGGGGGTTTTGGGTGTCAAATCCAAAAAAGTTGCAGGTTTCGAGCATCAAATTAAAAAAAGTAAGTATGATTCAGATTTTTTCCCCAAGCTTTTATCAAGTTTTTCCAGAACATTCGAATATTGAATTTGAAGGATATTAGCGCAATTTTATCAATCAAACGATCGAATATAAAAAATTCGATTGAATAATTAAATCATTTGAATCAAACGATTTGAACTATTTTAACCATTCAATAGATTTTTCTTATTCGATATAAAAAACTTTACAAAACCCTATGGGAGCTGCTTCCCATAGGGTTTAATAGCAATTCGGTAGGTTTAATCTGGTGGCAATCAAATTTTTTTTAAAGGGCAAGTACTTTGACCATCGAATGGTCGAATGATCGAATAGATTTTTATTCAAATTAATCGAATTTTTTTTTAAATTCGATGTTCAAAGTACCCAAAAAAGTTATCCAAAATTCTAATTCAAATCTTTTTGAAAATTCGATCGAATTTCTAATCCTTCACACGAATTTTGTAAATCTGCCCCTAAATGTTCTGCTGTTAATTTAAAAGTTAGACTTATTATAATTTAGAATTTTGCAATATCTTTAATAGAATGGTTCTGAATACCTTGCAACTTAACCCTAGAAAATAAATGTTCTCAGTTTAGAAATGAAATAATGATTTTTGGAATCTGCTCTGAAGTTAGTGTTTATTTGTGCGTAGACAATTTTTTTCACCCATTGGAGTTAATGGGCTTCATTTTTGAGGTGATACAATCATCACTACTAGGAACCAAAGATGAAAGTAAGTAGCTTTTGTATATGTATTTATATGAAAAAGTGTCAAGCAAGAAAGTAAGAGAAGTACATTGTCACTCACAAGGAGTGGGTAACATGTAGCTACATGTAACTACAAATCCCACTAGCTACTGAGCTGCTAGATATTTACACCCACAGATTTATTACAGCTTAACAACATAATTATTGGGAGAGTAGTTTGATTAAAATCCATTTAACATATTGATATTTTCATCATTCACAGGAAGGGACATGTACTGTATATAAAAGTAGCATTATTAAATTAATGGTTCTTTATACATCCCCCATTGTTTTAATATGTACCAAGGATCAATCATATAAAAGTCTTTTCTACTCCAGTCATTTCATTTGAATGTTTAAACTCTAAGAAACTCCACTAAACACTGCCTCTTCTATCTATATTTTGGACAAAAGGATTAGATAAATAGCTTGGGCTAAAAGCCCAAGTGAACTACGGGGTATTGATCTGTACATGATGGAAAAAGTAGAACTTTCAAAATGCCCTGAGGTACATCAAAGAAACAAAGGATTTTGAAAAAAAACTTGACGTGCAGTCAGCAAATACCAGAGCTCATTTTTGAGGACAATGTTGAAATGAAGCAGTATAATAATAAGGATTCTTGTCTGTTTAATTTATTTCATTCACAGAGAAAGAGCATTCATTTGTTCAATACAAAAATGTCTGAAAAGCCCCAATGTTACAGCAGGAAATAAATATTTTCAGCAATCATGGGAAGACGTTACTGGAGATTTGTATACCTGTTCAGTGTGAAGGTCTTGCCTAGGAGAGAGTGAAAATACATTAATTAAAACCAGTTAAGTAGTAAGCTTGTTCAGGGTATAATATATCAATATTTTAATAATGACAACATATGTACAGTGCAATACAGTTCATTGTGTGTGTATCAACAATGACCAGTGCACTATGTCAGTGCTTTGCCTTCCAGGCCTAGTATTTGGCTCATAGTTGTATCATATTTGGCTTAACAAAATGAAAAATATGCATTTGCATTTTAACCATTTTAAATCATATCAGCACTATCTGAGTATTTGTACCCACTTTTTGATGAAACCATCCATTTCTATATACAGTACTTCCCATTAAAAGACATTGATTTTTAATTTTCTATATTTAAGATATTTGATGTGTAAGAAATTGGGAACTTGATTTGTCCAACAATTAAAATTTTCAACTGAATCACATTTTTACATTTTATAAATATGACTTGGGGGGCAAACTTGCCTTCTCTGCATGCCTTGAGATCTGCTATGTTTTCTCATCCACTATAAATCCAATGCATTACATACCCCTAGTGGTGGGCGAAACGGCCGCGTTTCGCTTCGCCAAAAAATTCGCGAATTTCCAGAGAAATTCGCAAATTTTTCGCCGATTCGCGAAACGAGTAGCGCGTCGTTTTTGACGCGCGTCGCGTCGTTTTTGACGCGCGTCGCGTCATTTTCGGCGCGCGTCACGTCGTTTTCGGCGGCGAATTTTTTTGGGCGAATTTTTTTGGCAGTTTCGCGAATTTATTCGCCGGCGGCGAATCCCGGGAATTCACCGCGGATTCGCCCCTGGCGAATAAATTCGCCCATCACTACATACCCCCAATTACGGCAATAAATAAAGCAAAGAGGATCACATATCGTCTTCCCACATTTGATAAGATGATATTCTCTTCATAAGGATTATTACAATATCTAAAACTTTGTGCTAAACTCTGGTATCTGTCTATAGATACATGAAATTAATATACATTGCTGACACCAATATAACATAAGGTAAGCACATCATTTAGCTTATTTGTTTTCGCTTTACAGGGAAGGTATCAAACAGATCTGATGAATTTTACATGGAGAAATTATTTTACTAAAGAAATGCTAATCTCCTCAATACTGTTTTCTATTAGAACAGAACCCTAGGGAAAGTCTTGATATGTCTATGAACATGCTGGTGCAATGTGACAGGCAAAATGACATATACAGTACAATCCTATATATGATGCCAACCAGATAAATAAGCAAAATGGAACTGGGAAAATACACTAACTTTAGAAAGCAAATCTATTGAATCTTGAGAGATAATAAATATATGCTAGACTACAAAGCAAGAATGTTTGCCCTACATTATGTGCTGGCAACCATTGGTGCTCCAATGCCCAAATGTTTCTGTTTATGAAGATGTCAAATATGTTATATGTTAATATGGATATGTTCTATGATTTTTCCTTCTAGCCATGGCAACATTCACTCTCCTATTGTAATATTATCAAAGAGAAAAACATAATATTTTGTAATACTCTGCTTTTGAGGCCACCATACTTGACAGTTCATCATCATGCTGAGAAATGCTTTTTGCAACATTTGTCGTTAAATAGAAGTGAACCCATGCATAAAAAAAAACCTATAATTATGAAAACTCAAGTTGAAATAAAGGCATGAATTCTTTCTAGTATGAAAGAAATAACATAATTAAATTACTTTCTCAGGAAAATATAGCTTTTATAAGCAGCAAATACATTTTAGTGTATTTTTTTTTATACATTTACAAAAGTATCCAGAGCTCTGACCAATAGTGATGGGCAAATTTATTTGCCAGGGGCGAATTCCCACGATTCGCCGCTGTCAAATAAATTCAAAACGCCAGCGAAATTTTGACTGGCGAAAATTCGCCAAAAAAATTTGTCGTGCGTCAAAAACGTACCGCGACTCCTTTTTGCGATTTTTTTTCGCCAATTTTTCGGCGAAGCGAAACTGGGTAGATTCACCCATCACTACTGACCAATACTTTTATCTTGCAGTGTTAAATCCTACATTGAAATTGCTGCCTTTGCTAACGTTTGCCGCACTTCGCCAGGTGAATTTTCGCCAGTGTTACACAAATTCACTAAAGTGCGAAGTTATGCTCAGGTCGGTGAACGGTAGCATAGTTGCGCTAGTGTTACTTCACCAGGCAAAGCTAATTTACTCTAGTGATGCTTAATTTGCATACGGCTCGAATTTCAAAGTGTAATAGAAGTATATGTTACAGCCACTACATTAGACTACACAAGTAATACTGTAAATAAAATAAAGTTGTCCTATTGCCATAAACATGTGCCCACTGTATAGTTGAGTTGCCATATGTTAGGAAATGTAGGGGGGAAGGAGGGTAACCCCCCAAAAAAATTTCACTCTTTTTCAGACTATCACCCTACAAAAGGTAAAACACACCAGCGTTTTTTTGGGAATTTCCATTTTTTTTCAAACTCCTATCTATTGTATTGAACTTCATAAGGTCTGACCTGGTGAAAGTAACATCTAGCGTAAGTGGTAACGTTCAGTAAAATCAGTCGTCAGTGCGCAACTTTGCCTGGCGTTAGGGTGCGAAGTTGCGCTAGTCTATCTACTTAGCTAGCGAAAATTCGCCAGAGTCGGTGTTAGTGAATTTGTGAAGTTACGAATTGACGTCACACTGACAAATTAGCGCTAGCGTTAGACACTTAACGCTTTAGTGAATTTACCCCTAAAGGTCTGTATTGGACCCATTTGACCACAAAGCTAATTTCTTTAAATAAATTGTGTCATTCTTTCTTGATATACAATTAATCAGCGCAGCTCGGCGTTGATATAACTGACCCATATATTCTATATAGTATATTGGCAGTAGCATAGGTTTGCCACCTTTTCTGGGGCAGGAGAACAGGTGGGGGGCTGGGTTGGATGACATCGGAGGTGGGGGCAGGACAGGTGAAGTCCGGGGCAGGGGTGGTGATGTTGCAGGAGGAACCGGTGACAACTGGGATGGGACTAATAACATGGTGATCAGCAATTGGTTAATTGCCATGTCATTGTTTGTCCTGTCCAAATTTCCTAATTTGGTAATCTGGACAGGAAGGTTTCACTTGGACATACCTTCCAAATACAGACAGGTGGCAACCCTACAGTAGCATCATGCCATGGATCTGGCTTTTTTTAATAAGCAGAAAGGGAAAAATAAACATTCATACAGCAATTAGCCCCAGTTCACAAGCCTACTAGCTCCCTCCCCAACAACATCATCCTCACTTCTCCATGTAACTGTTCTACCCACTGAGCATGTTTGTATTTTTGAAGATGCTAAGGATTGGTTCACCTTTAAAATAGGAAAACCCAATGGTACATAAAATAATTTTTAAGTAGAAAACATATGTGTAAATGTTCTTTGAGAAACAGATGACAGTCTAACTTTCTACTGAAAATAACAGTTTAATTTAGGCTAGATTACATTTAAAAATACATAAACGTAGTGATACTAGATTACATTTTAAAAATAAATAAACGTAGTGATATTGTGCTTTCTCTTTGTATTCAAATCTACCACAAAGGACAGAAGAAACATCAAACACTATATTGCATTGGTAAATAGTAATGTTCTTAGTAAGCACAGTCAAAAAAAGATCCTTACTTTATAAACACTATTGATTATGTACTAACTAAAAGAAAGCACATAAACCACAAGCAAGCAAATTGTCTGTCCTTTATGTAACACTGTTTCATTAAAACTAAGATTGTTGAATGTCACATATTATGCTGCTAATATTATATTAAAACTGCTTGTCTTCCAAATATGATTTTTAATTAAATTTGCTCTCAGATGCAGTGGATCTATGAAGTGCATTGCATTATGCAAATAAAACATTTTTATGCTGTGCCCTTTTCAAAGAAAGCTCTAATTTCCTATCTTCAAAAGCAATATCAAATAACTTGCAAACATTCAAGACAAATGTGGCTATTTCTATAGAAAAACCAACGGCACAACAAAAGTGGGATTTTTTTTCATCTTTCCACGATTTGCTGTATAGAGTCATTTGCATTTAATCAATTCTCTTTTGGTTTAAAAAAATGTCTGTTACATTTTTGTAGGCTGTCCCAGATGGAAATTTGCTATGAAGTCATTCAAGCCACAAGACGTCACAGGTTTCACATGCCTGGCTGTTCACTGGCAACAACAAAAAATAGAAAATCTTTTTGCCACTGAGAAGATTTGTAAGAGAATTACAGATAAGCCTTGGCAATATAATACAGGTCCACTCATAGATGAAAATTTACATACGAAACGGCAGCTGGAAAATCACTATAAAACTTTTATCACAAGAGGTAGCTTATCAAAAAGAAAACATTAAATTACCCACCACTGCTTTATCTAAATTGCTTCTCTGTTTTTTTACACTGAGGCCTCAGAGGTAGCTAAGCCAAGTCAGTGCTCCTGCAGGAATTCCATAGTCAATACTTGTTGGTTTGTCTTGTTGGGCAGGCAAATAGGCAAGTTTTTGTAGCAGTGCTACTGGTTGAATGCAGCTAGAGGAAACATAATTCCATTGTGAATCTCAGTTGCTTTTTTTATTTATTGCCAAGTTTTTTTATGAGGCCAGATTTAAAAAAATGAAAACTATTAAGATTTTGCCAGGATTTGAGCAATTGGAAGCTAAAACTATAAAGCTGTATTTCATGCATAACCTGTACTCACCTCCTCTGATGAAGCGCCCAGTGGCACAAAACGCATCAGGTGGGGCTAACATGTGGTACTGTATGTTGACAGAGGGATGACACTGCCATGTAATATGCTTTTGCTGTTGTTTGCTGTGATTGTTTTTCATCAATAAACACTTGGAGAGAGTTACCTTGCATATAATTTATTCTTAATACTATATTTCATAGGACCGTATGCGTCATGCTCACTTGTTGACAGTAATTCTTTTACTGAATAATTGATTATAAAACCTGGGCTCTGAATTAGTGCCATAATATTGCCACTGTGGCCCCCCATACCTAGCCTTACCTACCTGGGCCTCCACATCACCTATAACAAAAGCCAGCGCCAAAGCCACAGGGTAGAACAAACAAACATAGGGCAATATTGTTTGATAAATTTAACCCCTTGTGATTAGGAGCCCTTATACATAGATTCACCCCACTATGTGCAGCCCCCTTTGTTCACCACCACCCTCAGTTTCTATATTTCAATTGTTAAGAGACTCTCCTTAGAGTATGTTCTCAGATGGGTACTCACAAACGGAATATGTTCAAATGCAGACTTTCTGCAGCATTCTTTCTCCCCTCGTGTCAGTGGAATGCTGTGGAAAGTCTACAAGCCAAGTGAGTGCTCTGGCATAAAAGACTTTGTGTTGACTTGTGTACTGGCAGGGACAGGTTTCACAGGATGTCTTAATGATACGCATTCTAAACATGAATGCCATGTATTTGATTTTAGAAAATAAAAGTGGATTTACACTATTTGCTGCTGCATCTATTCTACAATGTATACCGGGAGGTTTTATTAGGTGAATAGGTTCAGACTTGAAGGGGATACAAGTAGAGGCCGGCAAAGGGAACGTGGACATAAATCTGAACCTGGGACTCTGTGTATACTATATACCACTTAATCGTTTGTATATACTTTACACCTGTTTTTCCTCCCTCCACATGCCTGCTTGTGTCCCCTGCTCCCTGGTGGCTTGGGCCAGGCAGGTAAGAGAGAGCAGCTGGGGAGGGGGAATTCTTACAGTTGTAGACGAAGCAGACCCATTGATGTAAATCTGCAACATAATAGTTTAATGTATTTGATCAAACTACTGTAGATCAATTCAGTAAAAAATGTTGTAAACTAAATGCATATTGATTTCCTAGGAAAGTGCACCCATAGTACCATCGGATCAATATCAATAATGATTGAATAAAGAATATTTAGCTTTTTATAGTGTTTGATATACCAGTATTCTTTTGGGAATCTGAGAAATTGAAGAAAGTATGGTCAATGTTAAATTTTAATTTTGATTGATCTGATTTAACTTGCCTATCGAATTGATCTAAATTAACAGGCTTGTTGAATCAAATTATTGAAAGTTATACAATTCTGGAAACCTGTTGTGTTCCCAGTTTGATGTTTGAAAAAATCTTTTAGCTATTAATTATGGATGATTGATGGGTATCTACTAATGGGCACTTATGATGTCAAAATTAGAAAGACAAATGACAATATCTCATATGTAAAAACATCAGTAGACTTTATCCTTTAAGTGGTATGATAGGTGCACCATTACTATCATATAGCTATCAACTATCCAATTAATTTATTTTTTTAATTTTTGCAGCATTAATCAACTGAGGTTTGTTTCTCTGCTAACACAGAAAGCTATAGAATTAGTAGTCAAAGGACCAACATCAATTTAAAAAAAAGTACACATTGAAAAAAAACACCAAGACAAATTAAACTTTAAAATCGCGAAGTCTTTATTAATAAATAACTTACCGAAACTCTTCAGAAAAGACGATCGGCGATCCAATGTGCAGCACTCGATTTCTCTGCCCTGCCTTATAGGAGATAGCCAGGGAGGAGAAATCAAGCAAAGCACGATGGATTTTTTTCCCTTTTCTGAAGAGGAGTGGAAGCAGAAGTTATTTCTTAATAAAGGATTTGCAATTTTAAAGTTTAATTTGTCTTGGTGTTTTTTTCAATGTATACTAACACATTTTTTTTAAATAATTTTAGATTTTTCTGGTCCTTTAACTAGAATAAGAAAAAAACTCTTTGAAACTTGTCTTTCTATGCTTCATGCAGTCAGTGTCAGAATTTTGGTGAGTGGATGAGACAGGGTTTGATCATAATAAGTACATTTGGCATTGGACAAAATGCTTGAGAAAATTTCAGATAGAAATGACAATATTGCATCTGTCAGTGTGCTATGATGCCATACATCGGGCCAGATTAAATTAGATGAAATAAAAGTATGTACTTATTCAATTGCAGATAGTCCCCTTGACCTTGAAGATTTAATTTGAGGAGAAAAAACTTTTCTCCTAATTCAGATTCATTTTTCCCATTGACTTTTATAGGTTCTTCATGTGATAAGCAGTGAGATAAGTTTTTCTTATTGAATTGCACCTGGCTCTATTGGAAAATCTGGAATTGAATTAGGAGATACTGCAACCTTTTCTAATCAAATTGAATCTGGCCCATTGTTTGCTTTTTTTGTATGACTGCATGAACCCACACTGTGTACTACTGCATACTGATGCTGGGGCATGCAATTTATTAAAGCCAAATATATTGGAGTATAGGCATTGCATTTTAAAGAATGATGAATATTCACTCCCTTGTATGGTGTTTGCCTGGCTATAGTGATTCTCCTCAGTATCTTGACTGCTAACCTAGCTTGTTTCACTGAGTTTATCAGATCTGATCTTTGGCTCGATTCCTGACTATGCTGATTTGCTGACTGCCCCTTCAGAGCCTGATTAACAACTCTACTATCTGTCCTGACTTTTGGCTTGATTATTGACATAATATCTATTTTGAATCCAGCTCTGTTGATGCTCAGCTGACTGGATTTCTTTCTTTAGCATTCCTGCTTAGCTGCTGCATGTGTTTCTCTCTTTATTTCAGACTTACCAGCTGTAGGAACTTGTAAGAAAACTGACCAAATTTTGGTACAAACTTAAAGGGATCATATCATGGGAAAAATTTTATTTTTCAAAATGCATCAGTCAATAGTGCTGTTCCAGAAGAATTCTGCATTGAAATCCATTCAATAAATTACCAAGATACTAAAACACCTGAACATTAACATATAATAATAATGCCATTCTATAAAAAATATACAGGAATATCATGGTACAGTGTGCAGATATAAGTGCATACAGTATACTGTATAACAGCATTTATATATGCATATAGTATGATACAAAACATAAATACCAAAAAACTTTTATTTTATCATGATACTATTCAAAATACACAATTTAAACCATAAATCATGACCATATGTCAGTATGAAAGACAATTATACATATATTAAAATACATCATAACAAACATAAACTGGTGTTGCTATCTTTTTTTGCACATATATTTTTTCCTACCTTGCACCTGGGTTTATATTGGAGAGGGTGTCCTGTCCTTTGCACCAAACATTCTTTCTCTCTCTCTCTCTCTCTCTCTCTCTCTCTCTCTCTCTCTCTCTCTCTCTCCCTCTCTCATATATAAATATATAAGATATGTAACTAAATATATACATAATTACATATAAATATACATATTTACATATAAATATACATAAAAATAAATGTTTTATATACTGTATGTACAAAATAATCAAATATAGCTTAAAAAAATGCAAAAGGGATAAACAAATAAAGCCAGGCTATAAATATAAACATGTAAAATATACTAAAAATAAAGTTTTAAATGTTAAACAACATTAAAAAGGCCTGACACTTACATTTTGTTTGCATCAAAAACCTTCCATCTGCCTTTGTTTTCCTTCAGATTTCTTAGTAATATAAATGTACTACTGATGAAAGAGTTCTATTCAAGTAATTAATTAAATTTCTTACCTAAAACAGCATTCAGTTAACTGAACAGTACCTTGCTTAAGTTAATGTGCAACAGTTTGCTGTGTAACTTCAGTCACAAAATATCTTTTCTTTCCATATTTCTTCCAAGTTTAGTGTTTTTAACTCAATTTTCTACATCCATAACTTGGTGAAGCCAGCTTACAAATCAATTTATTTTGTTCTAGCAAGCAGCTGTATTGGAAACAAATTATAGCTTCAAGGCATACTTTGATACTTTGCTTAAAGAGTACAATTTTGTAGGTCCCTCTTTCTGTGTACAATCCATTTCAGCTTGTCTTAAAGGTTTCGTCGGATTGCATCATTATAATAACAAGTCATTTGCTAAGGTACTATATTTGAAAAGTAATAATTTTTGCATGTTGCTTAAGGAAATTTTTTTCTAAAGTAAGTTAATAAGAATGAAGAGAGTTTAGCAACAACTCAAGCAGTTAGCATAAATATTGTACATTGTCTGTAAAAAAAAATCTCAATATTGCAACAGAAAGATTGAACTTTGTATTAATGTCATAGGGTTATGTGTTGCCTTTACCAAAGTGCAAACTTAATTTGGAATTATATACTGGATCAAAGAAAAGTAAGGAAATATTTAAGGGCATTATAACAATTGCAGAACAGCAGTATAATAAGAGTAATTTTCTTTGAACCCAGACACATGTGCTAGAGCACTAAGGGGTGCAAAATCACAACCTTTATTGCTCATTTTAAATACTTGAGCCCAGACTGTTGCTGCACTCTGCACCGAGTTCAGAAGTGCTATGTGTACAGAGCACAGTGTTAGCATTCACAAGGTACTTTATTTAAAATGTTTGGTTCTCAATTAAGTAGGAACCAATAGTGATGGGCGAATTTATTCGCTAGGGGCAAATTCGCGGCGAATTCCCGCGAACTTATTCGCCAGCGAAATTTTCTGGAAAAACGAGTCGCG